>VBSM01000865.1:120276-149162 GCA_008086735.1 Cheirogaleus medius | reverse complement strand
AATCTTCCCGCCTTGGCCTCCCAGAGTACTAGGATTATAGGCGTGAGCCACCGCACCCGGCCAAGGCTGGGGCTTTTTACAGGCTGGGGCTCACAGGATTCCCAGAAGAAGCAGTCTGCCAAATGTGAATTCACAAACAAAAATTACAAAAACTATGAACATGAAGAAACAATCACCATGGTGCAAAAAATAGGATTATCACACTAAGAACTTGAGATAGTTGTGCAATCTAAAAGACATTTTTAGAAGTGAAACTGTTTTATCTGAAATTTAAAACTTAGTAAATGGTTAAATAGCAGAGTAGATACAGCTGAAGAAAGAATTAGTGAACAGGAGGATAGATCTGAAGAAGTTATCGAGAGTGCAGTAACAAGAAGAAAGAAGTAGGAAACAGAGTGGTTAAAATCACAGAGGAAACGCGACATCCCTGTCATACATCCCGCGAGATGTGGTAGCACAAGTGTTAAGTGTCGTCATCATTCTTAAGGTTTTGAAACAGCCCATCTATTCATTTTCGCTATTTTATTTTTTTCAGTCTTTCCCGTAAAGGCAGTGAGTTTTGGGCAACCACACAAATGCTGAATGTTAAGTTTCTGCCTTCAGATCCTAATCACTTTATTGTCGGCACAGACGTGGTGAGTGATACTTAAAGTTGCATTCTATTACTCGTTCTTCCTAGAGTTGTCTGGTAAACACCTTCATTTAAGATTAACTTACAGTTTGCTTTTATTATGATGTCATCCAAGTTGTTTCAAGACGGTAGCTTTGTGCAGCCTCACGCCTGACGCTTTTCTCGTGCTCACCAGGGGCTGGTGGGCCACAGCACGAGGCAGGACCTGAGAGCGTCGCCCAAGTCCTTCAAGCCTCAGCAGCGCGGCTCGAGACCCATCAAAGTCAATGTGATTGATTTTTCACCATTTGAAGAACCAATATTTTTGGTAAGAAAGTCTGTTTTTTAAGGCACCAATTCTTTTTAGTGGTATTGAAATGCCTATTTGGGCAGTTGACACTTGGAGTGACCGCTGGAAAATTTTAAAAGGTAGTCATTTACTGGGCTATCGATTGATCATTATTAGGCCTCGGTAGTCTAAAAAGGAGAGACATGACATTAGTAACAAAGAAAATTTTTAAAAACCGACATAGAAATTAAACTCCAACTGAGTAATACTTTGTTCAGTTACAAACTATTCCAAATTTAATAGAAGAATATCAAATATCAAAACCTGTGACACAGCCAAAGAGGTAAAGAAATTCTTAGTGTAAGAATTTTTGCCTTGTGTTTTTATTATTTAACAAAACATAATATCATACAAATGAATATTCAGGATCTTTAACCTGAGAAGCCAGAGGAAGTCCGGGGCTGGCTGTGGGTGTGTCGGAAGTGCCCCCCGAGAGCGAGGGGTCCTCGCTCTGCCCCTGCCGGGCCTGGTGTCAGCCCTGCTCACCCCAGTCCCGCTCACCGTGTGTTTCCAGCCCGTGGACTCCAAGGTCAATTTGTTGGATTGGTTGGGCTAAGACAGGAGAGAAGGCGAAATATTTTTAAACTTTATACATGATTGAATCTAACTGTGGACAGGTGTCCCAGTATCAAAGCATAAACTTATGTGGAACTCCGGTGTCCCCTTCTCTCTCTCTTGTCCTCACAAACCTCCCTGCACTTGAGACTGAGGGGAAGGATTGTTCTGTATTCAAACTGCTCTTATAGCACCTAAAACACATGATGATCCATGTTTCTGTGTCAGCGCACCTACCAACTATGAGATTATTGAGGGCGGAGATGGCGTTTCGTGCATCTGTGTTTTTCCCAGACTGCTCCTGAGCCGTTGAGTGCAGTGAGTACTTGAAACGCGGCGGAGTTGAGACATGCTGCAGGTGTGAACCGCACACTGAAGTTTGGGGAATTAGCGTGAATAAAAGGATGCAAGGCAGCCGGGCATGGTGGTGCATGCCTGTGGTCCCAGCGACGGGAAATCTTGTTTTTGTGACAATGTATGAAAGAACATTGATGTTCCCCAAAAGGACTCGTCTTTCCTGGCCCCAGGCCCAGCTGGTCCCCAGAGTCCAGAGGTGCAGGGATGCTGCGGAAGGCTGTGGACGGGGTTGGGCAGGGCCTTCGGAAAGTTCTCCACTCACCTTCTGTCCGCAGCCCTCCAAACGGAGCCCCTGTGGGGGTGGGGACCCTGTGGCCTTGGGGCCACATGTGGCCTCTGGATCGTTAGGTGTGGCCTTTTGATTGAATCCAAATTTACAAAACAAACCCTAATAATAATAAATGCATTTGTTCTGTGAAGTTTGGACCCCATCCAGGGGCTGCACTTGGGGATCTGGAGGGCCACGTGAGGCCCCGAGGCCACAGCGTCCCCACCCCTGCAGGGAGAGGGCTCCCTAGGGGTGGCTCAGTCCTCGGTTTCCCGGGAGCTCTATCTGTGTGCTCAGAAGCCATTCCATGTGGTTATCCCATAGGTCTTTTCCAAGACACTTCTTATTTTGACATAATTTCAGGATTTTAGAAAAGTCACAGGGACAGTTCAAAGGGTTGCTGCCTATCCTCTGCTGCCACGCCAGCTTCCTCCTCCTCGTGTGTACCCACCATAACTATCTAGGAGCAAGCAGCAGATGTGACACTCCACCCCTAGATAGTTCAGTGTTTGCTTCTTACGAGCAAGAAGATTCTCACGTAGCCACCATGGTCCTAGTCATCAGGACATGAACACTGGTACAAACCTGTTATGTGATCGCAGACCTTGAGATTTCACAGATTGTCCCAATAATGTGCTTCATAAGCAGAATAACATCCCGGGTCATGTGTAGTCAGTTCCTAGGTCTCTTCAGTGTCCTTTGATCTGCAGAATTTCTCAGTCTTCCATGACCATGACACTTAACAGGTGAGGCTGGTTATTCTTAGCATGTTCCCGCGGTGGAGCTCGCCTGGGTGTCCTCGCAATGAGAGGTGGGTTTCACCTGCTTGGCTGGAAGAGCACGGCAGGGCTGCCGGTGTGGGAGGCCGTGGCCTCGTCCCTTCCCTCCATCCCCCAGGTGAGGTTCTCACCATGTGGCAGGTCTGTATCTTTTTCTAAGGATTGGTGTCTGTGAGGAGTGAGGCGGTGCTTTGTTGGTGTCCCAGCTCTCCTCATGTGTTCACCTGCCCTTGTGGGCATCCACTGACGGTTCTCACCTGAGCCTGTTACCGGGATGACGGGCAAGTGGCGGTTTTCTGACCTTGCTATTAATTAATTCTGCACTTACTCATTTGGCTTTCTGCCGTGAGGAAGAACTTCTCATTTTTCCCACGTGTGTGTGCATGTGTGTGTATTACACGGTGTGGACACGTGGCTTTTCCCTGACTCCGTGGTCATGAGCATCTGCTGCAGTGTATATCTTGCTGCTGAGGCTGGTGGGCGTGTCTCGAGCTGACTCACATGTCATTTTGACATGCTTCTCCAGGAGCTCTGGCTCTTGTAGTGGAGAGACATCCCTACAACCAAGGTCTGGGTGTGAGATGTTGGCATGGTGGGCACACACGGTGCCTGCCTTTGTCTGTAAGCCACATGCATGTTCACACCCACCTCTCTAGTTCCAGGTTAGCAAACGGGGTTCCCTTCCCTTTCCATGTTTGTGCCCCGCTTCTCAGACAATGGGGGACCTGGCTCTGCCTGCGTGCTATCTCTAACATACCTGCAGATTCGCTCAATTCTAGGGTGCATGGGGCCTTTCCGAAGCCCTCGCGTGGAGTCCAAGCCCAGGGCCCGCGTGAGTCCACGGTGCCGCCACACTGCGTGCAGAAGTCGTCTGGCTTCATCCTCTCCCTCCTTCCCGTGTGGTTGTGTTCCTTATTTGGAATATAGATTTTTAAATTTGTTTCTATTTGTATTTCATTTTAGACTTTTATTCCCATTGTTGATTTTATTTTCTTTTTTTGAGTATGTAAAGGATTAAATATATTGAGTAAAAAGTAACTGATCTCTCTATAAGCTTAAAAATTTGGTTTTTTACTAAACCAGGTAAGTTTGGTTTTTTGGAAGTTTCAGTCCAAGGTGAATACATAACTATATTATTGGTGCAAATGTATATAATTTTTTTTTAAAGGTGACTTTTTAAAAACTGACTCCACTGGCCGGGCGCGGTGGCTCACGCCTGTAATCCTAGCACTCTGGGAAGCCGAGGCGGGTGGATAGCTCAAGGTCAGGAGTTCGAAACCAGCCTGACCAAGAGCGAGACCCCGTCTCTAAAAAAAAAAAAAAAAAAAAAAAACTGACTCCACTTCCCTGGAGCCAGTCAGTCTTAATGGTCTATGCTTGAATCAGTTATAGTCAACTTTGTTAAAAATAAACGCCTATTTGTGTATTCCCCGAACCCACCGATTAGGGGCCATTTGGGGAGGGGCGGGGTACAGAGTGTATCAGAGTCTCCGAGGTGCGTGCTCACCTTTAGAACTTGTGAGGACGGATTTAATGGTATAAATTTATGTTCAGAAAAAAAATAAAGGTTTTTTCTGTACAAACTAAAGAAAGCTAATGCTCTGAAAAATTTCCTGGGCTGCTGAGATCGAGTTAAAAAGAAAGAGCAACAGCCTCCATCCCCTCCCTGCAGGCTGGCTGCTCGGACGGGAGTGTCCGGCTGCATGGGCTGAGCTCGGAGCGCCCCCTCCTGCAGTGGGACAGCAGCACAGACGGCCGCGCGGTCACCGGCCTGCAGTGGTCCCCCACGAGGCCTGCCGTGTTCCTGGTCCAGGACGACATGTCCAACATCTACGTCTGGGACCTCCTCGCCAGCGACCTGGGCCCGGTGGCCAGACAGCCCGTCTCCCCAGACAGGTGCGTGGCAAAGCTTTGGCAAGGGCCGCCGGTGACTTCGGCAGAGGCGTCACCGATAGTCTTTCTCCTTATTTAATCTACACGTAAGGTTGCCACACTTTAAGACGTGGCTTTTTGTATTTCGATTTAAATAATATATTTATATATTTAAGTAATATTATAAAATACTTGATTTTTTAGAGCAGTTTTAGGTTCACAGCAAAATCAAGTGGCAGGTACCAAGGTTTCTCACGTACCCCATTGTCAACACCCGCCCTAGAGAGTAGGTTTGTCACAGCTCATCGCCACCCAGACCCCATGGTTGCATCAGGGGCTGCTCTTGGTGTTTTTGTATTTAGCCCCAAATCATCTGTTGGGTTGAGGGTTCACTGTGAGTGTTTCCCCGCCATGATCACTCTGTGGATGTGGGACGACCGCCAGAGCGTCTGGGTCCCGTCCACTGGCCGGTCTCACGCACGGCCCTCTCACCCCCACCCAGCCCTGCCGTGGCCGACCTGGGCTCATGTGGATCTGCACGTGAACTGCAGCCGTGTGCAGTCATTGGCTTTGCTGTTCCACAGCGCGCAAGCATTTGTGAAGCTTCGTCATGAAGCCTTCTCTCTTCACCTCAGTGTCTATTCACCTGTGTTTTCTGGAGATTTTGCATTTCTTGTCAGTAAATTCTCTGACTGTGCAGGCTTGTAACCTGGGGACGAGAGGGGCGTGGCTGCCACCCCACAGCCCTTTGTGACGTTGGAGGAGGAGAGGAGGGTGACCAGAGCAGGTACTGGTCGGCCAGAGTGCCAGGGTGTCCCGGGAAGATCTGAGAGGCTGCATTTGTTTGGTTTGAGTCCTGGGCAGACTCACGTTATTCTAATTATTAAAAAAAACACAAAAAACCCAGACTGTGATTCACATATACGCAGATAATGCCCCACAGTTACCTATTCCTGAAAATATGCAGTGCCCTCCCGAGTGAATGCCCATTAACTGAGCGCTGGCTGTGTGCCAGCGCCGTGCGCCTGGGGCCTCTCGCTCCCTGGGGAGCAGGACAGATACTGACGGAGCAGCGAGCAGGTATGCACATATCTGGGGCCTGTGCTGTGAGGACGCAGGACAGGGCATCCGCCGTGTGGGCAGGACGGGTGGGGTGGGCCTGCTGAGGGTGTTTGGGCACAGGCCTGACGTCGGGGTCTCGAGGTAGAGGGGCGCGGTGGGCCTGCCTGGGGTGCTGCAGGGCAGCGGAGCAAGGATCGAGTTTGTCGGGTCTACGCGCAGCTCCAGAGCAGGTGTTTGCCCGTCAGCTGGCCGAGACCCTGCTCCGTCCTGACCCAGAGCCCAGCATCTTCCCTGCCTGGGAGCCCCTCCCTCCTGCCCCTCAGTGGTGCTGCCAGATGGGGTGCCGGGACCGCTGGGCAACGGCGTCCGCCTCAGGGGCCCCTGGAAGGAGGCACCTAGACCGGCACGGAGCCCTCCCTGCGCATTCCCCATGGCGCAGAGGGTGCCGGGCCTTCAGCTACAGGAAACACGGGGCAAGAAGAAACCGATGGTCTAGAAGGAAGTAGTTTGGGTTAGGTGCACTCAGGGCCTCACACTTTCAGAGTGAAGTTAAAGTTCTCAGCGCCCTGCTCCGCGTGGTGGAGAAGTGGCTGGCTCTCTGGAGCCAGCAGTGCCCCCAGGCTGGGGGGCTCCCCTGGGGCAGCCATGGCAGGAGGGGACTCCAGCTCTATCTCCACCCCTCTGCTTGGATTCTGTCCAACTCACAAATCTGAAGGATATTTTTAAAAATTGACCAGCAATGGTACTAGCTGGAGCTCATACATCTATTTTAGATGTTTTAAAACACCGAGAGATGGTTTACCGATGAACTGCGTGGCATTCACCCTGCTCAGTCTGCTGGCCCTGGGCCAGGGGAGCCGCTGGGGTCTGCTGTCCGTTGCACTGTTCCTGAGTTTGTGTCTCACACTCGTCTTGGACAGCAGGGCTGAGGTGTGGAGCGACTGGTGAAAGTCACGGTGACTTGCAGTTGTTTACGGTCTGCTCCTTCAGGGCCTCATGAAGTCCCCTCACACTCCCCCCCCCCAAGGTAATGAGGTGGGTTCTCCCAACCAAGAGCCCCCGGCGTGAGTGAGCGGCTCAGAGGGAACATGGCAGGCCTCGCCCCCCCACGCACAGACGGGCCCTGAGGCTGCTTGGTCGTGTGGTGGCTGTGGGCCACAGCCCACGTCTCAGGAGCCTGGGAGTGTCAGGTCTTTGGGCCGTAGGGACAGGGTTTACAGGACATAGGTAGCAGTCAGGCCCTTGTGGGGCCACCACAGAGGGACTCCCTGTGACTATGGTGGCACCTGGTGCCGGCTACCCCATTACTGTCAGGACAGGAAGGGGGGTATTGAGGTGGCGCTGGGTCTGACGTGTCCTCGCCACGTGGCGATTGGACCTGATGGGGCCCAGGCAGCGGTGTCGGGAGGTCTCTTGGGTGATGGCTCAGCCACATCTCAGCATCTCAGTGGCCAGACCAGCGGGAGGGAGGCCCTGGGGCACGGTGGTGGGGAGGCCCCTGGGGGTACAGGAGGGTTTGGGGGGAGGGGAGACCCTGAGGGCATGGGAGGGTCGAGGGGTGGGGAGCCCTGGGGGCATGGGTGGGTATTGGGGAGGGGAGGTCCCGAGGGCATGTTTTCCTGCAGACGGACTTCAGAGGTGGTTTCTGAGTCTGCCCACCAGCCAGGTTGGGAGGTCGTGGTTGTCCGAGAAGTCGGGGACAGCTTCCCCTTGGGGACAGTGGTGGATGCAGGATACTCAGGAGCAGGTGAGGGTGTGGGGACAGCCGGTCCCCCTCCTGGGCTTGGCAGCTGGTGGATTCGCTGTCCTTGCGGCGGCTTGTGAGTTGTTTCGAGATCTGGGGAGTAGTGGGAAGACTGCCAGGGACCTCCAGGTGGGGACCCCCATGCTAGGAACCCTACTGCCAGGCTTGGGGCCTCTAGGGTGGGGCTGTCTAGACTGCTGGCTGCCTGACCAGCCTGGAACCCTGCGGAGAGGAGCCAGTCGAGAGCCTCGTCCAACAGCCAGTCTCAGCTTCAGACCTCTGAGATACGGGAACATGTTTTCAAATCGTTTTCTATAGATTTTCATACATTTACTTGTGGTCTAACGTTTCATTTTGCCTATTGATGTTTTTAGAATCTCTCTTCCATTTCATCCCTCCTTGGGCAGAGAGGTCTCAGAGGCTCATAAATAACCGTGTCCCGCGTGTGCACTACTCTCGCTTACGCCCCTCTCCCCACAGGCTGGTGGCCATGGCCGTCGGGGGAGAGCCGGACAAGGCCAGCGGCAGCCTGCTGGCCCTGGTGCTGGCCCGGGCCTCTGGCGCCGTCGACGTCCAGTTCCTGCGCAGGCAGTGGGCAGCCCCGGAGGCAGATGAGTGCGGCCGGCTGCGCCTGCTTTTGCAGGAAGCGCAGTGGAAAGAGGAAGACGGCGTGAGTGACAGGTGCGGCTGGGAGCACAGTGTTCGTGTGATGACCCCGATTTAAGAGACACGAGGTGGATAATTTCACATCTGTGTGCACGTATATTTATGTATATAGAATATGTATATTCTGTACATAATTTATTTTACAAGAATGTTACTTTGGAATTCCCAGTAAATAAATCACTATTTTTGAACAGAAACAAATGAACATTTTAGTGGATGCTACACATCAAAGAAACAGTCATGTCCAGGATGCTCTCTGAGTATTTCTAGTTATTTTTAGAACATTTAAAATATTGCCACATTCATTATGAGATTCTTAACAGTCCACCATGAAGTTGTATTTTAATGGACTATTTTTTAGTCATGCATAAAGTGATATATATACACACGTCTAAATTAAAAAGAATTATTCCACAGAAATGACCTCTGCCGACAGTGTTTTCTTAAAGCTTTTCTTGGGCATCTTCTTTTGGCATCATTTGAATGTCTCTTATGGGGTCAAGTCAGACTCAGCTAAATTATGCTTTAGTATTAAAAATTGTCTTTGTATAGGAACAATACAAGGAAATAAATTCTCTTGAAGTTTGTGACTCAAATATAATAGAAACAGAAGGCATCTTAGTCCGTTTGTGCTGCTAGAACACAATGACTTGGACTAGGTAACTTATAAAGAACAGAAATGCATTTCCCCTGTTCTAGCGGCCGGGAAGTCCAAGATCAAGGTGCCAGCAGCCCTGCCGCCCCGTGCGGCTGCTCTCTGCTTCTGAGGTGGTGCCTGGTTGCGTGTCCTCATGCAAAGAAGCACGCGGGCGTCGGGCTTTTTCCTAACAGCGCCGATCCATCTGTGAGGGCTCTGCCTCTCAAAGGTGTCATCACCTTGGGGTTTAACTTCCAGTGAATTGTGATGGGACAGGACAGGAGGATTCTGGGGGTGAAACCAGGGAAAAAACCAGGACACGTTGCATAGGCCCACTCCTGTGCCTCTGTCTTCTGCACCTTTCCAGAACGTTCCCAGCACGGTTGGCTGTCGATGGGCCCGTGAGGTCCAGCAAGACCGGCGTGTTTAAACCCCATTGGGTCACAGAATAGCCTCCACTTAGGCGGCAGCACTGCAGCGGCAGGCCTGGGGGGCCCACCCAGGGCTCCCCGATGCCGTGGACTCGCCAGCTCCAGGACTTGGGGGCTGCACGGGTTTCCTGGAGGGCCTGTATCGCGCCACCGAGCAACCTGTCGGCCTTCGTTTCCTTTTTCGTTAAGTTGATTTGAAACCGTCCTCCTTACAAAAACAATTGAGATGGGATAACATGGACCTTCCCCTCCCCGTCCAAGTCCCATCCCGGGAGACTCAGTCACGTGTGTTTGGCCCTGTGGGTGCATAGATGTGCGTGCGAACGCACTGGCTTGGGGAGATGTCGTGGAGGACAGGGGTGTCAGTGGTTGGCACCTGACAGCCCTCGCATCCCTCCTCTGTCCCATGAAAGCAGGGCCACTGAGGCACACAAGTAGACACGCAGCAGGTCCCTGTCACACGGGCGGCTGGGCTCCGGCTGCTCCTCTGCTCCCTCCCCACACTCAGGCTCACGGCCCCCCTCGAGCATGTGAGGCGGGTGCCCCTGCCCCTCCCTCCCCCCAGGGTCCTCACCTGCAGCCTGCTTCATGATGGGTCCCGAGTGTCTAAAGATTGATGTCATCTGTAAGTTTTTAGCTTTCAGATTCCACCTTATTTAAAATTAGAATTAATCTTGTCCCTCTTCCTCTTTGGGCCTCTTGTTTGTGTTGGTGTTGGTGGGTTCTCAGATGTGACGCTGGCAGAACCCCAAGCGTGTCCCTTCTCTCTCTCTTTCTTTCTCTCTCTCTCCCTCTCTCTCTCTCTCTCTCTCTCTCTCTCTCTCTCTCTCGACTCGGGGGCTCCCTGGGCGGCGCTGGGCTTGGGGCTCGGTCTTCCAGGTTGCTCCATAGCCCGTTCGAGACAGGGGTGTCATCTGCAGCCCTGAGCTGCACGTGTGGGCGCAGCGATGCGTCCAGAACGACTCTGCACCTGGTCGTCCGGCAGCTTGATGACATCCTTCTCCCAGCCACCACCCCAGGGCCCCACTCACTGCTACAGGGACGAGAGGGTGGGAGGAGGCCCCGCTCTTCCTGGTGCTGGATCTGAAGCTGCCCTGGAGCTGCCTGCAGCCTGTGTCGACAGGGACGTGTGTGACTGCTCCGCGGCTTCTTCCTGTCACGTATGGCCTGTGCGGCCACCCCTCTGCAGTGCCGTCACACGTTTCCTTCCTTATCAGTGCCCTACCCAGCAGGTGTGTGTGAGCCACACAGACATGGGAAGCTTGCAAAGAAAGAAAAGTCCAGAAAGGCCAAGTGATCTGCCTTCAGCCTGGTCTCCAGGGAAGACTCGGCTGCGTTTGCCTGGGAGCCGCCTCCCCCGGCAGCCAGCAGGCGAGCGATGCCTCCCCTGGGCTCGGTGACACTTGCAGGCGTCCTCGGAGGGAAAACAAGGCAGGCAACAGATGGGGCGGTCGCCGCCTATGGTTAAGAAAAAACACACTTCATTGCAGATTAGGAAAACAGGTTCAGAAGGAAGAGAGCAACAGCATGGAAGGCAGCTCTGCTCGCGCCTTGGGCTCTCTCGCGTGCTCCGTCCCCCGGCGTGTGGCCAGGCCATGCCCTTTCCGCAGAGCGTCCCCACACGGGTCCCCGCGGGCCAGCCGGGGCGTCACTGCACGTGCTGTGGAGACACCCAGCATGCTGCCGCACGAAGACAGCGTTTTCTGCTAAGGGCAGACAATGGAAATGTAATTTTCTCTTTCTGTTGTCATGTTGTTATTTAGAAATCACTTTTCTTTCAACATTTGTCACGAGTATAAATAAAGCATTTCTTTTTTTCCTGTGTGGCTGATTTGTGTAATTATTGTGCTCTGTCTGCTTCGGTGGACTGAAAGCTCTTTTTTTTTTATTTTTTTTGAGACAAAGTCTCTCTCTGTCACCCGGGCTGGAGAGCTGTGGCGCGATCACAGCTCCCTGCAGCCGCCAACGCCCGGGCTCCAGCAACCCTCCTGCCTCAGCCTCTCGAGTAGCCGGGACCACAGACGCCACCACCGCCCTCAGCCGTTGAGGGCTTTTATTTTTTTGACGTCACTTTAAAGATGTCATCTGTTGTCATCCAAGTTTCCAAGAAGTCCCCAGTACTGTGATGTTGGTTCCTGTGTATGTGACATTGCCTTTTCCTCTGGCTGCTTCTAGGAGTTTCTCTTTGTGTTTTGTTACCAGCAGTTTGAGTATGACAGAGGGTTTCGTTTTTGTTTCTCTTTCTTTTTTTCTTTATGCTGCCTGGCGCTCTCTGAGCCTCTTGGGTCTGTGGTTTGGGGTCTGCCATTAATTTTGGAAAATTCTCAGCCATTATTTCCTAAAGCATTTCTTCTTCCCTGTTCTCTGTCTTCTGAGATTCCGACAATGCCCACGTCAGCCCGTTTGACACGACTCACAGCCCGTGGACAACCCGCTCTGTCCTTCCGTCTTTCTGTTTCCTTCCGGGTCCTTTCCGTTGCGCTGTCTTCAAGGTCAGGGATGCTTTGGATTCTTTCCTTGGCCGTGTGGCATCTGCGGGTTAGGGTTAGGGGGCCCACTGAGGTCTGCTTCTCCCCGCTTGCTGTGTGTCTCATTCCTAGCAGCCACACTGAATCCTTTACTGTGTAGTTCTCACCTCTCTGCGGAAATCGCCCGTCTGACCCTGCCGTGGTCCGCCTTTTCCCTGGCAGCCTCCAAGGTCTCGACTGCCGTTGTTTCCATTCCGGTCAGTTGGTTCTGGCATCTGTGTCCTGTCTGCCTTGCTCTGATGGTTATTTTGTCTCCTGTGAGTATTTTGCTGTGATTTTGCTTTTCTCTATGCTGAGAGCTGGACCTCTCGTGTGGGACGGTGGGAACGGAGGCAGCTGGCTGTGTGGTCGCTCCTGCCGGGCCTCTCCTGGGAGGCGAGGGGCTCGGGCCTGGAAGGCTTCGAGGCAGGGATACGAGCAGGAGTCCATGCTGAGTTCAGGGTGGTACATGTTTAACAAGCCACGGGAGGAGCCATGAATACCTCTGAGAAACACGCACCTGCACAGGCGAGCTTCACGCCCTCTGTGGGTCTGTGCGCAGAACACGCCGCCCTCTGGCGTCAGCAGGTGCAGCCGGGACCGGAAGGCCCTTCTGCGCCTGCTCTGTGTGCTCGGCCCTCCGTGCTCAGCCCCGCCCCCCGGGCTCTGTTGGGGCAGAGCGTGGTCTGGACCACGGGACCGGCTTGTTCGGTCCTTAGGGAAAGCCTGGTGGCTGCTGGCAGGGGAGCCGTGTACGGGCGTGTCTGCCCCGTGGTCGGGGCTGGAGCTGAGCTTCAGGGTCGCTCGGGACCCTTGGCGAGCGGGGTCGTCCAGTCAGCAGGGGCCCAGGGTGTTCAGTCCATACCTTGAACAGCAGGGCGCTGAGGAGACCGGTGGCCGAGTCTGGGCGGAGACAGCGCAGAAGGGTCCCCCGCGGGGAAGGGGCCTCCGCAGAGACGGGGCGACGTGCCTGGTGGCCCAGGGTGCAGCACGAGGCACCCACAGAAGAGGCCCTTCCAGGCCCAGAGCCCCCCTGCGACCTTCCCCTCGCCCCTGCGGAACAGAAGCCTTCGTCTGTGCCTCGAGCTCAGGATGTGGGGAACCCTGCAGATGGAGGAGGGAAGAGGAAAACCGGGTCCCGCAGGCCGGGCTGGGCGCCCGGTGAGGGGCAGGCGGGAGCCCGCTCCCTGGAGACAGGGCCAGGTCTGCACAGGAGGCGGAGCGTCATCAGGACGGTGGCAGGGAGCCCGGAAGCTGGGGTGCAGCAGACGCCCCGACAGGTGAGTCCCTCCAGGAGCCCCAGGGACCAAGCCCCAGCCCCGTCCAGTGCTGTTGTCCAGGCCTTCATCCCTCTTCCTCCCCCCTCTTCCTCCCTCTCCCTCCTCATGCCTCCTCCTCCCCACTCCCCTCAGTGGGGCGAGGCCCTTCAGACCCCTCAGAGCTGGCAGGGACAGTCGGAGCCGAGAGGCCACAGCCGCAGATCCCACTTCACTCCTCAGGAGGAGTCTCAGGAGCTCGGCCTCCACCCCGGCCCCCTCCAGGCCCCGTCGCCCAAGGATGGGAACGCACGGCTGAGCGGGTCTCCTCCCGCTGCCGTGTTGTGCGTTAGCGTGATTATGTGGTCCCTGGTGACTTGGGGAACCCACCTGTGTTTTGAATGGCTTCTGGACTGTGGAGCGTGTATGTGTGTATGGTGTGATGTGTGTGCTGTGTGGTGTGATGTATGTATGTGTGTGTGGTATAGTGTATGCATGCGTGTGTGACGTATGTATGTGTGCAGGCTGTGTGGTGTGACTTATGTATGTGTGTGGTGTATGTCTGCGTGCATGTGGTATATGTGGTGTGATGTATGCATGTGCGTGTGGTATAATGTATGCGTGCATGTGGTGTGTGCATGCTGTGTGTTGTGATGTTATGTATACCTGCGTGTGGTGTGTGCAGTATGATGCGTGCATGCATGTGTGGTATGTGTGGTGTGATGTGTGTATGTAGTGTGTATGGTGTGATGTGTGTATGCTGTGTGGTGTGATATGTGTATGTGTGTATGCTGTGTGGTGTGATGTATGTATGTGCGTATGCTGTGTGGTGTGATGTATGTATATGTGGTGTGTGTGATGTGTGGGGTGTATGTGCAAGTGTGCATGTGTGTGTGGTGTGATGTATGTATGTGTGTATGCTGTGTGGTGTAATATATGTATATGTGGTGTGTGTGATGTGTGGGGTGTATGTGCAAGTGTGCACGTGTGTGTGGTGTGATGTATGTATACCTGTGTGTGATGTGTGGGGTGTGTGTGTGCATGTGTCATATTCAAGACTGGCTGTTGAGAAAGGCCCAGAGTTTTGAGTTAATTGTGGGCATCTGGCAGGTGGTAAGAACTGAGCAAACGTGAGCCTTCACCTGTATCAATTTGGAAGAACAGCGAAGTACATGGTTAAATTGTGGATAAATGTGGTTAACTCAGGAAAAATGAAAGACCAAATCCCTTGGTGTGTTTGGGCGTGTGGTCATGCATAAGAACTCTTAGTCAAAAGGAATCCAGGGTTTTGGTGTTTCCACAGCAACAGAACAACAAACATCAACCCAGAAATAGGGGAAAAGTCTAAAATAAAATTGCCCTTTTAAGGCTCCGTTGGCTGCCTCCTCTGGAGGGGCGGAACAACCCCCCGGGGCCGCGCCCGCCTGTCCCTCCCACACAGTCTGTCCTCGGGGCGCTGCCGCCTCTGCGGGCTGCGGAATCTACTCACTCGCTTGATTCTGGTTTGTTTCTGGTTATTTTCTGCCTCCCTTCATGCTTAATAAAGAAACTAGTAAGCGAGTTTAGCAGGTTCGGCCACCGGCCGGGGCTGTAGGTCCCTCAAGCACGGCTGACGCGGGCCCGGTCAGCGCTCAGTCTGGGGATGTGGCCGCCAAAGAAACGTCAGAAATGAAAGTTCCGTGTTCTCAGTGCGACACCTCATGGGAAGGCTTGAAGTTAAACTCCTCTTGGCCCTGTGGAAGCGTCGTAGTTATAATGGCCAGTATAAAATTGACAGTCTGTCAGGAATCCGGATTTTCCCTTAAATTAAAAATTAAACTAATTTTGGATTAAAAAGTATCTGCTTTCCCTCAGAGGAAAGGTTAAGTTTCTAGATAGCCTCTGTGTGAGATTTCTAGAGGAATTACTTTGTAAAAATTGGGATTTGCCACTTGTTTTTTGGCACATTTGAGCAGTTTCTGGAGTACAGCAGCCTCCATCTCACCCCGGTGGACACACAACACCAACAACTGAACACGGCTGCGCACTCCATGTCCTGGCCGCCGTCCCTGCGGTCCCCACAGCCGGTGTCCCGTGGCCGTGAGGTGGCCGCATCATAACCACTTGTGTGTGAGGAGACCAGGCCCAGAGAACACGGGCGACTTGAAGCCCTGGGGCCCGGGGGGCGGAGAACCGGGAGGGTTCCTGCCGGAGACCCAGGTGACCCCCAGAAACATGGCCAGGCGGCGTCGCCGGGCTCTAGAGGGCAGCACTGGCGAGTCGCACTGAGGACATGAGCTGGGGCGCCGTTGCGGCGTCAATCCCGGCAACATGGCGCCTCCTTACATGGGGTGGCGGCCATGTCTGAGGACTGGTGTCGGCAGCTGTCTTTGGGGCTTGCGAACGTGGACGGAGTCCTCAGTTCTCAGCAGAAACCTTCACAGCGCTGGAGGCGACGCCTGTCTCTCCTCTGGTATCTTCCGCGCGACGCTCCTGCTCTGTGGCAGGGCTGCGGCAGGAAAGCTCTTTCTTCCTGCCTGTGTTTCCTTAGGGCACGTTGCGAGCGTCTGCTGCTGGAAATGCAGTGCTCCAAGGTGGCCGTGGCCCGCTGTGGGCGGACTCCGATTTAGGGGAGACACGCCCCGTAGATTTTGGATGTCACGTGAGAGTCTCAGGCCCGGACACCGAAGCTCTCCTGTAGACGGATGTGTGTTATTTTCATAACTGAAGTGTGATTGCGTTTCTCTGGAGTCTTAAAAAGCTCATTCCCAAAAGACGTCTTTCACGGATGCTACCTGGAACCAACACTGTGATCGGGCAGGTGTGGTAGCCACGTCCGGTCCTGGCCACTCTGGGCCACGACGCACTGCCACATGAGAAACAAGGTGAGGCGCTCTCATTTAGGAGCGCCACGTGTGCCGGGCCCCACCCCGCGGCTCTCCTTTCCGTGGACACCTTTCCCTCTGGGGACGCGCTGTACCCTGGCTTGTCCCCTCTGGGGACGCGATGTACCCTGGCTTGTCCGTGGGGGTGGCCTCACTAGATTTAATGTGGGGTGGGGACTCTACATCTGAAATTACCTCTATGTTGCCTTCACTTTTCAAGGTGTTTCCACTAGACACTGAATTCTAGTTTGATAGTCTCTCTTTCAACCCCCCGAAGGTGCCTCTCCCGGTCTTGGGTCCGTTGTTTGCGACGAGCGGCAGCCAGACGTCCTCACCCCCCCCCCCCCCCCCCCCCCGTGTCCTCCGTGGAACGGGGCGTGGTGTCGTGTGTCTTTTCTCTCTGGCTAATTGTAAGGTTTGATTTTCAGCAGTTTGACTGCGATGACTAGATATTTTATTTTTTATTGGTTTATCCTTGCTTGGGATTTTCTGAGTTCCCTGAATCTGTAGAATGCTACATGTGATCAAATCTGGAAATATCTTGGGCATTATTATTTCTTCCAAGATGTTTTTATGAAATATAAATTTCAAATAATTTTCTTTTTTTATCTTGGGTGCTATTTTGGTCATTGGTGTGTCTCCTTCCACTGACGGATTTTACTCTCAACTACTAGTCACATTTTCCTGTTCAGGATCTTTAAAATCAGACACTGGGTATTGTGAATGATAAACCATAGAGACTGGATTTTCCCGACTTCCCCTGAAGAGTGTTGAGATGTATTCTAGTCAAATTGCTGGTGGGTCATCTTGAACTGGGAGGTTTGGTTTCATGGTTTGCTGGGACCAACCCATTACAGTTTTGTCCTTGGTTTTAGGACGAGCCCCTCAGCACCAGTTTGCCGCCTTTACTCCTGAGGTTTCCCCTGAGGTGCGGAGGATGGCGCTTGTCAGGGGGTCTGAGCTCCAGGCCCTCGCCCAGGGTCTGCCACACATGGCGCCTCTGCGCAGCTTGCTGGTTCCGGCTGCTGCTGCTAAGCTCCTCACCATGACCGATGCAAGAGCAGTCCAGGGAGTTTAAACTCAGATTTGGGGCTCCACGTGATTCTCTGCCTTCCAGAATTTCCCATCCTCAATTTCTGGCTGGCCCAGAACCCCTATGAGGGGTTTCATTCTGCACCTCCCAGGGGAAAGCTGTGCAGCACCCTGCCTAGCGCAACCCCCTGCGAAGCTCACGCCTCTGGAACCTCTCTGCGCTTGGTCGCTGCGGAGCTTCCAGCTGCCATGTTTATGTCCCATCCAGAAGACCGTGGGCCGGATCCACCCCCCACCGCGACCAGCCTGCAATTCTGGGAATAAACCGTGGACTCCGATTCAAGTCCAGTGACTCGTTGCCCAGGTGGCTTGTCGCAGATGGAGCTCACCGAAGAGCCTCGTGGGTTATCTCTTGATTCTTCTCAACCGTGTGGGAGGCTGTGTTCCGATCTTTGACCACTTTATGCTATTTCCCACTCCTGGTCTTCCCGTCTAATATGGTCTTGGTTCTGGACGAATAAAACGCTTTCCTGCCTAGGCCACGTCCCGCCACAACTGGGCTTCCGAGACAGAGTGGTCACTGCTCAGCCGAGTCCCCTGCCGTCCCCCCACCCCACCGAGCCCAGCAATCACATCTTCTCTCCCTTGTCACCCTCTCTGGCCTCAGATACTGGTCCTCTAAGGTCACATTTTGTGTGGTTTGGGGACACTTCATCCTTCTGGTCTGCCCTTGGTTTCTAATAAAACACCTTTAATTCTCACACAACATAGATATCCTCCTTCCCTAGGATTTAGCCATATTTTCAAAAGACATTTCCATGTTAAAGAACCAAGAAGTTCATGTTTCCAAGGCTTGACTTCATCCTGAGTGTCCACCGCTGTGCTCTGACCCTCACTGCAATCTACATACAGAGGTGCAAGGTTTGGTGTCTGCTGCGTGACTTTGAGAGTGTGTGTACATATGTACCTGTATAGACTTTTTATAGCGATGGAATCTCACTCTCTCAGGCTGGAGTGATTGCAGCCTCCAATTCCTGGGCCCAAGCGATCCTCCTGCCTTGGCTTCCCCAGTAGCTGGGACTACAGGTGTGCATCACCACACCCAGCTAATTATAAAAAAAATTTTTGTAGAGATGAGGTCTCACCACCCCAGGCTGGTGTCATATATATTTTTTAAAGCAAAAAATTTCATGGCTTATTTTTAACATTGTTTTAATGTTCCTGGCATCAAAAATACTATATCAGAATGTCAATATCACCAGGGCTAATTTAAATAGAAAGGGGATCATACCGAGCACCGGATAGTGCAGTCCATGGGAATGCTGCAGGCATGCAGTTGTGTAGGTGTGCAGGTATGCAGGTGTGAAGTATATAAGTGTGCAGGCATACAGGTGTGTGCTGGTATACATGTACAGATGTGCAGGTATGGGCAGGTGTGAAGTGTGTAAGTGTGCAAGTGTGCAGGTATACTGGTGTGTGCAGGCATGCAGGTGTGCAAGTGTATAGGTGTGCATGTGTACAGGTGTGCAGGTAGGCAGGCATGCAGGTGCATAGGTATACAGGTATGCAGAAGTGCAAGTGTACAAGCGTATAGGTGTGCAGGTGTACAGGTATGCAGAAGTGCAGGTGTACAAGCGTATAGGTGTACAGGTGTGCAGGTAGGCAGACATGCAGGTGCATAGGCGTGCAGGCATGCAGATGTGCAGGTGTACAAGTGTGCGGTGTGCAGGTGTATAGGTGTGCAGGGGTGCAAGTGTATAGGTGTGCATGTGTACAGGTGTGCAGGTAGGCAGGCATGCAGGTGCATAGGAATGCAGGCATGCAGGTGTACAGGTGTATAGGTGTGCAGGAGTACAGGTAGCAGTGAGTCCCAGCATCACCAGGCAAGGGTAATGTGTCTGTGGGACCTCATCCAACCAACTTTTCCTGAACACTGAGCATGTGCCAGGCACCACGCCCCTCCAAGCAGAGGCTGAAATGCCTGAGCCCCGGCAGTCAGAGCCCGGGCTGTGCGCTGGGTGGGTGTCTGTGGAGAGGAGCGACTCAGACCCTCAGGCAGAGGCCGTGGAGATGCAGCGGAGGGGACCATCCCCCCTTGGCACTGGGTGGCGGGGAGTGAGCAGGGCTCCCACTGTGGCCGTCTCCCACCATGGAGGAGTGGGCCCCTCTCCCCTCAGGCCAGGGCTCCGTGAGGCTGCGGGGCTCCGTCGAGGCCCCAGGGAGAGTTTAACCTCCACCTGGTTAACGCACAGTCAGTGAACAACTCCCGCTGCTGCCTGACTCTGAACCATGTGAGTTTTAGTTTCCGCTCAGTTCGCAGATGCTCCAGGACTGACAGGCTGTGTTTTCCATCCACCAGCCCTGGGCCCCTGTGTCACCGACATGGTGTCCCTCCCGGCGCGAGCTGCACAGGGCTGGCCTGAGGGACCCCGCACACCAAGTCTGAGTCTCAGCTCAGAAATAGCTTCAACACGTGCTCATGGCTTCCTGGAGAATGTCAAGGAACAGAACGGCCTGCAGGGCAGGGGCCGCACGCGCCTTCCCCGCTGCTGCTCTGTGCCAACAGACCGTTACCGGAGGAGTCGGTGCAGACGGGCCTTCGTGTTGGAGAGGCTCTCGTCTGGAGAGCTGCGCGCCGCCTGTGAGCAGGCGGCGAGTGCCTGAGCTGGTGCTGTCAGAGGGGACTGTGGTCAGCGTTTGATTTCTGCCAAGTGACCAGCACTCCCACCCCAGGCCCCTCTCGGTGCACTCGGCAGGCCGGCTCCTGTGGTTGCTGCCGCAGGTTGTGGGGATGAAAATACCCTCTGATGTTAGCGGATGATTCACCCATCGCTGCATATTGTTACGGGTGAGGGTGAGGGAATAACACAGTTATGAGAATGTTTGCTTCACCCACAGTTTTTCTTCTCCGATGTCCGTTGCACCCTGTTCTCAGTCCCTGCTCTTTCTCCTGCCTCGCGAGAATCTGAATGTGGCCTTGGGGCAGGTCGCCTCCCCAGGCACCTGAGCTCAGGTGGCCGCCGTGGGCAGTGGGGCGGTGGGGGCCGGCTGCAAGGGTGCAGCCTTACTGCACAAGGACCATTCCCAAACACTGAACCTCTCAACCATCTTTGCAAATAAATTACTCCATTAAAATGCTTCCTTTATTTTCTTCTGCCATCTAAATATTATCAATAAAACCTACAGAGTTTTGAAGACACTCTCCATAGTGAGGGGACTGTGGGACTTCTGAGCCCGTGAGTCGAGGAATCAGAGCCACACCTTGGAGACCAGCCTCCCTCGGGGACCCTGCCACTTACTCTTCATTCCTGGGAGGGTTTTGGCTTTTTCTTCAGTTTTTTCCTGAGTTGAATCTCATTTTATTTCTCATGCTTTTTGGGTATTTTTGGTCAATCACTTTCCTATATACTAGCAATGAACACGTGTCAGAATGGCCATTATTAAGAAGTCAAGAAACAAGAGATGTTAGCACAGATGTGGTGAAGAGGGAACATTTACCACTTGTTGGTGGGAATGTGAATTAGTGCAGCCACTGTGGAGATTCCTCAGATAACTAAAAGTAGACCTACCATTCGACCAGCAGCCCCACTTCTGGGTATCTACCCAAAGGAAAAGAAATCATTATATCAAAAAGACCTCTGCACTTGTATGTTCACCGCAGCACAATTCACAACTGTAAAAAAATGGAATCAACCTGAGCACCCATCAACTGATGAGTGGATAAAGAAAATGTGATATATATATAACACCTATATATATATATCACACCTATATATATATATCACACCTATATATATCACACCTATATATATATATATCTTTAGGTTGATTCTACGCAAAGGGTGGAAATGGAGAAGAAAGAATGGACAGGTATGTGTGTGTGTGTGTGTGTGTGTGCATACACTCACACACACACACACACACACAAACACACCCCACGGAGCGCTACTTAGCCATAAGAAAGAGTAACAACATCTTTTGCAGCAACTTGGATGGAACTGGAGGCCATTATCCTAAGGGAAGTAACTTGGAAACAGACTTCTGCCGCACATTCTCACTTGCAAGTGGGAGCTGAACGGTGGGTGTGCGTGGTCCACAGAGTGACATGTGGACACTGGAGACTGGGGAGGGGTGAAAAGTTACCTATTGGGTGCAACGTACACTACTCGGGTGCCAGGTGCACTGAAAGCCCAGACTTCCCCACTGCGCGGGCTCCGCGGCCTGAGATGCATGCACTGTGTGCCGCCATCACCACCATCCATCTCCAGACCGTCCTCATTTTCCCAAACCGAAACTCTGCCCCCACTAAACAAGAGCTCCCCGCCAGCTGTGGTGACACCTGCTGTCCTGTGACTCTGGGCTCTGCAATCCGAGTGGACTCACACAGTGTCTGTCCTTTGTGTCAGGCTCATTTCACTTGGTGCGTTGTCTTCGAGGTTCATCCGCGCTGTAGCACGTGTCAGAATGTTAGTCCTGTTCTGAAGGCTGAGTGGTATTTTATCGTACGCGTTTCCCACATTTTGTTTGTGCATTCGCCCACTAGTGGACGCTGGATTGTGTCTGAGGTTTTGGCTGCCGTGGACGTGGTCCACAAGTACCTGCTGAAGTGCCTGCTTGCAGTTTTTCTGGCATATTCCAGAGTGCAGTTGCCAGATCACGTGGTAATCTATTTTCCAGGCTTTGAGGAGTTGCCAAACCAGTTTCTACAGCGGCTGCACTGTTTTATCTTCCCCGCAGCAGGGCACAAGGTTCCAATTTCTCCACATCCTCCGAGCACTTGTTCTGTGTGTTTTTGATGCTCATCATCCTAATGGGTGTGGGTGGCGGCTCACCGGGGTTCTGGTCTGCGTTTCCCTGATGATGTGTGATGCTGAGCGTCTCTCCATATGTTCATTGGCCGTTTGTGTTTTATCTTCTTTGAAGAAAAGGTCTGTCCAAATCCTTTGCGTGTACTTGGATCGGGCTGTTTGCTTTTTGTTGTTTGGTTGCGGGAGTTCTCCATGTTACACGACCCTGAAGCCCGACTTTACGGTGCAGTAATTCCGACAGCCCTGGGCGCTTGCCACCCTTACGCCTTGACTATTTTTGGCCACGCAGCAAGGTGAAGCACATCTCCTTCGATGGCCTGACAAGTGCTTCAGGTCCATTAACTTGAGTGCATCTTTTAAAATGACAAAAGACTTATTTGGCTTTTTAAAACAGGAGGTTAAAAAAACTTCAGTCGGATCTCCGGCTTTTCGGTTTCCAAGGCCAGAATTACCCTGAGTGAACTGTCAGCGGCCAGTGAGGAGCCCCGGTGCACAGAGCTCAACTTTCCACGGCCAGACCCCTCCTGGAGGCAGAGTAATGGTGTCGGGGACGGCAGCGCTGCACTGCGCAGCTGATAAGTCCAGTAAATATTTGCTTGAAGGCAGGAAAAACCCACAGCAGTAGGGACAAGTGACATTCATCAAAATGGCAGCTGTTTACTCAAGAGTTAGTCAGCGTTGGCAAAGGACCGGCATCTGGCCGCTCTCGGGGCCACGGACGGCAAGGGAGGCCAGAGGGCGCAGGTGGGCGCCAGGCCCGGGCCACCCTCGACTCTGTAGGAAGATGAAGTCTGAGGCGCAGAGGGCCGTGAACCCCACAAATGGGGTTTCCACATTGCGTGGGGGACGTGCATTCCCGCGCTGTGTAGGCACACGCAGGACAGACCTTTCCCTCCACAGAGAAGCCGTCCCCTCCTGTCCCCGAGGGCTCCTCCCACAGTGCTTCCGGCCGCAGCCGAGTTCCGAACTCACTTCTTCCTCTCCATCTGGGTGCTTACATTCGGGGGTGAATCATGCCGGTTTGATTCTTATTTTTAAATCCCTTTTCTAACTGTTGGCGCCGCTGCAGCTTATTAAAGCCACCTCCAGGCGCTTGGCAGAGAGACCAGGCCTGGGACGTGGCACAGAAACCCCCGTCGGCCCCGGCTGGTGCGGGAAGGGTTCGCAAGGATCGTTTATGAGTCGGAGGCTTCCACGATGGATGGTTCCAGGCTCTAGCCACCTCGGGAAGGTGGAACAGGAGCCAGCACCTGCCTCCCTGCCACCGGCATTGGGGATGGTGACTCAAGCTGGGGCCTCGCCTGCCACCGCCCCTGTCATAAACCTCACGGCTCTCCGAGGCCAACACTTGCATTGTTTCTAAAGAAGCTGCTGGATGCCAAACAACAGAAAGGACATTTACAGTCAGTCAGTGATCTGTGTCTTTATTTGAAAATTACACCACGGAGGCTGATGTGGATTCACACAAAATCATGAGCTGGTATTTTGCCCGGTCATTTCCTCCAGAATCCTCCTCCCAATCCCCAGCAAAAGCACGGACGTGAGCGTGAGCACACCCAGGTGGGAGACAGGGGCTCACACGTCCCCTGTGGGCTGGAGCCTGGGCCTGCCCGGCCCTGCTCCCTCACCCCAGTGTCTGCATGGAGCTGCCGCTGCCACACCTGCTCAGGCAGGACACCTGCCTCAAGCCACGGTGTCCACCTTCCTGCACACACAGGGCCCCTGGCCTGGTCACTCAGAGCATCGTCCGTCCATTAGCACAGACTCACGGACGCCTGCAGTATGCACGGCACCGCGTGGGGACACAGGTCACCAGTGGGTGGCCGGGAAGCTCTTTGGGTTGCCTGGCAACAGGCCCCTTCCTCGGCCCAGTTGGAAACCAGCCCAGTTTCCCCTAAGGTGGCCGTGGTCACCCGGAGAACACCCTGCACTCCTGCATCCACCTCAGACTACGGCGCCCAAACCACCACGTGTAAGCCACGTCCACGCCGCCCCCGCCCGCCCTGCCCTGTCCCCCAGGGACACCAGGGCCTCATCTCTCCTCTCTGCTCCCAGGACTCTGCTGTCAGGCTGATCCTTGTGCCGGAGCCCCTGGTGTTGGGAATTCTGCAGCCTCCGCAGCCCCAGGCCACGTGGCGGCACGGCACCTCACCGCTGTCCAGCCACAGGAAAGAGATGGTGGCGGCACGCACAGCAAGACTCAGGGTGAGGGGCACAGGAGCGTGGGGGGACACCTCGGAGCAGAGGAGATGCTGCGGGAGCCAGAACCTCTGGAGGGGCTCCTGGGAGGGGGTGGGGTAGACCCAGGCGAAGGGAGCGGCCACCTGCCACGTCTGGTCTGCAAGGATGGGGCGAGGTGGGCGGGGCCAGGTGAAGGGCCGTGGTGGGGTCGGGGGTGCTGTCCCACCCACCCCACTGCCCTCCAAGGGGCCCAGGGAGGGCGGAGTCGGCCCAGGGAGGGTCTCAGAGCTGGTGTGGCGGGAACAGGTTTCCGCCTGCAGAGGGAGCGCCTACCCCTCGGCTTTCGCCCACACAACTGTCCCGAGGCTTCTTCCCAGCAGATGGGACGTGGCCCTAAGCACAGCTGCAGGGCTCAGCTCCCCGCCCTGCCTGGGGGAGGCGGAGATGGTGCCGTTGGCGATGTCCTGTCTGTTCTTCTCACCGACCACGCCTGCTCCCGTCTGTCTGGGACCTTTTGTGACATGCTGTCCTCTGCAAGGCGGCTCTGGATGGCGGTTTTGACGTGACTGAGGTGATGATCAGGCAGTGCAGGGCGCGGTCGTCCTGGGCCCCGGAAACGCACGCCCAGCACCTGGGGAAGACGGTTTCCTCGGGAGGGTCGGCCCGGAGCTGCTCTCAGGGTCTCAAGCCAGAGCACAGCTCTTGCCAGACACAAAAGGTTCTCGGTTCCCCGCGAGCCGTGTCACCTCAGGACTGTGCTGTTCCATCCTGTGCATCAGGGCAGGACACAGGCTGCTCTGTGTCCTCTAAAATGAAGGCTGGATTTTAATAACATAGGGCTTTGTCCACACCAATGCCCAGGCGCCCAATCCGTACTGTGCGCCTGTAATTAGAAATTGATATTCCCAGTTTAATCATGTGCATGAGGAATGTGCAACCAGAAATCTCTCGCGGGCTTGGGAGCCTCTGCTCGCGTGGTGCAGGGGGTGCGCTTGGCATTTTCTCTGGGATGCGAAGCCCCGGTCCAGAGTTCAGGGACGTCTTGGCATTTCCTTTGCCAGCCGGCCACACGGTGGCCTCAGAAATGGCGTCTCGCCATTTACTTAACAAATATTCATTGAGCTTGTGGTGTCACTTCACAAGAAGAAACGTGATTATACTTGAGCGATGGTCTCTTAGTGGTTTAACTCGGCTTAAACTACGTTGCTGACAGCTCCACGTTGTTCCACTGCTGGTGGTGCTCTGAGAGACCACGTGGGTTGTGGTTGGGGAAAGAGAATTTTTGCCTTTGGTGTAAAAGGCAGCTCAACATGTGCACGGTTGACCTGCACAGAGGTGGGGCGGGGTTATCCGCTCGCCCATGTCCGTCCACGGCCAGTGGGCAAGTGTTTACCGCGCAGCGGGTCCTGCCTGGTGGGGCGTCCCTGGCTGTTGGAGCCACTGCACGGAGGTGAAGACAGGCAGGGACAAGAGAGGCTGCGACAGCAGGTGGCGATGGTGGGCAGTCACCGCAGGTTGGCACAGGTGGCCGGGGACAGAGAAGACCATCAGGGAGGACGTCTGAGCCGTGGGCAGCGAGGGTCCCCCGAGGCTGCCTCTCCCTGGAGAAGCACGGCTGACCCCACAGACGGCTGTCAGGCCGCGCTGGACAAAATCCCCCTCCTCGGAGTCCCTGTCGGGTGGCCCTGAGCTGCCTGCAGACCAGGACGCGGGTGGCTGTCCCCGCAGCGTGTGCTCCCGCGCGCCCCAGACCTCGAGGGTGGCACGTGGGCCGCGTGGCGCCCAGGACACGTGTCCCACCGCAGGTCAGGACTGGGTGGCTATGATGAGGCCTTGGGACCGGGCTTGGTGGAGCTCGCGAGAAGTAAAGTGCGGCCAGGACACACCCCGTGCGCTGTGGGCTGGGAAACACGGCGGACACCTGTCTGAGGAGCAGAGTGGCGGGTGGCCGGGACGGAGATCACGAACAAGAGTGGGGAAGACGATAGGCGCCTGCCGTGTGGCCCGGGCGTCCTCACACCGGTTTGGGGCTCCCACCGCCAACACAGGGTGGCCGGCAGGGCTCCCGCAAGCATCTCCCCCGGGCGCTGAGGGCTGTGAGGGTCTCTTGGGGACACCGTGGCCACGTCTACCCACATAAAGAGCGCGGCGCCTTCCGCCCGCCAGCCCAGGCCTGGGACGGGCCGCGCACGGGGCCGTGTCTGGAGAAGCTCCTCACAGCACGGGTGGCGTGGCGGTATCTGGGGACACGGTGGCCCCGCGACTGAGACGCGGCATGCGCATGGCGGTGCATCCTCTCTGCGGAGTCTCGAGCCGTCGTTAGGAAAAACGAATTAGCGCTACGCCGCTCAGCTTGCAGGATCCGTGGGCTACTGTCAAAGAAGAAAAGTGAGATGCGAGGAAGCATCGTCATGTGATCCTAGTTTTGTAAAGCCGAAAATGACCGAATATCCCCACGTGCATGTATTTGACTTCTCACGTCTGTGCGAGGAGGGTCTCACTCGCGTGCAGCTCTGCGGGTGTGGACTGGCAGGGACAGAGACACTCGCGGCGGGGCAGGAGACGGCGGGCAGGGGTGAGGGGTAAAGGGCAAGGAGAGGAGCAGAGACTGCGCCGCGAGAACCCGGGCGCGCGCCAGAACCCAGCGGCCGCAGGGAGGAAACAGCAGGACACGCGTCTGACGAAGGGCGGATGAAGCGCAGGTATACAGACGGCAGACCAGCCGCGCTCGGGCAAACGCAAAAACAAACAAGGCCCCCGACGCCCCGCAGAGCAGCCAGAGTCCCGGCTCCGACGGCGCCAAGTGCCCGGCAGGATGCGGAGCAGGAAGCCTCGCCTTGGCCGGCGGGGACTGGACGTGGTGGAGGCCGCGTGGCCACTTCGCACAACACCGAACACTGCGCGACCCGGCAGTTACACTCCGCGGGGTGTCCCCACCCCAACCTGCAGGCGGATGTTCACAGCAGCTCTATCCACAAGCGGCAGAGCGCGCCAGCACCGGGAGGTCCTCGGCAGGTGAGCGGACAGAACCCGTGGCATCCGGAGGGTGGGATTCAGCGCTGGGGAGGCGCAGCTGTTGCGCCAGGAAAGGACGCGGAGGGACCTTGCACGCGGATCCCTGCGCCAAGGAGCCAGCCTGAAACGGCCGTGCGCTCGCCTTCTGGACCAGGCCGAGCTGCGCAGACAGGGAAAGGCCATCGGCGCCCGGGGTGGCGGATGGACGGGCACAGGGGCGCGCAGGGCCGTGGATCTGCCCTGTGTGTCGCGCTCACGGTGGACACGGCCACCGTACTTGGTCCAGACCCGCGGAACGTGCAGCGGCGGATGGGCCTCGATGCACCTGCGTCCCAGCCGCTTCACCGACTGGCGCCCTCTGTGGGGACGCTGGGGACAGCTGTGCGCGTGCAGGGGAGGAGCAGATGGGAGAGCGCAGCACCTTCCTCTCCATTCTGCTGTGAACTTAAAACTGCTCTAAAAATAGAGCGTGTTTAAAAAACCCAGCATACATAACACGGTATGATTTATATAGGACTGTGTGCGTGCACGCGCTGGCTCTAGAAGTTACATCATTTTAAGTTCTCCGGAGAAATCACTGCTGGCGTTCATGTTAAGCGTCACACCCACTCCCACCTGCGTGGACTCCAAAATCCCCACCAAGCGCCCAGCACTGCACGTGGGGAGCTGCCGGGGGAGGCGGAGGAGCCGCCCCTCAGCCTGGCCGCCTGGCTGTCCTGATGCTTGGTGAGGGGTCGTGAGGAGCCGCTTGCACAGACAGTCGATAATTTAGCGGTATGTGATGATGACGTATTGGATCGTCATTGGATGGATACCTCCTGTGCATACATGAATGACAATTACATATGCGCAGATGGTTAAGTCAAACCACCGCCCACACAACACTCCAGGCAGCAGGCGAGCCCGGCGGCAGGACTCCACCTCTCCAAGGCGAGTCCATGTCCCAGCGCGGCAGGGCCAGACCCTGCATGCACAGGCCCAGGCCTCGCATCAGCTTAGCGTTCGTACACGTGTGCAGACACTCTGTTTACGGAGTGACACGGCTTCCTCGTGTAGCCGGGATCCCAGGGGCCGGGTCTGTGCTGCGTCACTCTGGGAAGTGCCTGCAGGACTCTGGGCGCCAGGGCCACTGCTCTCACCAACAGGCAGGGGCAGCGTCCACACGCAAGTTATGCTCAGACCTGCAGACAGAGCGCCACATGAGAGGAAGTTTCTAGAGATAGGCGAAGTGCACCACCGAGGAGACTGTGGATTCGTTCACCAAGTTTGTGGTTTCTTAGTGCATGTAAAAGTTCTTTACATGATACTGCAGTCTGTTAAGTAGCAATTATGTCTAAAAAAACAATGTACACGCCTTAATTTAAAAATGCTTGATTGCTAAAAAATGCGACTGATTGTCTGAGTCTTCAGCACATTGTAACCTCTTTGCTGGGGGAGGGTCCTGATCAGGTCCAGTCCCCCTGGGGACTGACCAAGCGGTGGCTGCGGAGGGCTGGGCTGGCTGTGCCAATGTCTTAAAATGAGACAACAGTGACATTTTCCTCCTCAATTGACTTTCTTCCAGGAAAGATTTCCCTGTAGCATGGGATGCTCTTTGATGGCATTTTACCCACAGTAGAACTTTCACAATTGGAAATGATCCTCTCAGACCCTGCTGCTGCTTTATCAACTGAGTTTATGGAATATCCTGAATCCTTTTCTGTCATTTCCACCATGTTCTCAGCACCTTCCCCAGGAGTAGGTTCCATCTCAATAAACCACTTTCTCTGCTCATCCATAAGAAGCAACTCCTCATCTGTTCAAGTCTGATCATGACATTGCAGCAATTCAGTCCCATCCTCAGGCTCCACTTCTGATTCTAATTCTCTTGTTGTTAATATTCTTAAGGGCATC
>VBSM01000865.1:79466-100292 GCA_008086735.1 Cheirogaleus medius | reverse complement strand
GGACCCCAAGACGCTGGGCCGAGAGCCGCAGCGCCAGGGTGTGAGACTGACGCAGGGACAGGCTTGTCAGGGCGCCGGGGCCGGGCTCACCTCGCTGTTCAGGAAGCAGTAGAGGACCGCCACCACCAGGCCCTGCGGGCGAGAAAGCGCCGTCAGAGCCCGCGCGCCCCGCGCGGAGCCGCCGCTGCGCGCACGTACCTGGAAGGAGCCGAGGCACAGCTCGAACAGGATCTGGTACCGGGAGCCGGCGACGGGGGACACCGCGAACACCATGTAGTGGACTCCGAACAGCGGGATGAGCAGGAGCGTCGACTTGGCCAGCCTCCTGTGCCGGGGAGGGCGGACAGGTTAGCGCTCACCGCGTGACGGCGACAGCCGCGTGGTGCCTCGGAAGCGGGAGGCTCCCACGGGCGCGCGGGCCGGCCGAGCAGGGGTCTGTCCTGTCTCAGCGTCGCACCCGCCAGCAGCGGCGAAAGGGCCGGTTCGGCCTCAGCTGGAAAGGGAAGGGGCGGCCACGCGGAGGTCCTAGAGGGAACCCGGCGGCCTCCCCCGTCCGCGCTTGGTGTGTCCTCCACGCATTTCTCCTCCCTGGAAGTCGCGCCCTCCCCAGGAAAAGGGGTTTTCTGTGCCTTGCACCAGCGCGCTCTCAGCTCCGCCCTCCCGCAACAGGCGTTTCCACACTCCGCCTCCTGTGAGGCGCTGCTTCCAAACTTCAAGCCGTGCCAGGGTCCCTGGACCCCGCCCCCCCAGGTGCGGAGATTCCATCCAGGGTGTCGGGGCCACGGCCTGGGAACCTGCGTTTCCACCTGGCACCCAGTGGCGTGGCTGCTGCCTGGGAACCCACTTAGAGAACCACTGTTCTAGGCCGATGACGGCACTGCGGCACGTCAGTCACCTAGGGCGCTGCGGAAACCGTCCAGCCGTGTCCTCCCATCCCAGGGACTCGGTCTCGGCAAGGGGACGTCGCCTCAGGCCCCTCCGAGGCGGCCTGTGCGCCAGGAGCATGGGCCCCAGCGGCCGGGTGCTGGCACAGCCGCCGCGTAGACCCCGGCAGGCCCCGGAGGACGGGCCATGTGGAAAGCCCCTCCCCACCTGCTCTTGCCAGTCACCTGCCCACACTCAAGGAAGAGCCATTGACTGGTTCCGATTAACACAGAGACACCTGCTAAACTCGAGCACTCACTGCCTGGGAGTGTAAGTTCCAGACGTGCTCGTTTCTCCCAAATTCCCTCGCAACAAAAATGCCGTGTCCTGCGGCGTTTACCACGAACAGGCTCCCCCGTGACCCATGACCTGCTCCAGCCCAGAGCCCTGAGGCAGGTGTGGAGACACCGCGGGGCCTCCTGGCAGTGAGGACGGGCCCTGCCCGCTGGCACCTGCAGCCCAGGGCAGCCACGGACCCTGCTGTGCAGGTGCCTGAACCCCACGGGGCTGGGGCTGCCATGTCCCGTTATTAACACGTCTGAAGTTTCTAGGAAAGAGGTTTCCTGAGGCTGAGCCTCTTGGCCCCGTGCAGGGCCTTGGTGCTTCTGTGAGCAGAGATTATACAGAACAGGCGTCACAGGAGCTGGGGCCCAGCACACACGTGCTCTGCCTGTCCTGGGGAAAGAGCAGATTTTATTACATTATTCCCCACTTAACTTTGTTTCCAAAATAAAAGCATCACCAAGATCTACATAACTAACACTCTTAATGAACCCAAAGAAAAGGTCAGCACAGAAGCTAAACAAGATTTACAGAAAACCAAAATTCAATTTGAAGGGCAGACGAGTCTTGTCCCCGCCTCTCCGCAGCTGCGGCACCAGGTCCCCGGAACCGCCAGCTTCGCCCCCGAGCAGGGTGTGACAGACGTCACCTGCCGCTGAGGTGGAGCCCACCCCTGACGTGCGCCGGGCAGAGAGGCTTATCCTTTCGATTTTATACAGCACACAGCACAGTTCAAATTACCTGTTTACCAAACTCTGCCATGATACTCTGGTGCCCAGCACTGAATGTTTTGCACATGTTACCTCCGTTAAATCCTCATGACCTTAGTGACAAGGATTATTATTATTTACACTTTGCAGATGAGGAAATTGAGGCACAGAGTGGGAAAGGGCCCTCCGTCAGGCCCCTGGCTGGTCTGAGACCCTGCATAGGCTCCCGCACATGCTCTCAACCCGACTTGCCAAATGCGTCCGTGTGTGCTAGGGAGGGGCAGGGAAGCGTGAGCGCAGCATCTCGGGCTGGGCAGGTAGTGGCCACGGGTGACGCAGCTCCCGGCACACCTGCCACCCCGGGCCTGGCGGGTCTGGGCCGAGGCTCCTTCTGGGCTGGACCAGCTACTCCAGCCGGAACTCCCATTTATTTTAACTTCATTGCAGATTTTGCTTTTTCTTCATAAACTCTTGATAGAAACTTATGGAATCTGCACATTTCTTTACAGATCGCTCAGATCACTAATTAGCTGGATGCCGTGGTGACTCGCTTGACCCCTGCTCTTCCTCACCCACCAGAGGGGACGACCCCACCCTCCTTTAGTCGCTCAGTCAACACGCACACGGGACTGCCATTAGGCCAACACGCACAGGTGACTGCTATTAGCACAACACTCACACGGGGCTGCCATCAGGCACAAGGCCTGGTATCAGTGCCGGCAGCAGACACCAGCCCACGGACCGTGTGTTCTGATGGGGAAGACAGAATCAAACATGAAATGAAAACACTGTGGCCACGGAGAAAGACAAGTCACATGACAGACACGTGGGCAAACCCTTAAGCCACGTCACTGCAGAAGATACCTGCCTGCCGCTGAAATAAAAGGGGCTCGGCGCCAACTGTCGTCGCAGACAGTGCTGCCGACTCCCCGAGTGCCAGACACGCAGACCCCTGGGGCTCAGCCGTGACCTCGTGCCCCACACCGAGTGGGCCTCCGGACCCCGCACCCAGCCGCTGGGCCACCCGAGGGCCTTCCTGGCAGACAGGTGCCAGGCGCCTCTCTGGTCTCCACGAGCCCCAGGCACGCTCCCTCCCCGCACTCACTTGTACTGCGACTGGTCGTTGCCACCGACGTCCGGGGACATGAGCTTCTGCAGCAAAATTCGTATGATGCTAATGAAAAGGACGAAATTGACCTGCACGAGAAGAGACGGTGTGTTTGCGTCTGACTCTCCACGGCAAGGACGGGGTGCGGGTGTCTGTGGGCTCAGCGCTGTCAGGGCAGGGCACCCCCACTCCTCGGAGCTGGGCAGCGCCCGCCCCTGGGGACTGACTCTGGGCCTCAAAGTGCCGTGAATTAACCTTGGAAAGTGACGAAGACAAACGGAAACCGGGCTGCCCTGACGCGCAGCTGACGCCGATCCCCTCTGCCCCCGCCCTGCCCCTCCCCCCCCCACGCGACGGCGTGGCCCTGTCCACAGGAGACTGTGTGGAGCGGGGCCGTTTATGTCTAATAAAGGAAAACAGGCCGCTGCCGGCCCATGCGTGCTGCGCGACAGACCGTGCATGTTCCAGTGCGGAAGCTACTTACTATGATGGAAATTAAAATCGGCATCCGTATAAGCCACCAGGGAACACTGTGGTCGTTTGTATCCCAGCAACTGTCGGGGAGAGAAGGAAACCAGTCGGCGCGACTCCATGAACACACGAGGCACGTGAGGGCGAGGGCACCTGTGGACTCGACACGTCCTCGGTGCACACGGGCGCCCCCCCAGGGCACACGTGTCCCGCTGAGCCTGTTGTCCATCCTGCCCCACCAGCCCGTCCCCCGAAGCACAACTGCTCTGCACTGAGAGATCCTGAAGCCACCTGTCCCCAGGGAGCAACTTTGTTTGGTTTTATTCTTCTCAGCGTGATGGTCTGCGTGGAGGGGAGCTGTCGTCAGAGCAATGGGGTGGGGGGTGCACCGCCAGGAAAGCCCCCCCCCGCCGGCAGTATTTTCACCCCTGGCCCCCAGCTACAGGCCGTCTCCAGCAAGCACGGTGATCGGCTGCTGGCAAAACGCCTTGGTGACCCCTGGAGGACCCACACCCTGTGCTGGCCCTGCAGCCCCCTACAGAGCAGTGTCTCCGCCATGGTCCCCGTGTGGAGAGTGGGCGCTCACACACACGCACGGCCGCCCCAGCCCCGGGGGCATGGGCTCCAGCTGCTGATGCCTCTGGCCAGTCAAACCGTGTGGGTGAGCCCGGCTGAACCTCTGAGGTCCACTGAGCAGCCAGCATGCAGAATCACACGCTAAACAAACAGTGATTATTCTAAGCCAGCAAACTTTGGAGTGACTTGTCACTTAGCAGCAGAGAACCGATACGCTCTGAGACCCTTTCTGAAGCACAACAGTCATGCTGGGAACGCCACATGCTTATGTCTGGGCCGCGCCTGGCTCCCGCGTGTGCCACAGGCTGTGTGTTCTCTCGGGGAGGACGCGTGTCCCCACGGGGTGCTCCAGCTGGCCGTGGCGGCCGGCCCGTGGCACTGGGAGCAGGTGAGCAGCACCTGTGAGGTTTGTCCCAGTCTCTTCCCAACGCCCACCCGGGGCGCTGCCCCTTCTCTGCCTGGCCAACCCCAATCCCAGCTACGAGGCAAGACCCAGCTCCTTTCCCGTCTCTCACAGGGACCTTCCTGCAAACACTCCAGCTGCCTCCCCCCACGGATCCCCACGTCTTCTATCCACGTAACGACTGCTGCCGACCTCACTCGGATCGGCTGCAAACGCTTCCTGTCCTTCCAAAGGCAACTCTCTCTCTAGTTTCCGAGGACTCCATGTTGCTGACGCACTTACAGGTGTGGGCGCGGCACTCACCCCGTGTCCTCCAAGTGGAGCCTGGCCACGGCCCACGCCGCCACGCAGACGGTGGGGATGCCTGCGGAGAGACGCCTGGTCACACACAGCCCACGTACAACCGAGCAGCCTCGCTAGGCAGAATCGCCAAGGACAACTCTCCAGCTAAAACGTGAAGCGCACACTCTCCTTAAGGTCTCCACAGACATGAGTTACACCCACGCCCCACCAAGCAGTGAAGATCATAACGTGTTTGAAAGCCGAGCATCTGATCAGGGGCCAAGATGTGTCATTCCGTGTAGAAAGCGTCACGGCTGAGACCCGCGTGTGGAGGAGGGTGTCGGGCGGGGCAGGCGCCTGCTCTCCAACCTTGCTCCGCCAGCAAGCGGGGCTGGGCGGACGGCGGAGGAGCGAACGGTTTTGCTGCCTTATGAGCAGCCCGGTTTGGATTTGGGTTAAAAGGGGCCAGGAATGGGAATGCAGAGCATTCTAAACACGGTTCCTGGTTGCCGGAAATACGGAAGTATTGTCTGTAGGAATCCCGCACGCTAGAGCTCTTCCCACCACGACTCTGGAAAGCACGGAGCACACGCAGGTGCATGCTGCCCTTACCCCATCCGAGGAGGAGATAGGCCAGGAAGCATCTGCCAGGGGGGACCATGGCCACCAGCAGGGTGTGCAGGTACAGCCCCTCTGCCAGCAGCCAGTAGAAGTTGGCCATGATGCAGTACTGGAAGAAGACCAGGCTCAGCTTGCAGCCGACCTGGACGCCAGGCAGGGGAGAGAATGCGGCCTCGTTAGGACAGAAATAGCCTCGCCGGGCAGAGCTGCTGCAGGGAACAATGAGCCGGGTGTTTGCACGGGGAATGAAGGACCAGCCAAGGCGCCCCTCCGGCAGGGACGTGATTCATGTGGGGTGGGGGCCCTGGCAGGGATGGGGTGTTGGAGCGTGGCCCTGTGTGTCCGGGCGCCAGGGGACCCTGCACTGAACTCCCAGAGGACACGCACGGCAGAGAGGCCCTGCACAGCCTCCCAGAAGGGGGGCGGCGAGGCTCTGGGAAGGAGTCGCAGGACAGCCCCAGACCTCGGGCCTCGACACACCCACCCTCTGTCCTCCCTGCTGACTCTTCTTCCTTCCTTCTTCTCTCAGGGCCCCACACCCTCCCGCAGGCCACAGCAGCAGGGCGGGAGGCGGGTTCTGCGCCCGGCACATGGCTGGGTCGCCAGGCGGCTGCCAGCGCCTCGCTCTACACCTGTGGCCCGCTGCCCGGGCTGCGCCTCCACGTGAGTGAGCGTGCGCAGGGAAGGGGGCGATGTCGCCAGGGACACCAGCCGGGCTCCCCACGAGCAGTTTGGGTGACACACATGTGGGAAGAGAAAATAATGGACCAAACGGAGGCTCCTGGACTCTTAAATTTTTGACAAAAAGTTCCCCAATTGTAAAAAAAAGTGGTTTTTGATTTTGGGAAGCTTAAAGATGAAAAAAATAAGAGTTTGGAAAAATAAATCTGGCAAATATTTCTATTTTCCCTGGGAGTTTTAAAAGGCCGTGGAAGGCCAGACCCGGACATGCCCGTGCACTTGGAGGGTTTCCACGATGTCCTGCTGAATGAGGAGAAAAGGTGCAGAAAAGTGTGTTTAAGACGATTCCATTTTCTTGCTAAAACGGCGACAACAAAACCGTCTCTGCATTTTCCCCATATGCTTATTCACCAGGAAGCACACTCGTGAGGACAGGCGGTTTGGAGATGATGGGTCTTCTCCTGACTTCGTCTTCTGCAGCAGCGGCCTGCACCCTGTTCCTCGGTCCACACGCTCCGTGGGAGCGAGGATCCTCAGGGCCTGCTGCTGCCCACACCGGCTGACGTCAGGACCCCAGGCTGTGAGACTCCCCGAGGCCAGGTGCCCCGTTAGTGGCAGGTCCCTAGTCAGACCCGTGGCTGTCTGGGCACCTCTGTCTGAGCCTGTGTGTGTACATGCATGTGTGCCAGTGCCCGTGTGCATGTGTATGCACATGTGTGTTTTTACAAGTGTTCTGCACGCATGCATACATATGTGATGCATGTTTTTATATGTGTCTACCTGAGTGTATGCATGTCTGTGGATACATGAATGTGTGTGCAATTGTGTGCACGTGCACCTGCAAGTGTTTTTGTATGTTTACGTGCATGTGTGTGTTTGCATGTGCACATGTGTTCTGCATGTTTTTCACATGTGTGTGCTGACAGGCTCTCCCACTCTCCCTTCCTCCTAACCCCTCTGTTGTTCTAACCTGGGCCATGGGCCGAGGATCCCACCCATGCGGTTACTATGATGCTGTCCATGTGGACTCCAGCTGGAACTCCTGGCTCTGACCCTTCCCCAGCCCGCGGGCAGCAGGCAGTGGCTGGGCCGGGCTCACCCGGGCTGGGCGCCTCCCTGCTCGGATGTGTGGGCCTCGTTGCAGAGCTCAGGGCCACGCGCCCTGCCTTTCCTGCCCCAGGTGGGGGGACTCAGGCTTAAGAAGCCTCGGGGTGGGCATCGGGAGTCCCCGCGGACCCTGCATGGAGTCTGCTTTGGCCTGTGGGGAGAACCGGCAGCCCAGGCCCCGTGGAAACTGTTCTGCAGCCACGGAGGCCACATGGGGGGGGGGTGGCTCCGCCATCTCTGGGCAGCCGGGAAGAACCCCTCACGTTCTTGGCTGACCCTAAGTCTAGAGAAGAGGCCCTGCCCTGCGTGGGGAGCTGCCCCAGGTGTCCTGCTCGGGAGAGTAACGTTGGTTTGGTGAAACCCAGCTGGGAACAAAAACGTCCAAAAAATCAGCCGGAAGGAAAGATACTTCTTGTTCCTCACACTGGCATCGGACTGTATTTGTGGCTGACGGATTGACTCAAAACTCTGGCGTTCTTCAGGGGACACCCGGAGGGAGACCCAGCTGCCCTCTGTGGGTGGGCATGTCCCCCTCCCCCACTTGCACCCCCGCTTCCCGGTCTCCTCCAATCTTCCCTCTCGCTGGGGCAGGAGCCTCGGGGACGTCTGGGGCCGGGCACGGGGGCCGCCCCTGTCTTAGGCGTCTTGGCCCCTGACGCCAGCCGTGCAGACGTGGAATCTGGACCCAGAGACTCGGGATCGTTGCCGGGCGTTCCTCTGCCCCCATGACCTCATCTGTAAAACGGGGTGATCACTTGCGTTCGCCAACAGCGTCCACAGAAACAGCCCCGCACTCGGGGGAGCCCCCCCAGCAATGTGGGGCTGCGGCACAGCGGGCAGGGGCTGGCTCTCATCCCACACTGCCTGCCAGGGCCCTGAGCAGATCGGAGCCTTCCGGTTGAAGTGTCCGGATGGAGCTCCAAGCCACCGCTCCAGACAGACGTCTGACTCCAGTGGGTCTGTCGGGGACCCCCGTTTTCCTAAATAAAGAGCTAAGGAACGAGGTGTCCAGAGGGAAGACGAGACCATCCCAGCGAGAGGGACTCTGACGTTTTCCCCCTCTTCCCACGGTCCCCACTGCTACACCCGCAAGGGAGACCCCGTCTCAGGACAAGAGCTCCAGGCCCGACTCCCAGGTGTGGGACTTCCAGGTGAAGGATCCTGTCTTTGACTTTGTCATCACAACATCCACAGGTGCCCTGAGCCCGGTGATGCCCGGAGACCTGCGGAGCAGCTGGCGCTCAGTGGAGCTGCGCCAGGCTTTACCACCCTAAAACCAAATTAATTCAGATCTGTTCAGACCCAGCACTACACCGGCAGGTGGATCTACCTGCCCGGAGCGTGAGAGGGGAGCGAGGTGCTCCTGGCTCCTGTGGGAGGAAGGGGCCACGTACCAGAGTCCCCAGTGCTCACGAGGGGGCCGGAGCCTTGCCCAGCAGCAGAGAAATGCTCAGCGGGATCACCCGCACGCAGGGGAGCTCGGTGCTGTCTGCTGTGCTAAACCGGCTGACTAGGTACAAAATAACTACCACCCACCACCATGAATGCAGCCACAGGAGGAGGCCGGCAGGGAGGGGGTCAAACAGCCTGCACCGCACTTGCAGAAACTGGTGATTAAGGTCACGCATCCCCGCAGCAAAGGGCTAGGCCCAAGCATAGTCACAGACGTGCGGCCGGGCGCACCACGGGGCCGTGTGTGGCGTTTATTCACCGCACAGCTCGATCCCCTACAGCCGTCTGGCTGGACGACGCATTTATGGCTCAGAATCCAGGAGATTTAGGTAGAAAGCGACGGAACTGTGTGCGCATCTACGTCAGGATGTTCCATCCCAGCTGTGACGGAGTTCCGCACCCCGGGCTGTCTGCAGGGGTCAGGGGCTGCCCGCCCGGCCCCCACACCCTGCCTGCCTTGGAGCCAAGCCCTGTCTTGCCTGCTCCGCCCGCTCTGGCTGGGCCACATCTCTCGGGCCTGGCCCTGTGCCCTGGGATGCCGTCCCCTCGAGAGGTGGGAGCAGAGACGGGACGGAGATGGTGAGGAGCCAGGTGGGCGGGCGCTGCCCAGGGCCCCGCGGGGGGAAAGCCTTACCCAGGAGGACGGCTGGTCGAGGCAGTGCAGGGTGCCCGAGCTAGAGAAGAGCACGTCGTCCTTGACCAGCACGGAGACGGCTCTCAGGATGAAGGACAGGAACAGGTTCAGGTGGATGTAGTTCCTGGTGCAGTGTAGCTTCCTGGGGGGGGGGGGACAGACACTGACTCTGTGGACACCCCAGTAACCACCTGCATGGCTTTAACCTAATAACCACCTGCGTGGCTTTAACCTTCAGCTTTTCTTCTTTCATGGCAGTTAGTCATTTACTTAACCATTCCTTTACCTTTGTACATTTAGGTTGTTTCCAGTTTTGTGTCATGATAAATACATTTGTGCATAAATCGGTCCTCTTGTTTCAGACCATTTCCCTGGTAGAGTCCTAGAACAGACTCTCAGCACAAAAGCACAAAGCCACGGCAGGAGCCCGAATCCTGCTCTCCCGTTCTGTCCCTGCGTCTCCTTCACGCACCAGCGATTCCGCCGGGACAGGGAGGGCGACAGCCCCTCCTCAGCAGGTGAGTTAACACCCGGCTGGCCTCGAAGGCCTCACCTTTCCTAGAAGTTTATTTCTCCCAGTCACACGAGCAGGAAGGCAGGACCCCCCCTCTGCCGCCTGTCTAGACCGTCCCATGGGAGGGCCTCTCGGCAGGTCAGTGCTCACCCAGGCCAGACGCACAGGACGGCACCTCCCCCCAACCTGCACCCCTTCTCCCTCTCACACCTGTCCCCTGGCCCTTTCGTGACCCTCGACCTGTGCTGTCCAAGCCTCCAGCTACACAGAGCAAATGGGGCTGAGTGAGGCTGGGGCAGCTGCACCAGACACCGGATACTACCTAATATTTCACATTAACAGGTCGTGGTTCTAGCTGGGATCAGTGACCTTTTCTACGCATGAGTGGAACACCGTAATATATGGATATTCATGGAGACAGCGGGAGTTATACTAATTGTGTAAATTATAATTAATTATTATATAGAAATAGTTTTAATTACAATATAATTTTTTTCTAGTTTAAAAAATAAGTGTGAGCAAATTTAAAATGAAGGCAAACTATTGATGCAGAATCAAACGAAGACCCAGAAAGTCCCACCACGACCAGGAAAGGGCAGGAGAAGAAGAAACCACGGGGGCAGAGAGAAATGAAAAAGCTCTCTTCAGTGTTACATTTTTTGAGATAATAATATAGATGAGACGCAGAGATGTTTTTAGCAAACACATATTGAATTTGATAAGAACTTTCCTATCAACAGTCAAAAAACTGACATCACCATCGGAAATCAGAATTAAAATTATTACAGAGCAGGGCCCCCGCCCATCCCTCTCAAGCTACACCGGGAACCCGGCAAAAGCCGCCAGGACCAACCTCGCCACACTCTGGACGACGGTCGAGGTTCACAGAGTCCAAGTCAATGGTCCACCTGGAGAAAGCAGAACACGCCCGGAGCACACATCTTAGCCCCAACACCCACACGCTCACCCTGTCCACGCTCCTCTTGTGGCACCTGGGCAGCGTGTCTGTCGTGGCCTGTTGTGGGTTCCCTGCAAGACATGTGCAGCCAGCACGGCTCTGCCTCGCCTAACGCAGATACCGTAGGTGAGAAGTGGCTTCGCAGACACACGATGGTCTCACGGATGAGCTCTGCTGCCCCCAAGCAGCAGCTACCAGCTGAGCAGCCACAGACCTCGGAAAGCCCGAGAGAAACAGCTGGGGAGCGATTCTCCTTGGGGAGCGAGGGGACGCACGGGGGAGCCCAGGGCAGAAAAGACCGAGACTGTCACCGGCTCCCCTCCGGCCCGCAGAGCAGGCAGGAAGGCAAATTAGGAACGGCCAGACGAACACTGCAGGGTCCCCGACCTGCCCCAGGCAAAGGCCTGGAGTCGGCATCTTTTTTCTCTCCTTTCAATTTTGCTCCCTTTGGCTCCGTGTGTCAAACAGTGAGTTGACGACTAAGCTAAGGGTACGGAGGGTTCAGAGACCAGCAGAGACTAGCGCAGTCTTTACAAAGATAGTTTGGGAAAGCCAGCAAACAAACAGCCACGACTCACAGCAAGAAACAACACAAACCCTAGGAGGGGTGAGAATCTGATTCCAGAGTCATCACATCGTGACATTCAAAATGTCCAGTTTCAACAAAAAATTGTAAAGCATGAAAAAAAGATAAGAAAGTATGGCTCATTAACAGGAAAAAGAAAAGGAATAAACAAAACTGTCCCTGAGAAATCACATAAAAGGGATTTACTTTAAGTTCTGCCCTAAAGTCTCAGGTGAAGACTTTAAATCCACTGTCTCCAATATGCTCAAAAAGCTAAAAGAGACCACAGACAACTGCAGGAGACGAGAACAGAATCTCAACAAATAGAGAGCATCAATAAAGACGGAGAAATCACACAAAGTAACCGAATGGGAACTTAGGAGCTGGGATGCACGCCTGAACTGAAAACCCACCTGAGGAAGTGAGGGCAGACGTGAGTGGGCGCAGTGGCCGCGGTGAACTCGAAGGGAAGGAGGTTGCCCAGTCCGAGGAGCAGGGAGAGTAAGACACGAAGGAGAAGGAACGGAGCCCACGAGATGTGTGGGCACCACAGCACTTGCCACGTGCGTGCGACGGGCATGGAAAGACGGCCCCAGAAGCCACGTGGACCCACAGGGGTCCTGAGTGGCCCAGACAGTCTGAGAAAGAGCAGAGCGGAAGAACGCACCTTGATCTCAGAACTCGCCACACACGAAGCCATCCAGACTGCGCAGTGCGTATCCACCACCGGGACGCAGCTGAGCATCCAAAGCACACGCACGTGTCTACGGCCAGTCGATTTTGACAAGGGTGCCGAGAACACGCAGCAGGGAAAGAACAGTCTTCTCAACAAACAGCGCTGGACGGCTGGACATCCATGCGCAAAAGGACACAGCCGGACCCCACCTCACAGCAGACGCAAAAACCACTCACAAGGAAACCGTGACCTAGATATGAGCTAAAACTGTGTGACGTTTCTGAAAAACCACAGGGGCAAATCTTCATGACCTTTGGATTTGGTGAATATGACACCAAAAGCACATGCAAGAGAAGAAAAAAAATATAGTTGACTTCGTTGAAACTTAAAACTTTCATGCATTTAAGGACGTTATTAACAGAGCTCAAAGGAACCCGACAGAATGGGAGAAAATGTTTGCAAATTATGTGTCTGACAAGGGTCAGTATCCGGAATATATAAAGACTCGATCTGGAAGGATGTGACGAGTGTGGAACAGCCACAGCGGCCACTGCGTGTGCTGGGCCCACGGCATGAGTGGGATCAAAGCACAGAAAGACACGGGCCGTGGGGGCGGGCGGGGTCGAACCTTGAGAGGTTCCTGGGTTGACCGCACAGGGTGCGAGTGGGGACCGCAGGGAGTTTCCGTCTAGAGAATGACCTGCAACTCACCCGGAGCTGTGCCCACTTTGGAGACGCGTCCCCCTTGCCCAGCGTTTATTTTAACGCGTGTGCACGGCCACAGAGCCTCAGTGGGTGAAGAACTGTGAGTATAATCCAAATTCCTCTCGGCGTCCGGGCAGCAGTTCTCGAGCGGCGGCAACCTGGGCCCTGGAGGGCTCTGGCCAGGCCGGACTCCAGAGGGCCCCTGGCCCCCCGCGACGCCCCTTCCCTTGTGGCAAACCACCAGCCACGCCATTTGCCTTCCTGCTGATGCATCTCCCCAAACCACCTTTTCTTTCCTCTGGCACTTCCTCCTTCCCTCTCTCCCACCCGTGTCTTCCCACGGAGCGGGGCTGGGGATCCATAGCCACCGCCCGGCGTGAGCGCACTTCCGTTCCAGCCGGTCGTCCCAAACGTGTGCAGAGTTTCCCAGCTACAGGCACGTTTCGGCGTTTCACTCCCACGTGACTCTCCGAGTGGTGAGAGGTACCACAGCAGTGCGGCTTCCGGACAAGCAAGGCTGGGGTCTGCCCGTTAGCGACGCTGGCAGTGGACTTTGGGGGCCGGGTCACGCCCACCGGGGACGCAGTGCAGGCTGCATGGTGAGAGCCAGGTCTGAACCAGGGTCTGCACGCAGCAGCTCAGCAACCCGCCCTGCCTGGGCTTCTCTCCGCTTGGGGAACGGAGCCGTGACAGCACTTGCCCGGGGAAGAGGTAAATTTTGAATTAAACGAACACCTATAAAATGCTTGGTGCGGTGTGTGTTAGCAACTCAAGTCTCCCCTTGGCATTCACAGGGGGTGGTCCCAGGACCCCCCACCCCCAAAGTCTGCAAATGCTCCCATCCCACAGTTGGCCCTGAGGAGCCGTGGATGTGAGGTCGGCCCCTGAATCTGTGTGTCTCACGTCCCGGGAATACTGTGATTTTGATCTGCGTCAGGTTGAGTCCAACGATGAGGGACCTGCGGACACAGAGGCTGACTATATTTACTGAAGAAACATCCGCAGGTAAGTGGACCCGTGGGGTCAACCTGCACGGTCCCAGGGGCCCCTGTGCTGTCGTCTAGCTGGGCTGGTCAGGCCCCAGGTCATGGGCTACTGTCACACTGCATTTGGGACTTGGCCTAAGAACAGGCAGCTCCATTTCTCTGCATGTAATAAGAACATGGCAACTTGATGCTCTCTTAGCTGATGGGGCTACGGAGAACAAATGTTTGGTGACTATAAAGAGTTCTGCTTCCTGGGCATAATTACGGAGGCGGCGGAGCATGTTATTTGAGCATGTTATTTTTATAATACGGATTTTAGAGTCGACGAATTCTCACAGCGTTCAGGGAGGCGGCATCAGACCCTGCATCTGCCGGGAGGGACAAGCCTCGAAGGGGCCCGAGGTGAAGGCCAAGCTCAGCACCGGCCCCAGCTCCGCACACTTTCCCAGCACACGACACGGACGTAGCCACCAGCAGAGCGGCAGCCAATGCAGACACGTCCTTTTTGCAACTAGAATGTGCCACAGGCCGGTGACTAATGACAGCCAAACATAGCAGACTGTTCCACGCCCAGAAAACCATTTGGATTCTCTTAAAGGATCGATGTCCGTATATGTAATGATTCCCAAGTGCTGTTAGGTTGGTAGTTGAATATGTCACGCCGCACGGATCGGAAGGAAACTGATGTGCATGAAAAATACGGGTGGTTCAGTGTAGGAAAGAAAAATGAAAATCTTCTAGTTAATTACCGTGTGTCAGTTCACCTCCCTGAATTTCTCCTTTCTTTCTTCAACAATTTGAAAATTTAAAAATAGACAGTAACAGAACACATTAACATTGTCCCAGCTTTTCTCAAGAACTAGAATACGACAGATCTTCCCGCACGTCTGAAAGCACAGTTCTGCCCTGGAGGCAGGCACTTGTTTTCTGGAAACGACCAGGTGCAGCTGGGATGGCTGCAGACTGGCAAGTCCAGCCCAGTCGCATCGCTGGGCTCCTCAGCTGCGCTGTCATCGGCCCTGTCTCGCTTGTTTCTCTTCCAAGACGGCCCTCCCGCTGGGCTATTGTTAGGTTCTGGAAATACTCCACTGGTTATTTCATTAATTTTTCCGACGTATTGATAAAGTACAGCCCAAACGTTCGCCAAAGAGAAATAAAATACATGATAACAGAAACACTCTAAAATAAGCAGGACATCATGCATTTTATTTAGCACTAATGATGCTTAGGACACGGACTTAATCCTAACCCATTCAGTAGCTTTTGCTGTAGAGACACTTATGTTCTGGGACCAAAGTCTCTACGTGCTAACCCTGACCGGCCACCTGTGAAATGTGGTCATTTGTTACCAAGGAGACCAAGGAAGAGTGGGGGGCGTCCAGACTCGCCCCAGGGAAGAAGCAGGCAGCCACGTGCCGGGCTAAGCCCTTCCAACACCTACACATCAAGTCCACACAACAGCCCTCTGAGGCAGGCTCCATTAGTATTCACGTTTCACAGATGCACAGAGAGGTTAAGCAATTTGTCCAAGGTCACACAGCTACTACAAGACCGACCCAGGATTTGGACCCAGACAGTCGGACTCCACCTCATGCTCTTTGATACACTGTAGCGTCTTTCAATAAAGCACCAAGGCCAGAACACAGGAGCTGCTGGGAGGCAGGAGCAAGACCCTATTGCGTCTGTATGTTACAAGCATTTGCCTAACGGCTAAGTACCTAATAAAGGAACCCTTATCCAGAGCCAGTGCTGTCTTCTTGCGTAAGCAGCGCAGTGTTTAAATTAAAACGTAAGTGCCGGCATCCTGTTTCCTGCTCCCACCTGGGCGGCCCCGACCCGCCCCTGCAGGTGCTGAGAGGCCTGAACGGAAGCTCTGCTTGTGCCGTGGGCTTTGCAGGCGGCCCGTCTCGACTCCTCACCTGAAGACGCACAGAATGATGCTTCCGGTCGCGAGGGACATCAGAGAGACACTGTAGCCCAGGGTGTAGACGGCCTTCACCAGCACATAGAACGTGACCTGCAGAGAGAGGAGAACAGATACGAAAGCTGACACTGGCCAGCGCCAGACGCGGGAAGGACACTCCCTGCAGACGCTCGAAAGCCCAGACAGCGTCCTGTGGAAACCACTCCCTGCCCCGAGAGGTGGTGCCGACACTGCGAACCCCACTTTCCCCATGACAGCGCAAGCAGACACGTGTCTGAGAACATCGAAAACCCCGTGACGCCACAGCACAAGGCTGAGGCACTCAGGGGTCCCCAAGCCAGCCCGTGGCTGCGCTGCGGTGTCTCCTCATTTTCACTTCCGTGGCGTTTCCTGGTGCAGCAGGACTTGTGGTTTGATGGTCGTGATCCCCATGAGATCCCCAGGCCCAGGAGGGAGCAGTGACCATCGAGGTACAGAACCGCGGGGAGCCCCACGTCACAGGGAATCGGCCCCCGAGGAGGAGCCAGCGCTGGCCGAGACCCGCCAGGAGCACCCGGGCACATCGCCGTCCACGATGCGCAGAGGCTGCCTCTGGTCTGCGCGTTTCGTAAAACTAATTCCTACACAGAGGGGAAGACAGTTCATGATGAATTTTATTTTTGTCAGAAAGTCCTAAAATCTGTGCGAGTGCTACCAAACCTCACTGCTATTTTACAATACGAAATCTGAAGCAAAACACAAAAGCCATGCCCTGGTTTATTAGTTTTGACTTAACTACAACTTTACTGTTTAATCATGATCTGGAACATCTTACCCCACTTCCTTTACATTGTAGGAATTCTCTTCTTGGGAACTTGGGCCCTGCTCACGGGGCAGCTCATGAAAGGGCAAAGGGCAGTGCTGACAGGGTCTCTCCTGCCCCATCCTGCTGCCCCTACTTCACTCTGGAGATGCCATTAACTACCATGCTCACCTCACCTGACCTCCACCCTGCCTCAGCTTACCTGACCACAACCCTCTCTCACCTCACCTGAGCACAAGCCTCTCTCACCTCACCTGACCTCCACCCTCCCTCAGCTTACCTGAGCACAAGCCTCTCTCACCTCACCTGAGCACAAGCCTCTCTCACCTCACCTGACCTCCACCCTCCCTCAGCTCACCTGAACTTCGCCATCTCTCAGCTCATCTGACCTCCACCCTCCCTCACCTCACCTGACTACCTCCCACCCTAACCTCACCTGGCCACCAGCTGTGCCCTGCAGGGGAAGGCCTGCAGGAGGGCAGAGGGGTGTTTCTTCTTCTTCCCTCTCCACCCCCAGGCTCCGGGACTCGGGGGCTGTTCAAAATGCTACTCCTGTGGGACCCTGGTACCACAGGTCCCTGCCCTGCCCCTCCAGCCAGAGACAACTGCGCCCCGTGTGGCGGGGATTAGAGGGGGTGCAGTTCTCATTCCTGGGGTCTCAGCTGCCCAGACCTCTGCAAGGAGTCCGTGCATTCGGCACTTTCAGTTTTACGCTTTGCACCTGCTATTTCCTGTTGAACTCTAAATCGACACACTGTTCCTTGCATACACAATAAAATTTCTGATGAACTCAAATCCCCATAAAAAGAACATCAGATTGACCAGGAACCTTCTCTACACTAAGCTTTTAGAACTGGAGGCGGCGTGAGAAAGAGGGGACTTCAGGGACCGCGGCAGTTCTGTCCGCGTCTTGCCTGCAATCTCTCAGAAGCCATTTCTTCTGCCCGAAGCCCCCTCCAGGAAAGCCCTGGTTTCTCTGTGGTGCCCCCGGACCCCCTGTGGCCGCCCCCACGACCACACTGTCCGGTGCGGGGTGCTCCAGACCCGGCATCACGCCTCACATTTACTGAATGAATGAAAAAAGGCACCCACAGTGCAGAGCTGAGGTTTGAGCTCCTCTGAAACCACCGAACACTTCTGAGAAACACAACATCCAGTCCAAGGTGTGTTAGAGGTTAACATGGAATTTCCGGGAGCAGGTTTTCCTCTAAGAGGCTGTCTCTGCACCATGTCCTGGGTCCGTGCTCCTGATCCTACCTGGGACTGCAGGATGCCACTTGGTGCAGTGGCAGCCTCTGCCCCGACAGTGCAGCGGACCCACCAGGTGTCTCGGAGTTGCATCCACCTCGCACCCCACACCCCGTATTTTCCTTCATGATCCAGGACAACCAGAGCGGGGCATGAGAGATGACACTTCCAGGGAGGTCTGCCCTATATCCTCGTGCCTGGGGAAGGCTCAACGGTGGACTAACACATTTGAGAAAGATAATACTGGTAAATATTTAATGAGACAATTAAGTGTATAACCCCTCAAATAGTTCAGGTAATCAAGGTTAGCATAACCTGGCAAAACAATCCTTTATAAAATTGTATTAACGTACAATTTTATAAAGGATTGTTTTCCCTACCCTTATTAAACCTCAGGAGAAAAACCAAAACCCTCTGGTGAGTTGAATACTGGTAATCTCCAATATGCCTCTTGCCACACATGGCTATTTAGATCGAAATTAATTAAATGTGTCTAAAATGTAACCTTAAGTTACTCAGCTGCACCAGTGGCATGTCATGTGCTCGAGGCCGCACGTGGCCAGTGTCACCACACTGGACAGAGCAGACAGCTCTCCTGGCGCTGGAGACCCCCTGACAACCGTCCATCCACATGACGACCCCCACGTCATCAGTGAACACTCAGACATAGCATCCTCACACGTCACTCCCACTTGCAGGGACCACGCAGATGCTTCCATCCGTCTGAGAGCATCACCTCGTTCTGCGTCACAGCTCCGGGGTTTACTCCCAACGCAGAGTCCGAGATTCAGGGTGGGTGGAGGGGCAGCGACCAGAAGCTCGTGGCCGTGGCTGGAGCTTTGCAGTTGCCGTCCTTGTACACGAAGCACAGGTAGCTCGGAGCAACACTGACTTCCTGCCGGTGGCCCCACCCTGGTAGGTGACGAGTGACACCATCCGGGCACCTGGGAGTGACGCGCCCCTCGTGATCTCAATGCTTCCAGATTTTCTTCCAGTGAAAATGCTCAGCCCCACGTGGGCACTTTGTATCTCGAGAGCGGACAACAGCTCTGGTCATTACAGGGCTCTAAAACACCATGATTTCATACTAAAAAGAGAAAGAAAATCCAGCAGGAAATGCACATATTTGGCACAAAATATGCAGCTGTGACCCCAGAAGTCAATTTCAGCACTGATTTTGGAAAGAAACATCTGCAAGACCTTGAAGTTCTTTCTGCAGGTCCAAGATCCCGGCAAGACCCAGGAGAAGGGCAAAATGTAACGCTATTCCTCGTACTTGCCAAAGAACAGCGAAGGCTTCGCTGAGGTCACTGAGCAACGGCTGGTGGCTGAGCAGAGCGGCTGGAGGTGGGCCTGATGGGCTGGCCCCTCTCATCCCGTCTGGACAGCCAGGTTGAGGCTACCCACCGCTGACCCCATGGGAGCCACCCAGGCATCCCCAGAGGCGAATATAAAGTCAGAAAACACTGAAAACTCGGAGCTCATTGAGCGCCTGGCACCGAGGTGTGAGTGTCACTCGCCGCACCCCGCAGCTGAGTGACCTGCGCAGGACACCTGAGGCAGCTCTTGTCACCCTGAGCGCTGGCGGCCCTCGGAGGGGGCTGGAGCCCGGCCGTGTGCAGGTTCAGCTCCGTCTCCTCCACCGTGGCTAAACCGGCTAGGTGGTTTCCAGGCCAGTGCAGAGGGTCTCCGGAGGAGGCCTCCACCTCTAGATCCCTGAATCTTCCCTGGCGCCGCATCCCACCGCGGCCCCCGCTGGAGTGCACCTGTCCCCACCTGGACCTTCGACGAGAACCCTGGTTTGAGGGTCCCCGTGGCATGGCCTGTCCCTGGAGCGCCACGTTCTGCTCCTGGTCATTCTTTGGTGGCAGCTCTGAGACTCCAGGCCCACGCCCACCCCCACCCGCCCGAGGTGCAGGCCTCCTCTTGGCTCAAGACGGGGTCTGGCCAGTCACGGGCACCCCCACGCGTGCGATGGTTCACAAGAGCAGATGGGAGAGTCTTCTCGTTGCTGTTAGGTCCAGAGAGGGCAGACACAGAGTCGCAGCAGCCCCCAGTCCTTTGGTAAACTGGAATTCCTAATACGCAAAAAGCCACCAAAGGCAGTTCTGTTGCCTTTGTCACTAGGCGTTTGCTGGATGAAGGGATACAAGCACAAAGGTGAACGTCGGAAGGCTGGTTCCTTCCCGGAGGGCAAGTCGGGGGAGGGAGGCGCTCGGGCTCCCGCGTGGCGATGCTGGCCCGCGATGCCCATGCGGCGATGGTGGCTGGTGTTTAGCAGGGCAGGCGGCAGATTGACAGTCATCCACAAAGCGTCTTGTGCAGGCTGACACAGTAGGTATGTTTATGAAGTATCAAAGCAAGGAAAAAAATGAGAAATATGTCTTACACACGTCTTAATTAAAGAAAGTGTGAGGCTCAACTCTGTTCTGAAAAGGTCAAAACTTCAAATAAATGACTGATATTCTGGGGCTGTAAACATCACCAGCACAGATTTAAAGAAAATCTAAAAATACCAATAACCAGAGAGGCATTTTTAAAAAGTCGGTGAAACGTAAGCTGTAAGAAAGTCAGTGAAGCCAGCACTTTTCAGAGGTGGCTCTTTTAATCTTTTAAAGGAACAAGTTAGTCGTGGGATAAAAACTTCCAGAACACAGCGACAAAGAAGCAGAAGTAGAACCTCCTGTTTATGAACCAGCATGAATCTGACAGCAAAAGTAGACAAAAAACTACAGACCAATTTCACTTGCAAATACAAAAGGAAAAAATCCCTAATAAAATATCTAGGATAAAATAAAATCAATTTAGAAACATGCTAAAACACACACCCATCTCATTCAAGTAGATTTTTCTCACTATACAAAGGTGACATATTAATATAATTGTGATTATTACCAATATCCTGCATCCCTTTGTCAATGACAAAATGCTTATCTCAATAGACATTGATTTATCCTTGTTATTCTCCTGATTAAACAGAATTGTAATTTCGTAGGACTCATTAGTTAGAGCAATTGGCTCACTGCGGTACAAGAGGACCTGCGAGGAGGAAGCCCCGGGACTGTGTTGTAAGCTCTCTGGGTTGTGGAGCTGTTTGACTAGCGAAGGAAAACCAGTGACTTTCCATCAGGAAAAAGACACTGGAGCACCCGCCCACGCAGGCGCCTCTGCACCCGAGCACCCGCCCACGCAGGCGC
>VBSM01000865.1:50844-62380 GCA_008086735.1 Cheirogaleus medius | reverse complement strand
AAAAAAAATGTACATGTGCCTCAGTTTACCTTTTTACCAGTTTGGTGTCAGAAGTGGGGTCTGTGAGCAACCAGGTATGGGAACCCGTGGGGCCCCCTGTGCTCACTGCTTTCTCGAGGCACCTGATGGTCTCAGGTAGGTACCAGTTGGATTTTGAGCTCCACAATCTCCACCCCACGCTCTCCGACTTTGATGAATTTTTATTCTGGAGGTCAGACTGGGTCTGGACCAGTCCAACATAGTGCACTTGCTTCAGGGGTGGAACTGGGTACTCAACAGGAACGGGACTGGGCCCAGCTGGAGGCCACAGGTCACTAACGCTTTAGGACAGAGTGTCGGGGACGGGCCAGAATCTGGGGAGTCTGGGACGACTCCTTCTGGGGCTAAGTAGCTGTTCAGAAATAACAGACCCAGGACCTGTGGGGAAATGGGTGCAGCTCGGGAAGGTAACGTGGAGTTACGGCAGTAACAACGGGATGTTTTATTCCAGATGAACTTACTCATCTGTGGGCACATTAGGAAAAAGGGACCGGGTGCCTGAGAAACAATGACACCTATTTTCAGCTGTTCTGCAGACTGACTGTAGACAGAATGACTAAAGGAAAACAGCCTCTCTAAAGGAATCTTCCCTATTCTTGTGCTATTAAAAATTGTTCTGAATCTACAATCTCTTTGGTCCCTGCCTTTTCCATGTGACCATTCTCAAGACCAACTCCCCTTAAACATTAGATCCCCGAATGAGCCAGGAGTATCCCCAGCAACTAAATCCAAATCTTGGCCTTGAATACGGCTTCGAGCTGTTATAAAAGGAACCACCTGAGGCTGAAGAGGAGAAAGAACAAATGGAAATTGACGTTTGTCTCTTCAGTCACCCAAGACAGCGCACCAATCTCAGCGGACTGACTCCGGGCAACAGGCGAACACGCCCCAGAGCCCTCTTGGAGCACCAAAACAACCAAATTTCCTTGTCAGCCGCCTGGTACAAAATTGCAAGAGATTCATGAGAAAGATCTGGCAAGTGCGGGTCGACGACTTCAGGATCCTGTGGTTGGACGGGGTAAGAATTTCTAGAACTCTACTGGAAAACTGACGGTTTCATTAAACTGCCAACCCAATATCAAATAAAACAAAAATTAATTACACAGGACTGAGTTAACTGATAAGAATAATTACAATTTTTATGACTTTTTGTTTGAAACATTGCTGGTTCTTCAATGTCTTCTTTTTTCAGATTTAAGGGACTTTTCCTCTTCTTCTTAAGCTGTCTGCTACACACAGCGATTTGATAGAATATACTTTTGTGAATAAAAATGGAAATTTTATACTTTTCTCCCCACCCAATTGCTCTGGGATTTGGAAACTTATTATTTCTATTTCCATGGCGATATGGATATTTGCGTAGGTTCAGTAAGAATCTATTCTCCTTGCGACAGGACACAATTGGGCCAGGCTTGGCCTTGGCTTCTCAGCCTGAGATGTTTTTAAAGGTCTAAGATTCCTCATTACTAGATAGTTTTTTCTTTTTTTTATGAAAAAGCAAGGTTGACTGATACAAAGTCAATAAATCCCCCTGGATATTAACAAAGCTTATAGTAAAATATCATATATTAAAATATACATAAAATTACTATCCTTGTTAAACTTATGTAAATAATCAGGTCAAGTTTAATGAAACTAGACTTATTTTGTAAAAAAGAAACTAATCTTACTGTAATTATTTTGCTAAAAATGGGAGTGATTATTAAAAAGATTATACATATATATTTTTGGAGACAGAGTCTCACCCTGTTGCCCGGGCTAGAGTGCCATGGCATCAGCCTAGCTCACAGCAACCTCCAACTCCTGAGCTCAAGTGATCCTCTTGCCTCAGCCTCCCGAGTAGCTGGGACTACAGGCATGCACCACCATGCCTGGCTAATTTTTTCTATATATTTTTAGTTGTCCAGCTAATTGCTTTCTATTTTTAGTAGAGACGGGGTCTCGATCTTGCTCAGGCTGGTCTGGAACTCCTGACCTCAAGCGATCCTCTTGCCTCGGCCTCCCAGAGTGCTAGGATTATAGGTGTGAGCCACACTGTGCCCGACCAAAAAGATTGTATTTTAATAGAAAATTACAGTGCACTCATGGTCAAAGCCAATCCTGCTCATTCCCCTTGAGGCTTTGCTCTCCGCCTGGTAGCAGGACCTTGAAATTTCCTAGTTTCACTAAAACTTAAACTGCCCTTTCCCTGAGCCCTGTATACGCGAACTGAATGACTTCAAACTTTAGAAAAATCGCTACAGAAGCTCACATACCGACAAACTTCACGCCTGCTGCTCCACAGAGCATCGAGAGGCCACTGAACACGTCAGACAAACCCGGGACATTCAAATCCACACCAGGAAACCCCTCAGGTTGCCTCTGCGTCTTCATTCGCTTCCAGCACAAATCCAGAAATCTTCACGCTAGCTGCCCTCTGGACTCAGCACCAAGATCACAATTTCCTCCAAGTATTAACTTCTGTTTTTCCTCTGTTTTCATAAAACAAGACCTTGAATTCCCTTCATGCAATATAATCTGACATGAACAGCTTAGCCTGGATAGTACTTCAAAATATAAGTTCTTGATATAAGGAGGCGCTTGTGCTCTTATTCATAAAAAATGTTTTTATGTTAATAAATTATAAAATTGGTTTTTTTTTCCATGTTTTACTTTAAATCAAAAGCTAGAAATAAATTAGAAATCGGTGCCCAAAATTTAAAGGCTCTTAAACAAACACAAGTCCCTCATCAGAGAGGTGCTGCCTCCTTCATTTGGTTGAGTCTGGGCTCCGGGGATTTCTGCTCCAGGGAACTGTTCAGTCCCTGCACATTATTCCCCATTAGTCACTGCACTCAGCTGCCCGGCGTGTCGCGTCCTCTCAGGCTCTAAACGCTTTCCAGCAGCCAGTCACACGTCGCACAATTGCCATCGGGACTGGACGACTTGGGAACTCAATGACCCGATCGCCCAAGCCCATGACGGCGATGTGATTTTGAATAACGATGACCTCTGACCTGACATCCCAATGCAAGTGCCCCTTCTCTCCTGTGACGATGCCAGCAGTGGTGACAAACAGTGACACTGTGCTGTTTAGTCACACTCCCAGCCCGCTGCAAGTGTGGCCAGACAGGGGGAATCGTTGGACCAAATTAAAATGGAGCCCAGGCCTGGGGAGTCCCTGCACAGACACAGCCAGCGAGGCCTCACAAGGGACCTCAGCCTTCTGGATTTCCAGACATAAACGCAACCTATTTCTTGAAAATGCCTATATTAGTGTAAAACAGAACTTGAACTCAACCCACCATAAGCCAACAAACTTATGGTTATATAACTAGGGACTTTCCAACGGGATAGACCAAATTCAGCACCTGTATGACTGTAACCGAATTTTCTTTGCTCCACTTCTGTTTCCGTCCTATAAAAGCCTCCCCAGCGAATTCCCTGCGGAGCTCCTGAATCCTTCTGGTTTGGAGCTGCAGACTCATGAATCATTATGTGTCAGGTAAACTCCTTAAAAATGTTTTCCCGTGCCTCAGTTTACCTTTTTAAACAAGCTGAACATGCAAAAAATTAAAATAAACATGCAAAATGGTTAGACAAAATCTCTGCTAATGGATGTTGTTGATGTTCAAAGGAATCTCCCCTAACTTTGAAACAGACGTTAGGGAGGAAGACAGCCCTCTTCTAAAACATGCCTCTCTGTCTCTTAACACACTAAACATAGTTTTAGGAAAGGAACAGTTGATTAGACGTCCAGAGACCTGGGGTCTGCCACCGACTTGGATGAAAGTCTTGCAAAATTCTCTCACATTTCAGGCTTCAACTTCTTCACCTAGACGGAGTGGGGGATGACTGACTCCCCAGCGTTAAGACTGGAGACACCCCCAAATGCCGACTAACACCAGAGGAGTCTAGAGCAACCTCCCCTGTACCGAGTGCTCCCTCTCCTCTGCCACTAGACCACGTGTGGCCCTATCGGCCTGAGATACCTTGGCCAAAGGCCATGCCTCCCCTAATGGCCGGGGGGGTGGGGTGGGATGGGGGGCTCGCAAGGTCTGGGCTCCTCCGGGCACCCCGCCAGACAGGAAGGGCCCCTCCATGCAAGCTGTGCTGCTGCAAGGCTGGGGCACCAAACCCGACCCCTGACCTTAGGGACAGACGACCTATGAGGAGAGGTGACAATGTACATGCTTAAAGCACAAGGGTGTGTTCACCGTATGACAGACACACACAGCCAAGACGTGAAGGGGCACAAAGAGCTGAACAGGGAACACCTCCCAGCCATGGAGCTGGTGGCTTGCCTGGCGGTGGCTGGGACGACGGGTGGTGGGAGGCGGCTTTCTGGGCAGGAGGTGGAGGCTGCGGTGCCCAGAACGGGGTGATGGGATGGAACGAGCAGGGTCCGTGGCAAAACCAGAACCAAGACTGAACGTCAACCACAGGCACGAAGGGCTGCAGTACGTCACCAGAGTCCCCACTGCCAATCAGCTTATGATTAGACAGTCTCACTTTTACTGGTCGGCTCCCGCCCGCCTTTTTCCTGCCCTATCTCTGAGTTAAGACAAAGCAGGTCCTTACTCTTCCATCATTGTGAATTTATTAGTTGAGCAGACTGATGTCACTGCATGTTCCCGGTCCAGGGTCCCCTCAGAACCCCCTGCCCTGTGTCTTCTGACTGCAGACTGATGTCACTGCATGTTCCTGGTCCAGGGTCCCCTCAGAAGACCCTGCCCTGTGTCTTCTGACTCAGCCCACTTCCGGGCAAATCAGGGCCACTGCACCACCAGCCCTGGTAACCCCAAAGCGTTGCCTTCGGGGATGTGGCTAGAAAATCAATAGATTTGGGATTCCTCGAGGGACGTGGCCATGTCCTGCTCAATTCCTCACCACCCCGCCCCTGCATGTGCTCAATAGAGCCTGCTGAAAAAATGAATGAATGAGACAATCTGCCAGCGCACCAGCAAGTGACCGCAGACGCCTCATTCTCGCAGCAGTCACTGGAACTTGCCTTGCAGACAAAGAGGTTCAAACCTCAAGTCCTGTCCAGGAAGAGCTTCAACTTGCCCAAGTGTCTTAGTCCATTTTCTGTTGCTTATAGCAGAATACCTGAAACTGAGTAATTTATAAAGAAAAAGAATTTATGTCTTGCAGTTACAGAGGCTGAGAATTCCAGGGTCAAGAGTGTTTATCTGGTGAGGTCCTTGTTGCTGGTGGGGACTCTGCAGAGCCCCGAGGTGGCGCAGGTGTCACAAGGCCAGGGGGCCACGTGCGCCCAATCGCCACACAGGTCTCTCTTCCTCTTTCTACAAAGCACCAGGTCCCCTCTGGTGACAAACCCCTAATCTGTGAAGATGCAGATCCATTCACAAGAGGCCTTGTGACCCAATCACCTCTGAAAGGCCCCACCTCTCAGTGCTGCTATGTTAGGGATTAAATGTCAACGTGAATTTTGAAGGGGACAAATATTCACAGCATGGTGACAAACAATCAAAAACGTGCAAAACCAAGAGCCGCTAGGAATCTGAGAGGGTCACATGAAAACGCACACTTAATATCCACCTCGTAATGGCTGCGGCGGGCATGTGCCCCAGACAACCACTGTTGTCTAGGAAGACGCTGAGACGTCGTCTGGCCACACGTGATCAGAGAGCTGTGTGTGTGGGTCGTCCTCGTGGAGCCGGCCCAGGTCTGTGGGCCTCCCGAGAGCCCCGCATCAGCAGTCCTTGTGCAGGAAGAACAGGCCGCGCCCAAGACAAAGCAGGAGCCTCAAACGACACCAAGCTGTATAAACTACGGCTGGTGAACAAAGGATGTGAAACGGGTGTACAACACAAAACCACAAAAAGTGAGGCTGGTTGGAATTTTTACTACCACGACTGTCCAGAGGAGCAGCTGCCTGGGTGGCCAACGCCATCAGCCCTCCAGAACGCCCAAGGCGAGGACTGAGGAGAGGACGGGGCAGAGGGAGTTGTGTGCGAGGGAGAGGCCGCATCCGGTCACCAGCACAGACTGAGCCCGGCCTCAGGGAGGAGGAGGAGAAGCAGCTGACCTGACCCAACCAGCAGCGGCTACTTCGCACGAGCTGACAGAGTCACCCCCAGTGACAGCACCATTCTTCCAAACAGGATCAGCAGTCAGCAGGTGTGCCTGCTTCCCCTGCTGGGAACTAACTTCTTGTTCATAATTCCTTTCACAATTCTAAATATCAAAGTTTTATTCAGGGTAGGATTTATTTCAGTGAGATTTATTTCCTGTAAAAAGTAAATTTAAAGACATTACTTTCAGAATATCCAAAACAATAAACAGCTATTGATTATTTAAATATCCAAGACTAGGAACTGATTATAGGAGTTTAACATGTTAACTGCCATGTGAGTTGTATTTAACTCACACCTATTTTGAGCCTGGGGCCTGATGAAGCGTGTGTAAGTCATATGTCTCTTTACCTTGGGAGCCTCGAGATGCGTAGGCAACTCACCCTGCCACGCTGTGGCACACGTGTTACGTGATGGGAGGCCCCCGGTCAAAACCTTGCAGTTGGTTCTTGAAAATCTTACTTGTTGATGATCTTACTGTTAGTAATACAATTAATATTGACGATTTCGTTGTATACAACTCACAGAAAACAATAAAAATAACAAATTTTTCATTAAATTAGAAAGGATCATTTTGTTTTCAAAGTTTTTATTCTATTTTAGTAATAAAACACTGTGGCCCCAAGGAAAAAAATTTTTTTTCTAGTGTGGCAGTCATGTGTTAAATTTTAAAAGAAATCTAGTTGAAAAAGATCTGAAAGGAGAAAAAAAGACCCAGCTGTTGACATCATCTGCCCAAACTGTATCTGGACCAGAGCGCAGCCCACTGACGTCAGAGAGAAAACGGAAAGGACGGAACCAGCGCCGTGTGAGACACGCTGGCGCGGACGCCGTCAACACTGGCAGCAGACGGCCCACCTGCTCCGCGCTCGGCCAGGGGCTCCCCCGCCGCGGGTGCAGACTGCGGAGTGCAGGACGGTGGGCTTCTCCACGCCAGTCTCACTGGGACGTCTGCAGGGACCGGCACCAGCACTGCCACGGGCCTTGCGCGAGACACACGCAGGGGAGCCGACAGCACCACGCCAGCCTGGGACCAGCGTGCCGTGGGCACACCACGCACGTACCAGGGCTCCGACACTCCCCAAGGAAGGACGTTTCCCCTCACGACACTCGTGAACACTGTCAACCTTCCTCCGTGACAAAGAGGTGCAAGGAGGAAAAGGCCGGATGATGATGAGACGTGGTTAACTATATTCCATGCGACACGACCATCACAGGAATGAGAAAGGATGTTCTCTGGTCATACGAGAAGGACGTTTCAACCCCAAGATCAGTGGCTTGAAGTCAACCCTCACACGCTAGTGAAGTATTTCACTCCCATTAACAAAAGTTGCGAGAGCATTGTTCGTAGTAGCAAAATAAAAGCGAGATGCAGACTAGAGCAAAAATGTATCATACGGTAGCTTCCACGTGCACAAAGAAAAGCAGGGAGGATGCACCCGTGTGTATCCTCGAGTACACGCATCCACACGGACTCCCAGGGACAGCCCAGGGAGGGCTGGAGTAGAAACATTTCTCACCATGTGTGTCACTGAACAGTAGTTTTCTGGATGCACATATCTTAATTTCTAATTTGAGAATGTTCATGACTTTGTTCATCAAAGGCGTTTAAAATATCTTTTTAGATGTCAAGTACTATGTGAGACTTGGGAGACACAACGGGAAACAAGATGCCATCTCTCTCCTCAAGGACAATGTAGTGGGACCAAGAAAACGCACGTGAGTTGTGACCATGCAGTGGCAGCAAGCCATGGCACAGCGAAGAAGGGCATTCACCTCCGACTCGGAAGTCACCGCTCCTGGCTGGGGGTGGTGACGCTCTGTGAGCATGTCTCGTGAAGAGGCAGCTCACACTCCAGACCGCCTTTCTCAGGACGGCTGTGTGCAGATAGCCGTGGGAGACAGAGGCACGGCTCCCTCTGGGCTGACCTTGGGAACTGAGACGCCACCTCTCTCTGAACAAAGGCTGGTGGGTTTTGACATTTTGACATTGGGGGTTTCCTAAGCCTGGGCTCCTCAGCGGTGACACAAATGCACCACGCCAATGTCCCAGGGGACTGGGGAGCAGGGGGCCTGCTGCGCTGTGACCGGCAAGTCTTTCATCTCCGGCCCAACACCGGGTATCTCCCGAAGTCTGTGAAACTGTGGGGCCGCCCTGTTAGCCTGCAAGTGGGAACCACCTTAAACCACTCACAGTTCCTGACACACAGATGGATTCAGTTCAGCATCCTTTGTTTAAAAAACATCAAAGAAAAGAAAGTGTTTTAGTCTAGTACCTTGCATGGCCTGACCCTAAGCTGACGGCCCCCCCACCCCAGCCAGCTGAGTACCTCTGTAGGACGTACCCCAGCAGCCACCTCTGCTCCCCCTACCTACGGTGACAGCCCCTCCAGACCTGGGCTTAAACAACATAAACCCTCGAAGGTTCCCATCAACCTGTGCACAGGCCGGGACTGCCCGCCCACCTGCGGCTGCACAGGGTGGGCTGGATTTTAGGCTCAGAGCACTAAGGTGCGTGTTGGCAAGATTAGGTTTAGCTTAGTCATGAGTCAGTGTTAAGTCACAAAGCTCTAAATACCTCCTGAGCTTACAAAGTGAATCCTTTGTAAGAGTTTTGAATTGAAATTGGCTTCTGTCTGGATCTGTTAAGTGTTTTACTTTATTTTTTTTTAGATTCATCATGTAATAAAAGAGACAAGTTGTCCATGTCAGACTTACACAAATTACCTCAAATGAATTAAAAACTAGGTTTTTTCTCATTTCTGGTGCTCTTTCACACCCATTTCTTAATCCTGTGGAATGTACAAGCAGCCACGACAGACCCTCAGTGTCCCTTCTGGTTTTGAGGCAAATGGGCGCAACTGCCCTGTGGACCCGCTGGTCCCAACCAGTCAGACGCCTTCGCTTGGCCCTGGCAGCGGGCAGCCCCTGGCTGACGTCACCTGTGGCATCCTCATTCTGGTAACTCGCTACTATTTATATCCCTGGCATTTGAGCCATGCATATTTCAAAGGGAAGAAAAAACACAGGTTGTCTCTGCACAGAGAGAGTGGCCAGGGCCTAACCCTCCTGAAGGGCAGCAGGCTCCGTACCAAGCACTTCCTGCAAGTCAGAAAGGTGAAACGGGTCAGATAGAGACATTTTTCCTGCAGGGCAAATGTTGAAAGTAAGAGCCTTCGATACAAGAAGATGTCCAAGGAGAAAACAGTGACGTGTCTCCCGGTTGCACCCAGCAAGGGAGGTCTCGAGCCTTTGTCTGAATGCGCCCTGCTCTTTCTGCTCAAGGTGGTGCAAGGCTCGCCTAACTCGCGTGGCTCCCGTTCTCTGTCTGTCGGGCTGGTCTAGAATAGAGCCCACAACCTGAGGCCCTCTGCAGGACACCAGACTGTGTTGGTTTCCTTCTTCGAAGAGGATAAAATCGAGACAAAGAGCAGGGAAAGCTGTAGGACGAGGTTTTTGTGCTGTTCACAGACTGGGTGCCGTCCAGGCCCCTGCGCTGTAAACAGGCTGTGAGCCGGCCTGGGTGGAGCGCAACGTCCCAGCAGGCCTCCTGCCAACCCGCAAGGACCACCAGTGTGTACACACACTCATAACAGGTCTGTCTCCAGCAACACACAAGTCCCGCTTTCCCGTTTGCTCTCTGTTAAGTTTCTACCGTCCTTCACCGGACAAAATCATCTGTAATGTAACTAAGAATTTAAAATGCACAAATTCAGATAACTACTTATTCCCTGGAAAACGGGACCTGCTTTTGCAAAGCATAACAAAGCCATGGAATTATTTCAGTCACTGTTGCTATTATTTCAAACCATGGAAACTGGTTTGAAGGATTTGTTAGGAATTAAGGTTTTCTTTTAAAAGGTTTATGTGAAGACCCCTCCGAGACAACACTACACGAGTTTTACCAGCAGGTCATTAACAAACAGAGCAAAGTGACCCTTTTAAAAAAGACACGCAGGTGACCTAGAGCACCCGTGACTGGAGGGGTGTGAGGCGTCCGCCTGGCCTGTCATCCACAAGTGCGACTGTGCACACCACGCCCCCTTACCTCTGTGCTTTTCCGTTTGAGACCTCAGCAGTTCTGCACATTTTGCTTCCTCCTCTTGTATTTCCAGATGAAATCGGCATTCTGGGTGAATGCTATTCACCTGTTCAAGGTTAAAAGAAATAGAAACAACTAAAAATTCCACAATAAGAGGAAAGTAAAGCAAAAGTTCTACAAAAACAACCATCCAAACTGAAATTCATTCACAAGCAATTACCTTCATTTTTTTCTGGCATGGTTATTTGAAAAAAAAAAACTGCAATATTTACTTTGAAAATGTATTGTAAAACAAATATAAAACTCGATGGAATATTCTTTCTAAGCAGGAAAATAAACCCACAATACATTGTACATTGTTAGTATAGGCAACAGAGCTCTTTAACCCAACAATCTGTCAATATTCAAGAGTCCTCCGTTTCATAGCCCGATTTGACTCAAGTAAATACATGTTTCCCTGAGGCCATTCTTAGCAACTGCACGCTCCACGACGGCTCCGGCGGAGGTGCCGCTGCAGAGACCCACAATAGAACAGTCTTATTTTTAAACCTTCAGTACACGTTCGAAGTTTAACTCTATGAATATAGATAAAAGCGTGCTCATTCTGACTTTGTAATTTGGTGTGAAACAGCTTTTCAGAAAAGCTGAGAGGGTGAGTAGGGAGGCAGAGGTGACAGTCACATCCCACGGCTCCAGACAGGACGGTCAGGGGAACCGCAGATGCTACCTAAGTACTAACAATGAATATGGTTTGTTAACACAGCAAATGACGAAACCACGTTCCAGTCTAGAAGACAAAGGTCCAGCATCCCCTTTCCTTATCCCCGCCCCCAATATCCACCTTGTACGCAGGAGCTGCCTGGAGAGGTCTCCGCTCTCCCCTCTCCCTTCATCTCTCTCTTTCCTTCCTCTGACCAGACTTTGACGAAGCAGTCACTAAAGATTCACACTCAGGTATCCCACGGCCACCTGTGCGTAGTTATCCTACCACTGAAATAAGTCAATTAGAATTTCGACCAGGAATAAATGCCCTCGCAGAATTAAGGGAAGCAGCTCAATTCTGGATACTTCTGCCACATACTTCTGTCCGTTTAGGAAGGACCCGCGTCTGTCCGCTTCCCGCTCACCACTGGACAGCGCCCAGGCAGAGACCCTGGTTTCCGGCACTTGTTCTAATGTGAACAGTCAGTGGCTTACAGTTCGGAATTAGGGACATTATTTGTTAAGGTATCAAAGGCACTACAATAGCTAAGACTCCTGGATGCAGGGCAATGACTTATTTTAGGACATTTTAGAGATAAAGCAGCATTAACCGTAACAGCCCCGTGCGCGCGCCTCCCTCCGCCGCGCAGCGGCTCCCCGGGCCTCCCCGCAGACC
>VBSM01000865.1:27491-50744 GCA_008086735.1 Cheirogaleus medius | reverse complement strand
CGCAGCACCCACGCGGGAGCAGCGCTGCCTCCGGAGGCTTCGGCCGCGTGGGCACGTCCTCCAGCTCGCGCCCCCGACGTCCCGAGGGGCCGGCCTGGCGCAAGAGCTGGTTGTTACCCAACAAATGGAAAAGCAGTAGGAACGAGAAATAAAACGGGTAATTTTTGTTTTCATTTGGAAGAAATTTCAAAGGCACACAAGTTAGAAGAATAAGGATCGTACAAAAAGCCTCCAGTTACCTTCTCTGTAGATTCGGCCGTCAACGTTTACCTCGTGGGGTTTATCATTTGAGTCCTCGCGATCATTTCACCCTGTATCTGTCAATATCTGTCATCATCTACCCATCTGTCACCTGTCATCTACTCATCTGTCATCTCTCCTCTATTATCTGGCACCTGCCTATCAGCCATTGCCTGTCATCTACCTACCTGTTATCAATTACCAATCATCTACCTGTCACCTGTTATCTGTCCTCTATCTATTGTTATCTACTTGTCTACCCGGCTATCATCCACTTGTCATCTGTTATCTATACTGTCTGTCATGTTATCTATCCTCTACCTACCTGTTATCTATTATCAATCATCCACCTGTCACCTGTTATCTATTCTCTATCATCATCTACCTGTCATCTGCCCATCCGTCACCATCTTTCTGTGTCCGTGGGAAACAGTATTAGAGAACAAGATCTGCACTTAGCTATGCAGCCTGGGATCTGGAAGCTTATTGTTTATGTTTATCAATTTCACAAACATGTCTTTTATTTCCTGTCCCACCCTGGGCACATTTGTAAATGGGAATGATGATACATGCCTCCCCACCTCAGAGGGTCTCTGAGAATCAAGGTAACTAATACACACATGAATATTTGTTTAAAAATTACTGCACTGGGTGCAGCGGGGGTCAAGTGGTGGGTGAGACATAGGCCCCCTCTCCGGCGGAGTTCCCGTCCCGGGGTGGGTACCGGTCGTAGGGTAACAGCAGTGGGAACGAGGTGAGGCAAAGGAGAGGCAGGAGGGTGTGCTTTTCCTGGAGGGTCTTGGAGGAGTGGAGGTCCGAATATGACTGGATACTAGACTTCTGTACAGAATTCACCCTCCCCACCCCCCAACAGAAAGCCTGTTGGAGAACTTTGTCAGTTTTAGTTTGTCTTCCCATGTGCCCCCGTCACGGTCCCACAGGCGTGGGGCACGCATTTGCCACGTGTCCACAGTGTGCACAGTGAAATCCTGAGGGCGTGGGAGACCCGGGGGCCTGGAGAAGGGAGGGGAGGCCCTGGCGATGGGGGCTGCAGGGCTTGGGGGTTGGAGGGCAGGCACAGAAGGTTCTGGACCTTCAGAGAGAAGACGTGCTGCCTTTCAAAATGGCTTGTTTTTTAGGGAGAAGAGAAGAAAATAAACAACTTTAAAGAAACCTAATTGAGAACTATTTTTAACTGCATATTAAGCAGAAATAAGAATCTAATTGAGGAGTAAATTGGTGAATGGGACTAAGTTTAAACATTTGCTTGGAAATGAACAGGGAAGAATAATTAATTGCTCAAGTGGCCCTTTAAACACTTAATAATGTTCTCCTGGGAGTAATTAAAGCATCACGTGGACTGAGGGACTTCCCAAGCTTAATTGTCCTCGGGCACCAACTCCCTTTTCGCACAGACCAGAGCTTTTAAAATATCAAGAACTTTTGTCCCCATCTTTTCATTAGAATATTGCTGCATTTTGTTTGTTCATTAGTCTTTTCTCCTATTCTCTAACCTGTTTTATTAGGTCTTTCCCTAACTCCAAGGGCACTTTGGAAAGGTACAGCTGGGCCGACCAGGGTGGGGAGGACCAGGTCTCACACTCACTCCCTCGGCACAGTGATATTTCAAAGTGTTCCTGCCACCAGTCACCAGGTAACGCTTTCCCAAGACGTGATGCTAACGGGCCAATTTGAACCCCTTCTCTGGCCAGCACCCTCCTCTCCAGGAGCCTGGACGTCTCCCTCTTTTAACCACGGCCGAGGCCTGGGCTGTGGCAGCTCTGCCCCTGGCCCTGGCCTTGTCCTCTCACTCTCAGGACACGATCTCCTCATTTGTAAAATGAACTAGCTGGTGGGCTGACAGATTATGCTGATGACCTTGAACACCCTGAAAGGAAAACTAAACATATTTTAAAATTAGACTTGGCTGCATTTTCATATTCATTTGGAGTCTTTAAATGAACAAATTAAACTTATGTAAGAAGAGACTTTTTCCCTAACACGATGTCAACATTGGGGAAAAGCCCCTCGTTTCTTTTCTGTGCATGTTTAGAAGACAAACGCTCAGGAACGTTTTTACACCCAGAATCAAAGCAAGCGCCTCTCTCACCCTTTGCGATCTGACCCACCCACAACACGGAGATCAGTTCTAGTCTGGAATAAGAAGTGTCACAGTGACAACTCACTCGAGGAGATGGCCTTTCCAGGAAAGTCATTGTCTAGAAAATGTCAAGTCCAGGAAAACCTGTAAATGCCTTTGGGCTGCACAGCCAGGTAAAGTGACTGATTTTAAACACAGTAATATTGAGCTGATTAGATTATCTAGTGGCCCAGGGCAAAGCAGTTTAGAAACTTTGAGTCAAGTTTACAGACAACCACAAACAATGAAAGGGTTAGACATTAAACTTACAAAAAGAGACACGGAAACTAAAAAGTAATGCCCTGGGGGTCTCATCGCACAGTAAGCTCTGCAGGTGCAGTTAAGAAAGCCAAAAGGAGCACACCCCAGTGCCTCAGGGAGGGGATCCCACAGGCTGCAGAACATGCCGAATGAGCCACAAAAAGGGGGCAGAAAACAGGGTTCTCAGGGAAAATTTGTCAACATCAGAATTTTGCTGTGAACTTTACTTTGTTCATTCAGCTTGATTTTGTTGTAAGCTGACTTTGTACACTAAAATGTGAAGAGTTCTAATCTGGGTCTTTAAATCTTTTTTTCTATTATATTTCTCTATATTTGCCAAAGTTTCTAAATTACTACTTCATAAATAAAAGTTACTTTTGAAGTTTTTAATGGAACAATGCATACCTGCAGAATACATTTTCTTTCAGTTTAACTTTTTCCTGTAATTTCTGCTTATGTAAAGTGTAATAAATATCCAACATTCGTTGAGCACATATGGTGCCGAGCGCTGAGCCAGGTACCAAGAGACAGGAATTACTAGAGGCTCCGCTGCCTCTCAAGAGCTAACACCTCAGGGATTAGCAGAGGCTTTTAGGGAAAGACATGCAGACTCTGTTAGGGCTCTCCAGAGAGAGAACCAACAGGGCATAGATGTAGAAATGGATGTGAATATGGATATAGATGTTGATACAGACGTAGATATGGATATAGATGTAGGTATGAATATAGATGTAGATGTGATATAGATGTAGATGAAGATATAGATACAGATGTGATATGGATGTAGATGTAGATACAGATGTAGATGTGGTATGGATGTAGATGTAGATACAGATGTAGATGTGGTATGGATGTAGATGTAGATACAGATGTAGATGTGGTATGGATGTAGATGTAGATAGAGACACACGTAGATGTAGATGTGATATGGATATAGATGCAGATGTAGATACAGATGTGGATGTAGTTACAGATGTAGATGTGATATGGATGTAGATGTAGATATAGATGCAGATGTAGATACAGATGCAGATGTAGATACAGATGCAGATGTAGATACAGATATAGATATAGATGTAGATATGGATGTAGATGTGCTATGGATATAGATGTAGATGTAGATATAGTATACATATAGGGAGACACAGATATACATAGATTAGATGTAGATATACGACAGGGGACTTATTAGGGGCTCACACAACTGTGGAGGCTGAGCGGTCCCACGATATGCTTTCTGCACACTGGGGACCCAGAGGAGCTGGTACTGTAGTTCAGCTCGAGCCCAAAGGCCTGGGGACTGGGGGAGCTGGTGCTGTGACTCTTCACACCAGGCCGAAGGCCCGAGAACCTGGAGGCTGCTGGTGCAAGTCCCCAAGTCCTGGGGACCAAAAGCTGGAGGAACAGGTGTTCTGACATCCAAGCGCAGAGCAGAGGGTGTCCTGGTCCCGAAGAGACAGAGTGTTCTCCCTTCCCCCGCTGATTTTCCCCTCTAGGCCCAGCTGTGCTGACAGTGCCTGCCCTCCCGAGGGAAGATCCAGAACGTTTCGGAACACGGGGCACCGCTGCTCCACCTCCTGACACAACACTGCCTCACACTCCAAAACCACAGCTTTGTTAGAACACGGGCTGCCGGGAGACAGGCACGGGGTGACGGCGCTCACATGCTCACTCCCACGTTTCACGCCCGCAGGCCCCGGTGTGACTCACACCATCCCCTGCTCCCCAGCTCGTCTTCACATGGTCACGAGATAGGAAACCCGAATGTTCCCCTGGTTATTCAGTCGACTATCGAGAGTTTATCTTGTACCCGGTGCCTGCAAGATGCCTGGCTTGGCACTTGAGGAAGAGCGGCCGTGAGGATGAGGACGGGGCTGCTCTGGGCCTTCTCGGGCCTCCCTCTGCGGGGGCAGACAGACGTCCGCACCTGACTGCAGGAGTGACACGCCGTCTCAGCACTGGGGTCCAATGCACTCAATTAACCACATACGCAGAGTTTAGATGTGTGTGTGATGAAGGAAATAACACCGAGCTTTAACTCAACTGCTGTTATGAATCCGTGCAACAGCTAAACACACCAGCTTGGTCACGTCGGAACGACAGAAAACGAAAGTCTGTTACACCCACAAGTCAATCCACGTTTCTAGGAAAGGTGCTGTTATTGCCACTGAGAGCACTCTGGCTGATTACTTTAAAATGTTCTATTCCTCACTGGGCGGTATCCTACCTCAATTTTCTTTGTGAAGCTGCTTCCTCCGAGTTGTAAAGATGTTTCGGTGAGGATGTTACAAACAGCACATGAGGAAAACAGGCTGTTAAATGGTGGAATGCAGACCTGAGACTGCACTTACCGAGTTGCTGCTTCCTACTTGGGGCATGAGGCAGAAGCTTTCAGGAAAGGTGACTTGCTCTGTCTCCAGGTGGCCTCGTGTGGGGGTGGCTGCGATTGGGCCGAAGGGTCCATGTCTCCTGTGACTTTTCCACTCATGCATCCGGTTTCTCTCTCAATCTTTCCACGTGGGCTCTCCATGTCGCTGGGGCTGCCCACGTGTGGTGCAAGCGTGGCCGTGCTTCTCACGAGGGGGGCTTCCCAAAGGCAGGCTGTGTCAGCTACAGGCCAGGTAAGGGCTGTGCCTGCGGCGGGCAGCGCTGTACCTTGTATGCACAGAGCTGTCGCGATCCTGCCCAGGTGTGAGGGGTGGAGAAACAGGTGCTGCTCACGGTGGAGTGGCAGGAGCACATTGCAGAAGAGAATATGGAATGGGAGGCCCTTTGGAAAACGCCATCTGTCATGGGGAGTGAGTGAGCAGGGAGCAGGAGGGAGAGTGTGGCATCACCATTCCCCAAGTCCGGAATTAATGGCTCCCAGGGTCTTGCTACGGATATCCTACCCGTCAGCTCCACCTGGCCACGAGCCTCATTTCTCCTCTACAATGGGACAATACGTGTTGCCCTGTCTCAAAGGTTGCTGTGAGTGTGAAATCAAACGTGACTCAGGCTGGGTGTGGGAAGCAAAGTGCCATGAACATGCCAGTGGATGTTGTTTTCTGAGAAGGTGTCACAGCAGGGTGGGACGGCAGAGGACAGCACTGCTCTGTCACCCAGCACGCGGGCGCCCAGCTCCCTCGGGCAAGTCAGCACTGTAATCGTGGTCTGTGAACCATTAAAACTGGAGAAGCTCATGGGGAACATTCCAGGCCCAGCCAAGTCACAGAGCAAGCTGGTGACAGACCAGGACGAGGGGCCCACACTCCAACTCCCAACCCAGCTGAGCCCGTCCTGCGTCACTCTTGCCCACACCTCCCTGACTGGAGCTCAGCGACCCAGCTGTGATCGTTTGGCCAGAGGACAGCTTATGATGTCAGCTTATCGCCCCCAAAATTTTCAGTGACATTATCGAGCAAGGCAATTCATTTTAAAATCTTTTATCTATTGAAAATGTAAACTGAGACACAATAATATTTTAAGGAGTTTATTTGACCACACGGTAATTTGTGAATCTGCAGCTCCAAACGAGGATGTTTCAGGAGCTCCGCAGGGAATGCGCTGGGGAGGCTTTTATAGGACGGAAACAGAAGTGGAGCAAAGAAAATTCAGTTACAGTCATACAGGTGCCGAATTTGGTCTGTCCCCTTGGAAAATCCCTAGTTATATAATTATAAGTTTGTTGGCTTATGGTGGGTTGAGTTCAAGTTCTGTTTTACATTAATATAGGCATTTTCAAGAAAAAACTCAGGTTGCGTTTATGTCTGGAAATCCAGCAAGGCTGAGGTCCCTTGTGAGGCCTCGCTGGCTGTGTCTGTGCAGGCCGGGGCTCTATTTTAATTTGGTTCAATGATTCCCCCTGTCTGGCCACACTTGCAGTGGGCTGGGAGTGTGACTAAATGGCACAGCGTCACTGTCTGTCACCACTGCTGGCGTCATCACTGGAGGGAAGGGGCACTTGCATTGGGATGTCAGGTCAGAGGTCACCGTTATTCAAAATCACATCGCCGTCATGGGCTTGGGCGATCGGGTCATTGAGTTCCCAAGTCGTCCAGTCCCGATGGCAATTGTGCAACGTGTGACTGGCTGTTGGAAAGCGTTTAGAGCCTGGAGAGGTTGCGACATGCCGGGCAGCTGAGTGCAGTGACTAACGGGGAGTAATGTGCAGGGACTGAACAGTTCCCTGGAGCAGAAATCCCCGGAGCCCAAACTCAACCAAATGAAGGAGGCAGCGCCTCTCTGATGAGGGACTTGTGTTTGTTTAAGAGCCTTTAAATTTGGGGCACCGATTTCTAATTTATTAACACAGAAACATTTTTTTTATCAATAAGAGCACAAACACCTCCTTATTAAACTGTGAAGGTATCAAGAACTCCTACTTAGAAGTGCTATTAAGGCTGAGTCATTCATTTCAGATTGTATTGCTTGAAGGCAATTCAAGGTATTGTGTACGAAAACAAAACAAAAACAAAAAAACAAAACCAAAGGTTAATATTTGAAGGAAATTATGATCTTAGTGTTTGAGTCCAGAGAGCAGCTAAGTCAAGAAAATTTCTAGATTTGAGTTTGGTAGACAAACATCACTAATCATCAGGGAAATGCAAATTAAACCACAATGAGATACCAGCTAATCCCTATCAGAATGGCCATTATTAAAAAATAAAAAACATAGATGTTGGCTTATACATTGTTGATGGGACTATAAATTAGTACAACCTCTAAAACAGTATGGAGATTCCTCAAAGAACTAAAAGTAGACCTACCATTCAATCCAGCAATCCCACTACTGGTTATCTACCCAGAGGAAAAGAAGTCACTATGTTAAAAAGATGATAAACCTGAATGTTTATTGTAGCAGTTTGTAATTGCAAGGATATGGAACCAACCTAAGTGCCCACCAATTGATGGGTGGGTAAAGAAAATGTGGTGTACATACACCATGGAGTACTACTCAGTCATAAAAATGAATGAAATAATGTCTTTTACAGTAACTTGGATAGAACTGTAAAACATTCTAAGTGAAATATCTCAGGAATGGAAAAACAAACACCATGTGTTCTCACTAATAGATGGGAGCTAAATGATGGGCACACATGGGCAGGAAGTGGTGTAAAGGACATTGGAAATCAAGTGCACTGTGTTCTCAGAGCATCAAATTATTTCCAAGTCATATTTGAAAGTCAAAATAGACTCCCCTTTTCCTTCAACACCTTTTCTTTGATCACAAATCTGTTGTTTAAAACTAAAATGGAATTGAGATAATTACCCTGTTATTTCAGACAAAATCTCCTTACTCCTGATGTGAAAAAGGAAGAGATTTTGGTCCAAATGAAATCTTTTTCTTTTTAATAAAGTGAAGATACAACCCACATTTCAGGAGAAAATATTTGCAAACCATACACCTGATAAGTAATTAATATTCAAAATATGTAAAGAACTCAAACAACTCAATAGCAAGAAAACAAATAACCTGATTAAAAAAATGGGCAAAGGACTTACACAGACATTCAAAAGAAGACATGCAAATTGCCAAGAGGTTCATGAAAAAATGCTGAACATTACTAATCATTAGAGAGATGAAAATTAAAACCACAATGAGATAACACATCACATCTGTTAGAATGGCTTTTATCAAAAAGATGAAAGGTAAGTGCTGGTGAGGATGTGGAGAAAAGGGAACACTTGCACCCTGCTGGTGGGAATGTAAATTAGTACAGCCATTATGGAAACAGTATGCAGCTTCCTCAAAAAACTAAAAACAGAACTATCATATGATCCAGCAATCCCACTTTTGGGTATGCATCCAAAGAAATTGAAATCAGTATGACAAAGAGATGTCTACACTCCCATGTTCATTATAGCATTATTCACAGTACCCAAGATACGGAACCGACCTAAGTTCCACCAATAAATAAGCAAATAAAGAAAGTGGAATAGTCTTTAGCCTTAAAAATGAAGGAAATTCTGTCATTTGTGGCAACATGGATGAACCTGGAGGCAGGATGCTAAATGAAATAAGCCAGGCACGGAAAGACAGACACCACGTGTTCTCACTCAAATGTGGAATCTAAACACATCAAAGTCATAGAAGCAAAGAGTAGGATGGTGGTTCCCAGGAGATGGGGGGGAAGAGAAGGAATGGGAGATGTCAGTTAAAGGGTGCCCAGTTTTAGTTAGACAGGAGGAATAAGTTCTAGTGATGTACTTCACAGCAAGGTGGCTATAATTAATAATAATACAGTTGACCCTTGAATAAGGCAAGTTTGAACTGCACGGGTCCACTTATATGGGAATTCTTTTCAATAAATACAGTCAGCTCTCTGTATGGGCCTGTTCCCCAGCTGCAAACAAACGCAGATAGAAAATTCAGTATTCGAGGGATGTGTTCTGTGAATATGGAGGGCTGACTTTGGGACTTGGGTTTATGTGGACTTTGGGTTCCACCAAGCATCCTGGAACCAGTCCCCTTCGGATAACACCGTATATTTTATATTTTAAAATTGCTAAGAGACCAATCCTCTTAATTTCAAATGTTCTCATCATACTAAGTATTTGAGGTGATGGATAGTTAATTCCCTTGATTCAGTCATTCCATATTGTATACGTATGTCATAACATCAAATTGTACCTCATAAATGTATACAATTCTGAATTGTAAGTTAAAAATAATAGCGGTAGAAAAGAGATCCTTTTCTGAAAGTATCATTTACTTGAGGGTAGTTGGCCTTTTCTCTCCCTTGGGGTCTTCCTCCCACTCAGAACTCCTGTGTCTTCCCGAGCTCAGAGTCATACATTTACAGTATAGGGAGACATTCTGAAGACCTTTCGATTTTTTCCATTTGCTGTTACGGCCCAAACTCGGTTCAGACTCCAAATGCCGCAGGTAGAGCAGGGCCCTCCTCACATGTGTCTGGCAAGAGTCCAAGGAGCACAAGAAATTGCTCTGAAATTCGTACCTTTCGGGCTGATATCCAGAGATATTTGGGTGGCTGGAGACGTGGGTGTTGGCCCTCAGACGTTTATCACTGCCTGTTCCCAAACTGGCCTTGTCACATCCTGGGATGAACTTTGAGCTCCGTTCCATTTGCTCGTGGTGCTGAGACATTCCTGTCAGCAGAGATGGGTTTGCATGACTCTGAACGGGCACCTTCACCTTACACCTCCCTGTGGCATTGGCTTCAACGTGGGATGTCACTGAGTCATTTTTAAAGGTTTTCCTCGGGGAGACAATAGTTTATAGAGCTGGTGACGGGAAAACAATTGAGTTTGTGTCACCATTAACTCTTTTCAGGGCTTCTCTCTCCACCCGCCTTGCCCTGGCAGCAGAGCATAGTGACGGAGAGTGCACACCTGAGTTCCAGTCCCAATGCCACCTTGCCCCTGTGAGCCACCTGGCACAAGCTACACAGCCGTCAAAGGCAGAGGTCCACAGCCGCAGAATGAGATAATAAGAATATCACTGGCATAGGCTGTTGTGAATATTGAATCAGAAGGAACACACAGCTGGTTTAGAGCAGCCCCAGGCGGAGTGGACACTCAGCAGATGTCCACGCTGCCGGTGGGACTCTGCTCCCGTGGGCAGCACCACCTGCCGTCCGAACAGGTGCTCTCTCTTCCTGGAGTCCTTCCCACCTGCTCAGACCAGGATTCTACCTGGCACCTGACCTTTCTTGACCCCAGATGCTCAGAAGAACTTCATCTTTCCCTTCTTCTCGCCAAACGGCCCTCCGCTGGACAACCTTCACTCCAACACAGCATCTAACATTGCCAAGCTGTTAACTGGTGACCGTGGTTTCATGTGGCTGATCAGGTAACCTTTGTCTTTTGGCTTTTTATATCAGCTTCCCAAAGAAGTGAGACAAAAAAAGCTAAGGGAGGGAAGAACTTAGAGGCAGGAGAGGCTCAGCTATCTAGGGTGCTAAGATTCAAAAATTTACCTTGATCTTGATAATCCCAAGTCTTGGAACACCTCCCTCACTAATTAGCCCACCTATGTCTGGCACAGCGTCTGCTGAAAAGCAAAGCCTGGTGGCTGTGGAGCGGCTGTCTGGATGCAACTTCCTCTACCCCTCACTTACAGACAAGAGGAGGTTGGACTAGAGTCCAAAACTGGCCCCTCGCTCCTGAGGGGATTGTTGCCAAGTCACTCTACCTCCCTGGGCCTTGGTTTTTCCTTCTTCATAAATAATTGTGAGTCCCTGAAAAGCAATATTTTCCTGGCAGAAGATCCTACACACCAGGCCAAAAGAACATGCTTCTGAATTTCCTGCGGGTGGACTGACATGTAGGACCAAGATTTATGATTTTATTTTCCAGACAGAAGAAATTCTAGTTTCTTAATGTTTGCAAATTTTTAGTCCAAGAATGCAGAGGAACCTTAATTTAAGCCAGAGTCAATCATGAGTACAGTTTTGAAGTAGGTCATTGTGACTGATAGCTCTTTTCCTTTCTGAGCTGTCTGGGGCCGGGTGTGCACCCTCCCGTGAGGAGCGCTGTCCCTGGGAGGAGCCCAGCCTGCACTTTCACTCTCCCTTCTCTGGGTGTCCTGTCAAAACTTACCTGCCCTGTGTCTTATTTCCTTAGAAATTGTGCCTAGTTTGTGAAATCTCTGCGAGAACAATCGTTGCTGGGGTACAAGCATCTGATAATGACCAATACCATGAATCCTGATAACCCTCAGTTGGCATAGGTCATGGTGATTTAGACTTTCCTGCCTCCAGGGACACACGGGCACTTCTCCTGGTTAAAAGTGGTCAGGCATGACTCCTACTGCTACATCGCAGCTGGATCTCACCTGCAAGGGCCACCTCCTAGGCTGGAGGTTGGTCCACATGTCCCATTTCAACAGCTGCTGACACAACTGCATGGCACTCGGGACGGAGATACTCTTCTCAGGACGGCTGCTACCACCACTGCTCACGTCTCCACGGCTACTGAGGAGGTCACAGCCCACTCACCCACATGACATAGTGCTACTCCAGCCAGCCTTTGAGAAAGCTACCACACCAGGGCTATTTATGACCAAGGAAATCACAGAGTCTTTGCTATTGAATGAACCCCAAAAGCAAAGCCAAATAGCACCGCACGACATACATCCTAGTCACACCCCCAAGAAAAAAGTCTCCCCTCAGCAACAGTAAATTCAAAGATAAGAAGTGACTATTTCTCCAGATGCACAAACATCAACATAGAGATACAGGAACATTGGACTTAAATTGGACTTTTGACTAAATGGACTCAACAGACATCTGTAGGTCATTCCACCCAACCACATTCTTAACAGCACATGGAACATCATCCAAGATAGACCATATGTTAGGCCACAAAATGAGTCTCATCAAACTTTAAAAAATTGTATTTCCCTCATACTAGCAAAGAGAAATTGGAAATTTAAATAACATGTTTCAGTTTTAAACATAAAGCAAATAGAAAATATGAAACACTTAGATATAAATATAACAAAATCTGTGCAAAATTTATGTGCTGAAAAACCACAAAACACTACTGAAAGAAATCAAAGAAGACCTAAATAAATCGAGAGACATACCTTCTCCAAGGTGTGGAAAACGTAATATTCTTAAGTTGTTAACTTTGTCCAAACTAAACTACAGAGTCAATGGAACCACAAACAAACTCCTAGGAGGATTATTTTTTATAGAACTCAGTAAACTGATTCTAAATTTTTATGGAAAGTAAGAAGCACTGGAATAGCCAAAAACATTTTGAAAAATAAGAATAAAGGTGGAAGACTCACAGTATATGATTTCAAAACTTACAGTAATCATGAGAGTGATATTAGCAAAACAATAGACACTGAGAGCAATGAATGAGAATAAACAGTTGAGAAATATATCCACATCTGTATGGGAAAATATTTTTTGAAAGGCGCATAAGTAATTCAGTGAGGTGAAGGTATTTTTTTCAACAAATGGTGATGGAAAAACTGAACAGTCATATGTTAAAAAAAAAAGAAAAGAAAAGAAAAAACAAACCTCTAGTCATACCTTGAACCACACGTAGACATTAACTCAAAATTATTCATAATCCTAAATGTAAAACCTAAAACTATAAAACCACTAGAAGGGGACATAGCAAAACCAAGTCTAACCTGGGTTGGGCCAAGATTGCTCAGAGAGGACACTAGAAACAAGAGCCATGAAAGAACAAAATGATAAATTGGACTTTATCAAAATTTAAAACTTTTACTCTTCAAAAGACATAGTTAGGTAAATGAAAAGGTATACCACATGCTGGGAGACATTATTTGTAAAATACCCATCTGGTAGAAATCTTGTATTGATAATATATAAATAACTCTTGAAATACAACAATAAAAAACAACCTAATTTTTAAAATGGACAAAAAATGTGAACGTGCATTTCACCAAAAAAGACATATATTTATCATTAGGGAAATGTAAATTAAAATTATAGTAACCCACTAAAATGTCTAAAATTAAAAACAGAAGCAAAATCTGCCCATCCTGAGTGCCGCAGGGATGAATTGCAGCTGGAACTCACAAGCGTGGCAAGTCAGAATGCAAAGTGATTCGGCCGCTCGGGAAAACCGTCTGGTAGTTTCTTGCCCAGCTAAGCACACACTTACCATATGACACAGCAAGTCCCCTACTGCGTACGTAACCAGCTGAAGTCGAACCTGCACACAAATGTTTATGCGGTTTTATTGATCACCATCCCCAATGGGAAGCGACCCACACACCCTTCAGCTGATGGGTGGTAAACTGTGGTACGTAAGTACAGTGGAATTCTACCCATAATAACATTAAAGAAATACTGATACAAACAACGTGTGGTTGAATCTCAAATGCCTAAGTGGAAGAGGTCAGGCTCCAAAGGCTACAAACGCTATGATTCTACAGTAAGCAAACCACTAGGTACAGAAAACGGACCAGTGTTTGCTGGGGAGGAGCTGACCTCCAGGGAGGCGAAGGACTTCGGGGGCTGATGAGAACGTTCGTGTCTTGGTGTTGATAGAGGTGACTCGACAGTGTGCCTTTGTCAAAACTCATAGAACTGTACACTAAGATGATGAGTTTTGCTTATTATAGCTCAATTTTTAAAATGTTCTGCAAAAAGAAAAGTCCTGTGTCTATTTTGAAAATAAAAAGGAAGAAATGTACCATATAAACACTGATTTAAAAGAAACCTGAATAGATTGTATTAATATCAAACAAAGTAGACTTCAGAAAAGAGAATACTGTCAGATATAAAGGAAGATATTTCATAATGGCAAATGGATCAATAAAGAAGACATATCCTTCCCGAATGCACCTAATATTGAAGCTTCAGAAGATGGGGGGCAAAATCTAATAGAACTTAAATAACAAATAAATAGACAAGTAGGCAAGAAAACTCTCAAATCAATGATCTAAATTCCCACCATAAGAAACCAGAAAAATAAGACAAATTAGACACAAACAGAAGGAAGAAAAAATAAAAATGAGAGCAGAAATCAATGAAATATGAAACAAACAATAGAGAAAATTAGAAGCAAAAAGCTGATTCTTTGAAATAATCACTGAAATTGATAAACCTCTAGCCACACTGATAAGAAAAACCGCAGAAACACACATCAGCTCGATCAGGAGCAGAGACCACATCCCGGCAGACGCTACGGCTATAGAAGGTTGATGAGGGACACCAGGACTTTTTGAAACTAATGTACTTGACAGTTTAAGTGGATAAATTCCTTGAAAGACATGAATTAAAGCTCACTTGGGGAGAAATGTAAAGCTTTGGTATTCCGTTATCTATTAGAGAAAATTTTAAAACATTCCAAAAAAGAAACCCCCAGTCCCTGTCTACCAGACATTTTTTAAAACCCACTTTTATACAACCAGAAGAGAGAAGAGAAAGGACCACTTCACTATCTGTTTTATCAGATTAACATTATCTAGGCCGGGCGCGGTGGCTCACGCCTGTAATCCTAGCACTCTGGGAGGCCGAGGCGGGCGGATCGCTCAAGGTCAGGAGTTCAAAACCAGCCTGATCAAGAGTGAGACCCTGTCTCTACTAAAAATAGAAAGAAATTAATTGGCCAACTAAAAATATGTAGAAAAAAATTAGCCAGGCATGGTGGCACATGCCTGTAGTCCCAGCTACTTGGGAGGCTGAGGCAGAAGGATTGCTTGAGCCCAGGAGTTTGAGGTTGCTGTGAGCTAGGCTGATGCCACGGCACTCACTCTAGCCTGGGCAACAGAGTGAGACTCTGTCTCAAAAAAACAAACAAACAAACAAACAAACAAAAAAAAAACATTATCTTGATACCAAAACCAGATAAAAACATTACGAGAAAAGAAAACTACAAAAGCTGATATCCCTCATGAACCTAGACAGAAAAGTCCTTAACAGAACGTCAGCAGCTGCATACGGCAGCACAGGAAAGAACCAGACGCTGTGACTCAGGGGTTTTCCCAGGTGTGCAGGTTTGTTTTAACATTCAAAAATCAATTAATGTAATTCATCATAGAAAATGACAAAAGTAAAAAGACAAAAATGTACACTCAATCCAAGAGATGCAGAAAACATTTTTGGCAAAATTCAACATCAATGCGATGTAGCTGACCAGAAAACATAAGGAAATTTCCAGAACACCTACAGCTACCATTCTTTGAGCAGTGAAAGGCCGATCGCCATCCCCTGAGATCAGGAGCAAGGCAAGGCCGTCTGCTTTAACCACTTCCATTCAGCACCATGCCGGAGGTCCCATCCAGCGCAATATGGAAAGATGAAGAATTGAAACCCATAATCAACAAACGGATAAACAAATGGTGGTACATTCGCACAGTGGTGAATGACGCAGCAACAAAGAGGAGTGAAGTGCTACCGACACACGACAGCGTAAGTCAGTCTCAGAAGCATTATGTGACATGAAGGAGAAAAAGGAGACAATGACTACTTAATGTATGATTTCCTTTTGTATTAAATTCTAGAAAAAGTTACGGTGACAGAGCAGGGGTTGCCGGGGCTGGTTGGTAAGTAAATGGAAGTTCTAGGGGATGATGGAAATGTTCTCTGTCTTGATTGTGCCGGTGTTTACATGACTGTATGTATTTTCTAAAACTCATTATGTACTCAAAATAAGTAAATCTTATTGCATGCAAATTATATAACAATATAGATGATTACAAAAGAAAGAACACATAATCAAATAAAAATAAACTGATAAAACAGTTCTAACAATTTGGTATACAGTGTTTCAGGCTGTTTTCTATGAGAAGATATGAAATATGTTGCTTTATAAGCTTTTTCATGTAATGACACATGGTGAACATCTTTCTTCCTATATCATTTTTAAAGGACTCCATAAGAGTCCAGTCTGTTTGTAAAATTATTTACCAAACCATCTATTGTTGAATAGTCAAGTAATTTTCTATTTTTTCATGTTACAATCATGTTTCGGTTTCAGATATTCTAACTTTAACACGATGATTTTGGCCAGAATTGGCTTTCAGTTCCACAAGCCTGATAAAAGCTACGGAAAGGTTTTCAGGGGCTGGCAAAAGTCCCTTGTTTCAAAGTGATTTGGATGAGATTACAAAGCACTGTAACTGTTGACGGAAGAGATACTTTTGGGGTGGCCAAAATTTTACGTACTTCTGCAGTCCACAAAGTAGAAATGGTCTCGCCAGACATATGCGTACAAAGCCCCTGACAGTTTCATATGCACACATCGAACCAATGACCACTTTTCTGGTTTTGGCACTGTACTATAATCACTCGGGACCTCTCTGCACTATCTTTGCAACTTCTTATGAATCTACCGTTATTTCAAAACAGAGAATTAAAAACATTTTTTAAATGGGCAAAGGACCTGAGCAGACATTTCTTAGAAGAAGATATACAATGGCCACAGGTCTATGAAAAGGTGGTCAGCATCACGAATCATTAGATTAAACCACAATGACGTATCATTTCACACCCCCTAGGACAGCTATTATCAACAAGATGAAAGAGAACAAGTGTTGTGAGGATGTGGGAAAAGGGAACCTTGCACATTGTTGGTGGGAATGTAAATTAGTATGGCCACTGTGAAAAACTACATGGCATTTCCTCAATAAACCAAAGCTGGAATTGCCATACGATCCAGCAGTCCCACGTTTGGGCATGCATCCAAAGGAAGTGAAATCAGCATGTCAAAGACATGCCTGCTGCTGGCATTCCCTGCAGCACTATTCACAGCAGCCAAAATGTGGAATCAACCCAAGTGTCCATCAGTGGACGAGTGGATGAAAAAATGTGGTCTGTATGCACAATGGCATGCTATTCAGCCTTTAAAAAGGAGGAAGCTGTCATTTATGAAAATGCAGATGGAACTGGAGAACATTACGCCAAGTACAGTAAGCCGGGCGCTGAAAGACAGACCCTCCATGTGCACGCTCGGCTGTGGAGTCTGGAACAGTCAGCCCACGAAGCAGACAGCAGGATGGTGGTTTCCATCCATACCCCATATGGACTGGGGCAGGAGTCGGGGAGACGCTGGTCCAAGGGCTCGAGTTTCAGTTAGACGGGAGGGATAACCTATTGTGTAGCATAGTGACTATAAGTAATGCTAATGTATCATGCATTTCCAAATAGCTGAGAGAGTAAATTTCAAATGTTTTCACTTCAAAAATGATAAGTATATGAGGTGATGGATTTGTTAATTAGCATGATTTAATCATTTCACATTGTATACAAATATCATAACATCATATTGTATCCCATAAATATATAATTATAATTTGTGAATTAAAAATAAAAAAAAATTTAAAAAGTAATCAATAACAATTCAAAAAAATTCAGAAAAGAAGAATAGATAAGAAACAATTCTTTATTTAAAAAAGTCTAGTCATTCTCTACCCAGTTCACTCAGTTTCACTGAAATTTCTGAATATTAAAGGAGTCCTGTTTAAATGAAAGGACCTATTGATCACCATTTTGTTTCAGGGTGGTCACCTTATTCAAAAGGTAATTTCAGGTGTGTGTATCTGCCCTTTTTTCAGATTCAGATGCAGTTATCTTGTTGGCATGGTGAGACATGTATCATCTCAGCTAATCCTCCTAAAAACACCCAGAGATAGGTCACATTCTTACCACCAGATTGCAGATGGGGAAATTATGCATTTAAGAAAAAACTACACCATTCTATTTTCTACACAAATCTGGAATGGTATTCTAGCCATTTTCAATCCAACATTATTCACAGCACATATTCTTTTAGGGAACAACTTTAGACAGCTTCGGTTCTGGTGGCTCAGACACACAGGGCTATTTTGTGTGTCCTGAAGTCTCTACGGTGGTGTCCATCACGTGCTACATTACGCATGTAAACACAACACTGTGATCAGTGGGCTGCTGCTCTTTCTTCCCAAGGGAATGGTCATTTGCGAATGACCTTAAAGTAATGACCTACACAAGCAAGGGCTGAGGCAGCCTTGGATCATTCTGTTCAGCAAATTCCAGGAAGCAAGAACTTTCTGGCTGCCAGACAGAGATAAATTGGAAAGTTGCACATAATCCTACAATTCAGTTGACTTCTCAGAGAATAGAAATGGAAAACTTTTGGGCAGCCAACCCAAGGATCCTGAGATACTGGCTGCTGGATCCCACATCCTTGGCTGCTCTTTGTTCCTGTCACATGAGAGAAAGTAGCTGGCCCTGCAAACGAGCTTCCCATGCAGCACCGGCTTTGTCTGTGGGAACCCGGACAAGACCCCGTGTGCCCCAAGAGATTCACTATCTGCTCATGCCACGTGTTTTCTCTACACGGTAAGCCACAGCTCGTGATCCTACCTGGGACATTTGCATCTCACATGCTCGTGGGGTAGCAGGTGGCAAGTCTGGAGGAAGCTAGAGCGGGTGTCTCTGTGCACACCTGACATTTACCTGTAAAAAGAAGCAAAGCTGGTAGCTGTTCACAACACAGAAGAATCATGAAAAAACTGTGAATTCTCCAGTTTACTAATGTCTTTATTGTGGTCTTTTCCTTTGATGAGGAGAATTAGCACTTAAGTGTTAGCGGAGCCTCACTTCTGGTATAAAAATCAGGATTTTGGCAATTAAGCTAAATTTTTATTTTCCAAAGACAGAATTTTACTTAAAAAGATTATTGGGCTTGGCAAAAAATATAAAGTCAAAAATGACAAATTTTCTGGCTTTAGCTTGCCATTGTAGACATTAATTTTCAGTGTAAGTTATGATTGGCAAATATGAGGGAAAAGTATTCCAGGGAGGCTGTGAAATAATTAAACCTCCATGTGGACCCTCTCATGGACTCTCACGCACAGTGAGCCAACACAACACTCCCTTCCATGGGGTTGACGTTCACGGTTCAGAGACACCAAATTCAGCTCAGACTGAAAACGAGACAGGATCTGATCTGGAATAATAATGGTTCTCCTGGGATAATCATTAACTCTGCAGCAAAACCCCAGTCCGACCAAAGATTCCGCTGCTGGGAAGTCCATGGCAGGTTAGACGGAGCCCTGACAGCCCGATCTGAGGCTGGGAACCCAGTTTTCTCTCTGCAGGAAGACCCGGAGCATCATTGCCTAACAGCTGCGCGACGTTTAGTCTTCCGAAACAGAACTCCATTAATGCCCAGATCACATGAACAAAATTCCCAGTGTGCCCCAAGGTGCTCCTGACTGGCTACAAGTCAGTCGGGTGATGGCTGTCTCCTGCCCTTAGAACCCCCGCAAGGCTCGGTGGTGGCCGGGCTACGAGTGGAGCTTTTCCAGACGAATGTACTAGAATTTCATTGACCATATTTAATTTATTTTCTCTCTGTGTGCTCATGGTTAGAAAATTGAAATTGCTGTGTTTCATCTGTCCATGACATCAGCCGCGGTGACTGTCATTCTGCAGGAGCCGCACGCGAGTAACCGCGTGTGGTCCAGGCGTGATGCGTACGCTGTGTTTAGCCTGCAGTCACGAGGGATCGCCTGCAGGAGATGATCTGCACACGTGTGTTTTGTCTGCACAAATGTAAGTCTTTATTTCTAACATATTTTTGTGACTTCTTTATTTTCACAGTCAAGTAGTAAAAACAAAAGTGAACTGAAACATTCCGAAGTTCAGAGGGAATATTTGTGTCTCGTTCTCATCACCAAGCGCAGTGAGCTCCGCCCGGCCAGCCTTCCCTTGCTCGCACGCACGCGGCCTCAGGACAGGCTCTTGGCGTGGCTCTCGTTCCTCCTAGACGCTCGTGTGATCTGCCGGCCATTGCTTTTCCCCTCCAGATCTGCGCCTGGGCTTTCTGCTTAATCTTTAGCAGCTTTCTGAGCTTCCCCCTCAGAGCAGAGATCCACGATGCTCTCGGTCTGCCGCTTTCTCATGACCCTCATGGAACTTCTCTTTCCTATAATGCGTGTCCCCCGTTTTACCACCTGGTCTCCTTAAGAAATCAGGTCATTTCTCCCTAAATATCTTAGGCCACCAAATGCAACTTAATAGCTATACGACAGGGTCAGGACCTCTGTGTGGTGAGTGTGAGGCCACTGCAGGTCTGAACCCCGAGTCTCCCTGGTCCACACTGCAGGTCTGAACCCCGAGTCTCCCCGGTCCACACTGTAGGTCTGAACCCCGAGTCTCCCCGGTCCACACTGCAGGTCTGAACCCCGAGTCTCCCCGGTCCACACTGCAGGTCTGAACCCTGAGTCTCCCCGGTCCACACTGCAGGTCTGAACCCCGAATCTCCCTGGTCCACACCATCGCTGAGGCTGTGAGTCCGGACGCACCTTCGGTCCACCCCCAAGGCTTCTGCGTGTGGCTCCGTGGCCCGGCCCCCATCAGCACCACCGCCGGCCTCCACTCGGCCAGGTCCACCGTCACTTCTCCGTCCTGGCTGTTACTCAGACTCCCAGCAGGGCTCAGCGCAGCAGGTCACATGGCTGTTTTCACTTTCCTAGCATCTCGCGGTCCTGGTTCCCCTGGCCCACGGCTGCGCCTGCTCCGGTCCTCCACTGGGTCCTGCTCCTCCACCAGAACACGGACGGTGGCAGGCACCAGGGCTGTGTCACTGTCACTGCCTCTGTCTTCTCCGTCCACTCGTCTCTCCAGACGCTCCAGCACAGGGTGAGGTAGGTGCCGGTGCTAACCAGACCCACGTCCCACCAGCGCTGGGCTCCCGTGTCCCGCCGCTGCCGCTCGGAGCCCGTCCTACAGAGAACACTCAGGTCCTCCAACCTGCTGCCGTTCCTGTCTGCCGGCAGCTCTGGCTCCACCACCCACCACGCCGCTCAGGCAGAACATGGGCATCACCCTCTCTCCACCCTGCTCCACGTCCGATCTGTCGGCAAATTCTGGAACCTCCAAACAGACCCCGTCCGCCCACTCTTCTCAGTCCCAGCCCCGCTCGCACCTCCTTCCTCACTCACCTGCTCACTGCAAGTCTCTGAACTCTTCTCCCCGCTTCTGCATTTGTACTTAAATCCTCCTTTCCAAAGTGGCCTTTGACAGCACCACACAGGCACCTCCGCAACCTGCTTTTCTGGTTTGTTTTGCAGTTCACACCCCACCCTCAGCCAGTGTCCACGGTGCCATCTGTCTCCCCACCGGTGCCGTCTGTCTCTTCACCGGTGCCGTCTGTCTCCCCACCGGTGCCATCCGTCTCCCCACCGGAAACACCAGCTCAAGGCACCACACTCTCAGGTCTTCCCTCCTGCTCCGCACGGCAGTTTTGCCACCTCGCTCCTAGCAGTCTGGGCACCCCCGGCCCTGCCCTTCTGGAGCCCTGTAATCCCAACTGATACTGGGAACCCCGGCTCCCTGGCTACGTCTCCCTCTGCCACCTCAGCCCTCAGGTGCTCACCCAAGTCGTGATGGTGTCAGACCCTCCTCAGGAGACCTGACAGCCTTACTGGAGGTTCTCCTGACAGTGCACGTGGGCACCACACGACAGACCCACTCTCGTGTTGCCACCTGTCCGAGCCTCTGCCCCCAACATCGGCAGAGGCCGTTCCCAGCCTCACTTCCTGCAGGACGATGCCGCGTCCTGGGAGCTGGCCCGGCGGCGTGAGGACGAGTTCTCGCTGGCGTACTCCACCCTGAGCCTGTCACTCTTCTCTTAAGGCTCCCAAAGCTGTCAGTAAAAGCCAACTAAGACCACAATCAGTATAATCATTTTAATTATTAGTTGTCCCTACATCATTCAACTGTGAAAGCTGCCACACAGCCCAGTGGGCCATGTGTCACAGATGCGTCCGTCCCAGTCACCACAGCGAAGTGTCTGGTGATGCCGGCGTGGGCCACTCACCAACGGCACAGGCCTCGCTGCATCAGCTCTGGCTTCAGAGCTCGGCCTAAGGGCCTAACTGTCTTGGTCTGGGCTCCCCTCGAAAGCGGAACTCACGGCAAAGGCTGTGTGCATGGAGCTTCCAGAGAGCACGAAGGAGAGACCAGGGACGGTGACATGGGAGAAGAGGGAAAGCTGACACAGGCCGGCATTATCTGTTGGTCACTAGGACCTCACGGGAGCCCATAAAACCCATTTCGTAATCACGTGCTACTGGGGTGGGGGTTGGCAGCAATTTTTCCACCCTGCTCCACTCCCCCCAGCTGAGAGATGCCCCGTGGGCGTGTGCACAAATCCGGGAGCGCGGAGAAGGCCCCAGGAGGCCAGGCAGGAGGTGCGGCCCACGTGAGGTCAGGCTCTGTCGCCACCAGGCACGTCCCAGGGCCCAGGGGACAACCTGCCGCCTCTGTGTGGTGGACCCGGACATGGGAAAGCCGGCTCACCGAGAGTAGAAAGAACACTGACACGTCCCCTCAGAGAGTCACTTAAACTTAAACTCCCTGGTCCTCCTTTGGTTAATTCTTCTGTATTTGGGGAAAATTTGGCTGTATTCATGGCTCCAACCTATTTGCAGAACAGAATTACTTTGAGAATTCCTAAAGTTACATATACTTGTGCCCCAGAAATTCTGATTCAGCCCTAGAAACTATACTTTATAAACCTCCCCTGGTGAATGTGGTGTACTCAGTCAGTTCAGAGTCCCGTCTGATTCTGTGACTTGGTGAATTATTTAGCCCGTTGGATAAATAATGTGGGAGTTTCAAGAGAAATGCAGCATGCCTTTTCTTTACTTACAGACCCTATAGTGAGCTTGTTTGCATAAGATTTACATATAAGAAACAATACATTTATAGTATAAGACAATATCCAACCAGAGAGTGGGGCTCACACAACTTTCATGTGTAGTCTTTTCTGCAGTAATCAAACCGCTCTTCTCTTTATTGCTTTTACTCAGTCTAATAAATACCTATTAAACACATTTTATCTATTAGCTGCGTATCATCTGTCAGCTACTGACCCGGTACCGTGAGGGGTAAAAAGATGAGCAGGCATCTTCCTCATCCTGAAGGAGTAGACAACAGATACCTGCAGGTAACGACGTTAAGGAAATGCGAAACGGCTGTCAGTTTTCGGAGGTGGAAGCAATCACTTTTTGCCAAATAATGCCAGACCTTCGGTGCACCAAGCAGTTTACCGATGTCTCCAGCTGTGCCGCACGCCAAGGACAGGATGAGAGCGGCGTTGGGAAGAGGATGTGGGAGGAAGGCAGGCAGCACAGGGCCCTGCACCGAGGGGCAGTCCGGATGGGGTCGAGACCTGGGCGGATGAGT
>VBSM01000865.1:0-21573 GCA_008086735.1 Cheirogaleus medius | reverse complement strand
GCACCTGCAGTGAGGTGCTGTTGTCAGGTGCTGCAGAAAACCTCCCAGAGGGGACTGTGGGGAAAGCCGTGGCTCTATGCTTGGCCAGATGCATCAGGTGCAGAAAACGCATTTGTTGAAATTTAATACCCATTCATTCTTTTTTAAAATATATATTTTAAATCTCCAATTTTCTATCTAGTCTTACTAATCCAAATTTTGTTCATCTTTCAAGCTCCAATCTAGCCTAAAATTATTTTCTAATCCTTTCCTTGAGATCTGGCTTCAGATATGTTAACTGTAACTTGTAGCTGAAGTACGACTGCTGCGGTTTTGCCCTGCCCCCAGGACAGAGTCTTCCTGCCAGGTACAGAGAACCTTCCTCCTGGGGTACGGAGCCCTTCCCAGGGTCTGAACGCAATGCTTAAGGTGTTGACAAGAGCCTGCCTGGGCCCAGATTCCCAGCCTCCCAGCGTTCTGTGGCCTCTGAAACCTCTGTTCAGCATGAGCTGCTGTCAGCTGCTTTCTCAGAGGGTCCCCAGCCTCCTTGTGTACCTGCTGCTTGGAGTAAGCCAAGGGTGCAGGGGGAGGTTGCATACAAATGCCTGGACCAACTTCCCTGCAGCTCCCTAGTCTAAGGTCACGTCCGCCACAGCATTCCTGAATTCTGGGCTCTGCTCCCTCGACAGACAGACCATTGGTCTCTACTTGAGCCCCACTTCCTGGTGCTAAGGTTTGGAAGATGCTGTCAGGGACAGAGCTGGGATGAATGTGAGGCTCCCGTATGCACCTGCCTTCTCCCAAGGATCATAGCCCTGCCTTTGTTGTCGGAGCCCTGCAAAGAGTGGCTTTGCACATCTCGTTCAGCTTTTACATCTATTTATGGCAGGAGGATAAGCCCAATATCATCTAATCTATCACGACCAGAACACGAGGTTGTTTTTTTCTTTATTGTGTTGAGGTTAATATATTTGAAAATTGGAGGTAGAAATAATTCAAGTCTTAGGAGGATGCTGTCCTCTCCAGCATGTATTTTTGTTTGCTCCGCCTGGTGCCAGAAGCTCTAATAGTCCAGTTGCAGGGACTGAGTTGACCCACAGCTGGGCGGTAGCTGCGCATGGTCAGCCTACCTCTCCCCCAGCAGGAAACGGTGCTCTAGCGCCAGGTGCGGGACTTCCCAGGCCACCCCCTGCTGGGTTCTGGACACCAACACTTTCTCTCTGGCCCAGGAGGCCATCAAATGTTTGCCCAGGAGAAGAGAAGCCCCGAATGCTGGGTCACGTCCCTCAGTTTCCCTCTTTTGAGGGAGCGTGACCTGTGGTTCTTCCATGTCATAAGCATGTGGCACCTTCACGCAAGTGTGACCATTTGCCCAGCTTCCCTACATACCAGGTGTCCTCAAGCATTTTAGGGTTTGTGGGGTGCACAGTCTCTGTCACACAGGCACTATGTGAATGAGTGGGCACGGCTGTGCCCAGTGAATTGTCACCAGGCATGAGGCCAGGTCCGGGCTGTGGGCCGCAGTCTGCCAAGCCCTGAGGTGGATCTGTATATCTGAAGCCACTTTCCCTTCGTCGTGTTTGTTGATAAGGTCTCCTTGCCTGTGGATTCCTGGAGGAATGAGCCTAGCTTCGTACTTCTCGGTGTCTTCCTGTAGCCCAACATTGGCCTGGGCACAATTTATTTTTAATATTGATAAATGCTGAGGAAGAAAGGGTGGTTGCAGGGTCACTGTCTAGTCTTTAATGGAGTCTGGGCTGAGAAAAATGTTGCACATGGACATTATAATTAAAATTTTTCAAGGCAACATATTTTTCAAATTTCTTGATAACTCAGGAATTAGAACTTCTCAAGGAATAATCTTATGTTTTAGGTTTTACCCAATTACCTATAAGAGGTAAGAGTAGGCATTAAAATATGCTACAGAGGTCGTCATATTTAAAGTGAAGACCTATATTCAGCTATTTACCTTCAGTTGTTTGAAGTTTATTGTTTCTAGGAGGTACTTAATTTCTCCCCAAGCATCCAATAATTTTCCCTTAAATCACAGACATCAACTACATTTCTAAATACTAAAATGCATTGAGACTACTTTATATGTGTGAAGAATGGGTGGGATGTGTCTCTTTCCTTAGATAAATTCAGTAATTAAAAAAACCAAAATGCTGAAAAAGCCATCAGAATAAAAATTAAAAACAAAAATACAGTTAGTGCTTCTTGTAAAGTAAAAGGACATTGATATGCAACATTTGGAAATGGGCCATATAAAGTGGGTAAAATTGGTAACTCTTTGAATCAAAAAAACCCGAAAAAATTGATGAGACTTAAAAGTATTGAACTTAGCTTTGTATTTGAAATGCCTATTTAAGTAAAATAGCTATAATGCATTAGAATTTCTTGATATAATATGAATCATTTTATCTTGTCATTGTAATGATGAGAGAACATCAGCTTAAAACCTAACGCCTTTTCAAATGCCTGGATCTTTGTGCTTCACTTAATTTGTTTTTTCTTCGTTATGCTATTTCTCCTTTGTCATTCAAAACAAGGCTGTTGAAAATGTTAAAAGTAATGTCACTGTTTTTTAAATTGGTTCTTTCTTTTTTTATGAATATGGGAAGTACTTGGAAATAAAGTAATATCTAGCATCGGTTCGGGTTTGAGTGAACACTAACAGATTGGTATAATCTTTCTGCAGAACAATTGGTTGGGACATAGCAAAATTAAAAACCAATTTTGGAAAAATTGGAAAAATTAAAGACTCTTTGACCAAGGAACACTATTGCTAGGCACTTATCAAAAGGAGACATTTAAGGCAATAGTGTTTAAACAATATACATGTAATCATATGAATGATGTCCTACAACTATGTGTAGTAGCATGGAAGATAGGGTGCCAAATACTGTGGATTGATTCATACAACATCCACCCAACTCCAGTCTACGTACATTACTAACAATAGAAGTTGGAAAGATACAGGTATATTTTCCATACTTCTTTGCAGCTAGGAGTCAACGTATGACCTAAGTTCTGCCAAGAAGCCACAGGCATGCCACACTGGGATGTGGAAAGAAGTGATGGGAAGTTGTACAATAAAATGTCAGCAGTGACTTTGTCTTGGTGATAGAATTCTGCCAGCCTTAAGTGATGAGATTCAGAAAATATGATTAAGAATTGTGACCAGGTGCAGTGGCTCACTCCTGTAATTGTGGCACTCTGGGAGACTGAGGCAGGGATCAGAGGATCGATTGAGGCCAGGAATTTGAGACCAGCCTGAGCAAGAATGAGACCCCATCTCTACCAAAAATAGAAAAAATTAGCAGGGCGTGGTGGAGTCCCAGCTACTCGGGAGGCTGAGGCATGAGGATCGCTTGAGACCAGGAGATTGAGGTTGCAGTGAGATATGGTGACGCCATGACTCTCTAGCCAGACTGACAGAGCAAAACTCAGTCTCACACACACAAAAAATAACAGAGTATATTTGAGCACAAAGCGTGAGGAGCACCAGGAAACACCAGCTCCAAATGAATGGAGTCAGTGTTCCCAAGTGGAGAAGTTAAGGTTTCACTAATATAGACATTTTAGCAGGATTACAACATTTTCCATACAAGACCAGTACGTATGCCACAACGATTTGATTGGCTACAAATTGCTACAGTCTAAGGAAGATTACGTTATTACTCCATGAGGAAGGGTAGTGATTTGAAAGGATCTTTTCTCTGGTGCTATTTGGTTTTCACTATTTACAGTAAAAAGGAGAAAAAAGGCAGAAGTCATAGCTGCACGACCACACTCCTCTCAGGCTCAGAATAGTTTAAAGTTCCAACAGCTTTAAGTTTGAATTATTTAATTTCATAATTCTCATTGTGTATTATTTTTTACTCATCTGTATTTTCTCATTCTTTTCCAACAAACATGTATTAGATGTCAATAAAATAAATGCTCAACACGCACAGAACACCAGAAGGAAAACTCTAAGTCTTGCGTTAGTCTCAGCTCTGCACTAACGTGGGGCTGTCTTGGACGAGTCTGTCCACTCCCACGGTTCTCCACGTCTTCACCAAAGATTACAGAGTGTAGACTAGACCACTTCCATTACGACTATGGAACACTCTGGGTCCATGAAAGATGTGACAATCCATCTTACTCCTTGTGCTATACAGTCTGTGATTCCTTTGCTTGTAGTTAATGCCAGATTCCACCCACGCAGCTGGTGGGATAATGAGAGCATCACATGCCCCAACAGACAGATAGGATGACTTGGGAGAGGGGAGGAGGGTGCTGCTGGCTCAGGGCAGACTCTCAGGCCACCAGGGCTCTGTCGAGCAGCCCCCTTGTTAAAGCGTGTGTCGTATAACTCTCTCCACAGGGACCTAACCCACACATACCCACACGCTCTTAATTTGAGGAACAGTTTCTAACACCAAACTGTCATCGCAAAGCTGGCCAGAGTTCAGGCAGTGGCCTGGACACTAGCAGATGCTTTCCCCAGGGGTCCCTTTTTACACTTGATGATTTGCTCAGAATATCTGCCTTTCTTTTTGAGAGAGAATGAAGTAACACAAAGTATAGGAGACATTCATCTTTACTGTGAGAATTGGATTTTAAGAATGATAACCAACCATACAGTGGTTCCTGTGTACCTAAAAATGAACCCAGTATTATGCCTACTAATTTCATTTAATATTCACCACAAACCTCTGAAGCAAGTAGCAGTGTAGCTTCCCTTTTCCAGATGAGAAAAGGAGGCATAGAGAATTCTGCCGTTGGACTAAGCGTGTGGAGGCACTGCTGGTCCGAGTGGAGAGAGAATCCTGCTACTTCTCAGCAGCTAAACCCTCCCCCTAACCCCCTCCCCCTCCCCTCTCCACTGTGGGGTCTGCTGTGTCCAGATGCCGAGGACCCTGGCCGTCTCCCTGCTCCGTCCTCCTCCTCTCTGCTCTTCCAGGGAGCTCCCAGAGCCACCTTTCAACACGTGAATCAGGTGGTGTCTCTCCCCTACCTACAGCTTCTAAGAGGTTCCCGTTACATTGGAATGACATCTCGACTCTCTACCAAAGCCACCTCGATGGTCCTCTGCCACCTCTTGCCTCTGTGCTCATCTGGTCTGGTGCCCCGGCCGCCCGCACCCTGACACACGGTGCCTGCTCCTGCTGCAGAGCCGTGGCACTTGCTCATTCTCCACTCGAGACTTTCCCCCACGGTGTTCACACAGGTCACTCCTCGTCACTCAGTCTCTCCTCACACATCTCAACGTGACCCTCCGTGACCACCAGGATCTTCCCCAACCCTCCTTCATTTCTTCATAGCACTTGTTCCTGTTTGCAGTTCCATGCTTATGTACTTCTCTATGTGTGTGTCTCCTGCACTGGAATAGAACCTCCGTGGGCAGGGACCCCACCTGTCTTGTTCACCGCCCGACCTGCATCCAGCACAGAGCAGGGACCCAGCGAGTGTGCGTGTGCACCGCTCTGGCTCCGCAGCCTGGCCCTCACCCCACGCCGCGCTCTTTGGAACAAGGAGCTTGGAGATACAAACTGCAACTTCGAGGGCAGAGGAGAAGTCTGTGCACACAGTGAGGCGCAGGCCGGGGCTTCTCTCTTCACGGCTAGCTATCCTCTCCCTCAAGAGACGAGGTCAAACAGTTCATAAAAGCTAGTTACAAGTTGTTTATCCCTAAAGTTACAAAGCTTAGAATAATTTTCTTTCTCCTTGACACACATGTGGCTGGTTTGGCAGCTGACCTAGGCTGTGGAGTGTGCTTTGGACAGTAAGTTTTTCTGGCATTAGTATTTTAATTTAGCTTAATGAAAATATTTATATTTTATATTTTTCCAACAAATTTTGGATTGGAAATCCAACAAAAAGACATCAACAAATTAGATTTCACTTATAGCCTGGGTTCTTTGAACCTGCCCAGTGCTGGAACACCACTGAGCTCCAAGGCAACCGGCTCCCCGGGCTGTATTTTCAGCCGTCAGCATTGTGATTGGACCTATTTGAAATGAGCCTTTGTAATTTAATGTTCATTTTTCATGATCATTAAAACATTGCTATGACTTGTTTTGAGGGGAATAGCGGGCATATCATTTTTATGCATTAAGAATTTATTCATTTAACATTGACAGAGTGTGACTCTTCTACATAAGTGAATTTCTCAAAAAGCCAAAGCATATTTCCACTCATTATGTAAATGCAAGTCTTCGCATCAGAGAATGCTGACCACACTTTAGACTTTTCCTTATGACTCACGGTCACTGTGGTAACACGGTGTCATACTGAACTAAAGAAAATGGTATCAGCCATCCTGGACTATTGAGAGGCTTAAAGGGGATCCGGGGAGGAAGAGCATGGCCTGAGGCCGGGACCTCCCTCCCTTGATGTGACTTGTAGTCTGCTTGTTTCTTCTTCCCTGCTGCTTGTGCTTAGATCCAAAACCGAAGAATCTAGAATTGATTTCCAAATCTGACACCATCGTCACCTTCAATATGACTTAATACCTCTGGGCCTCAGTTTCCGCATCTGTATGATGGGTGCACAGATTTTCAGCTTTCCCTTGTCAAATGTCATACAATTTGTGCTTCCATACACCACACATTGACACAGCTACCGTCTCGTGCACCACCTGGCAACGATTGCCTCAGCCCGCAACGTGGAGTCTCCCCCTCACAGCCTCGGGGACACGGCGAGGGGAGACCGCCCAGTGCCCTTGCAGTGCGCACAGGATGGAGCCTGCAGGCCCCTCCCCACTGCTGGCAGAAGCCTCCTCTCCTGGCCGACCTCCTGTCTTTGGGCTCCCACTCTCCATGCCAGCTCCAGGCACCTCACAGTGGGTCATGGTGCCCTGGGGCAGGAGGGGAGTGGCACAATCCTGCTCGGCCCAGCAGCCCCGCAGCGTAACCAAAAGGTAAGCTCCATCCATCCATCCAAGCTTGAGGAACCCAGGGGAGGACGCATAAACATCAAGGTTTGTTTGGCCTCCCAGGGCCAGGGAAGAGGAAGGCAGGTGCTCACAGTTCACTGCTGTTGGCCACACTTTGGGAACTGCTCAAGGCCAGGGGAGGGCTCTTTGTATTCTTCATCCAGTCTCCTTTCCGTTTCTAGATCTCAGTAGATGCTTGTGTCTGTTCCTAGGGCTGCTGTTACAACTTACCTCCAACCGGTGGCTTAAAAACAGAAATTTATTTTGAGGCCATAAGTCCAAATCAAGGTATTGTCAGAATCACACCCCAGAGGCTCTAGGGGAGAATTCTTCCAACACCTCCTGGTGCTTCTGACGTTATGGTGGTGAAATTCCAGTATCTGCCTCCATCTCTCCACGACATTCTGCTTTCGGTGTATACCTATGTTTCCCTCTCTGTCCCTTTGTGTAAGGACTCCGGTGACTGGATTAAGGGCCACCCTGACCCAGCATGACCTCGTCTGAACTCACGTTTCCATTGCATTTATTTCCAAATAGGGTCACATTTGCAGATTCCAGGTGGACACGAATGTGGAGTTGCACTATTCAAGCCGGTGCGATGTTCAGTGAATACAAGAAATGTTGATGCCACTACTTCAGCTATTCTGCATCCTGCTACAAACTCTTGGATTCTTAGTTATGAATTTAGGGATTTATTTAAGGTTTGAAGTAACTGATTTTCATTCGTGAACTTTGTGATGTGTTTGGAGTAAGAGTAGTGATTGAATGTCTTTAAAACTCTCCACTGTGCTTCACAGAAAGTGCCAGAAATCTGACAAATGAAACCTTACTGGCTCACTAACACAGCTATTTTTTTTGGTCCCTTTATTAAAATATTAATGCTCCTAGCACAGCATTTCAGACAAGAACCCTAACAGAGACTTCCTAAGGTTGTTTTGTTGTCTTTACTCTAAAAGAACTGGATTTTCAAAATTGTCACTCATTCCCCAAACCATTTTAACGTTAGCATTTTGCCTACATTTAAGAAATTCTGTATGGATAAAACCTTCGTCCTTGTGCTCAAGTTACTGATGACGGATTCCCATTTGATTATGTGTGTACAAACGGGGAGGGTTTCTCCACCCCTTATCCCTCCAAGAACTCTTGTCACGGGTTGAGCTCTTCATAAGCAGACACCGACACAGGGTCAGGTGCAAGGCGTTTCAGGGGACTCGTTAGAGATCCAGCAGCCACAGTTAGTCGAAATCTCTAAGCATCTAAAGGGACAGAAAAAAATGGTCATTTCTGGAATTAGCGTATTTTCTTTATGAACAGGAGCAATGCAATAACCAGATATTGGGTCGGTGCCCAGGGAGAATCCCATGGAAAGGGCATGTTCACTGCTAACCACACCCCTCTTCGGTGTTCTTACTCTCCGCTGTGCTGTAAGGGTGCTGCAGGCCTCTGGGTACAGTCAGGTGGTGGTGGCAGCACTTATTAAGAATTTATTAGACGCCAACACTCTGTGGGGCACTTCATACACATTGTTTTACTTACTTTAATTGTCATAAATCTATGAAGTCAGTGCCATGTTATTTCCCCACTTATGGATAAGCAAATTTAAAGGAGTGACTTGCCGGCCAGGTGTGGTGGCTCATGCCTCTAATCCCAGCACTTTGGGAGGCCGAGGCAGGAGGATCACTTGAGGCCAGGAGTTGGAGACCAGCCTGGGCAACATATCGAGATCCTGTCTACACAAAAAAATTAAAAAATTAGCCAAGTGTGGTGGCGTGCACCTGTAGTCCCAGATACTTAGGAGGTTGAGGCAGGAAGACTGCTTGACTGACAAGGCTGCAGTTAGCTGTGATTGCACCATCGCGCTCCACCCTGGACGACAGAGTGAGAGCATCCGCAGGCCACAGCAACCATGCCCAGTGGTAAGGGTGGCTTTGAGAGGTATTCGTATCCAATGCCGCAGTCACCCAACTTCCACTGCTTTCCTGAGGAAGTATTTGTGATACTCGATTTACTTAAGTGGCCTTCGGTAGGTACACTTGGTGCAAGAAAGACTCACCATTCAGAAATGGATAGAGCCAGTTCCTATTGAAAATCCTGGAACATAGTAGCTAATAAATACTTCTGAGTAAATGGATGAATGAATAAATGGGCCTCCCAAATCAAGTACTTTTATTCAGAATTTGTTACTCTGGAATTTTCCAGAGCTTTATAAAGACCCTCATTACTGGTATTTCAATGGCACCATGTTTTGAAAATGTCTGGGTTATAGGAGCAATAGAAGATAAATTTGAAAAAGCTTTCAGGAAATCCTTTATAATTTCAGCATATCAAGTTGTCTGAATATTAAAAAACCAAAAGAGAAATCATAATTTTCCATTTCCATCCTCCCCAAAAATGATTCTTCATCTGTCATAAGTCAGCCCCCTCCCCCAGTAACCTGTTTCCCAAAGTCTTCTTAGTCCTTTTGTATTTTTCTTCTGTGAAAGATTGCTCTAATCTTGTGGTTTAAGGTGAAATTCTGCCGCTGTAATTGGCCTTGTGGGATTGATCTGTGTCATGGCCCAGAGCATAGACAACCGGCGAGGTTTTTTCATGTCATCTAACTCTGGAGGCAGCCAAGAATGTGCCGGGCGCCTTCTGCAAAGCTGTCTGGTCGAGATGTGAGCCTGTTCCTCACAGCTCCTCTCCAGGGCCACTGAGGAAATGCAGCAACAGTTCTCGAGCTGCTGAAAGAGAATCACTTGCTGCACCTGCAGACAGTGAATGGATACACAGCCTCTCGGAAAGGTAGCTTTCCCTTGCTACCTTTATGCAAGGTTTATGTTAGAGGGGGAGAAACACTAAACACCCCAAAAGGTGTGATCCAGGGCAACGGGAAGCTTGGAACTGCTTCCTAAATTCAAGCAGAAGAAGGTAATTACTTCAAAAATGGTTTTCACTCAAAAAAAAAGCAGACTATCTTATTGAAGCTCTGCTCATTACTTGTCTGACTTTTTTTCTTTTTTTTGGTATATTTTGCCTCTAAGAGATAAAGTTAAGTAATTTGCCCTTTTTCACTGCCCTCCTGGAAAAGATCAGTTTGACCCCAGAGTCAAAGACTCTTCAGCCTGTGAAAATGGTGTTTCCTAAATGCGGAATATCCATCCACAAATACTACACACAAAGCACAAAAGAAGTGCCTTATCCCAAGAAGTTTGCCAAATATTAAAAGAAATACATCCTAAATATTGAATTTAGCATAAGAGACCCACAATCAGAAGAATTTGGGGCTGGGAGGGTATTTGTACCTGAATTTTATTTTCCTGCTGCTACCATAAAAGACGGTAACCCAGAGTCCACCCCGGAGGCCACCCACTGTCCTCCTCCGGCCATGAGCAGCGTGCGTTTCAGCAGGTTTCCCGGCCTCCCACAGTTGTTTATCTGGGACAGGCCGACAAATGCAGATCAGCCACGTTGGCTTAAACACCATGCCTCCCCTCATGGAAACAATCTATTCAGTCGTACTCCCGCCAGCGAAAATTGCACAAGAGGCATCGACGTTTGCTCTTCAATCATCAACTGACCTTTTATTTTCCTCTCTCTTGCACCCCCAAATGTATTTATTTTTAATCTTTTGCCAAGGAAATAGAGTCTGAGAGGAGCTCCCAACTCACACTTGTTCTCTACCCTGCATTTCATGCCTCTGGTTCCAACTAGAGGAGGCATAGGTGGTTTTGCGCATGACACTAAGATCTCCCACATCTTGGATCTGTGCCCAATAGTCCGAACAGACTTGCCATCTCACTCCCTCTAAAACTGAGCCAGATGCATTCCAGTCTCCACCTGCTCCTCTTCCCATCTCGTTTGCCTCACACCCAATCCGGCCTGTTCACGGCATTCCTCCTGTGTGGCTGCCGGTCTCTGCCTACACCTCCCTCCCTCTTTCCCAACACTGACGTTTCCCAACCCCGGCAAGGGGGCAGGCTGGCCAGAGACACACTTACCAAAAGTAAGTTGTTCCAAAAGGCGAGTTGTTCTGTGGGCCTGTTGGTTGTCGAGGCGGTTTTGATCCTTTGTGTCTCCGCCCCCATCTACCAGTCAATCCGAAAACATTGTGTTAATACATACACAGGACATACGTAGAATTGTCTCCCTTCTTTGAAGGAGCTTTCTGACTATTTGAGAATCCAAAGGAAAGTACATGAAGTTATCAGAGAATGACTAAAAGTTAAAATGCATACTCTGAGTTCCAAAAGTTCACGACAGGCTGCAACATTTGGGCCTGGGGTCCCAGACACAGCCAAGCTGGAGGTGAGAAGACTCTGTGGAGAAGGTGGCATTCTCGTGCAGAAACCAGCATGTTCCCTTGGACGACGTTCTCACCTCCTGCTCAGGGGAGCGGGGAGAGTCCTGGGCCCAAGGCTGTTTGGGGCAGTGTCCTAGGCCAAGCCTTCCCTCAGCATGACCTCCCAGCTGTCTTGTTTTCCTTCTCCAAAGACCCCATCATCAGCTAAAGCTCATATGTTTGCCTTTGAATAAAAGAATCCAATGCCAGATTGAGACACTCTTTTCAAAACTGTTGCCAGTACGGTAAACATGCACCCAGTGAAGTTAGGGAAGAAGAGACCAAGGGCCCCAAAGTGGGCCCAGCCGAGACTTCTCAAGATCCTAGTGTTGCCCACATCCGCTCTGCCACACGGAGAGGCACATGAGAGCCTGTGTGTCCACAACTCTTGCACGGTGATCCTGGTTTACCTAAAGTCCACGCTGGCAGCCAGAATCGAGGCCCCTCACACCAAAGTCTGCTCTGCCACCAGCTTCCAGGAAGACTCCTGATGATTCTCTTGACCTCTCAGCTCTCAGCCTTTTGTTTGCAAAATTAGGAAATTTTATCAGATTAACTTATTCATCAACAACTATTTATGGAACACCTAGCAAGTTCTAGGCAGTCTCCAAGATTGATTCTCTTTCAGAAATATTGAGCACCCACCTGACTCTCACCATTGCTCCATCCCATCCGTGGCACACAGACATGTCCTGGGCTCACACTGGCCTAGGGGGTGTCCCCAGAGAATGTGCCCACAAGCCTTTTGACGTGCCTGAGGGGCCGTGAGTAGCTCTGAATCGCAGCCCAAGGTGTTGGCTAATTTGTCTCCACAGCACAACTGCGTCAGTGCCCAGTGCGGAACCTTGTTCTGGGACACCCCATTGCCCAGGACACTGTGAGCACGTTCCCAGCCCCCGTGAATCAATGTGATGTAACAAGTGATTACAAAACACTGAGGATGCAAACCTCATAGTCTACCAAGAATATGAGGAAAACAGTTAAATGACAGAATAGTATATAATTAAAATCAGGGGTCCTCAAACTTTTTAAACAAGGGGCCAGTTCACTGTCCCTCAGACCACTGGAGAGTGCGCAAATTACATTAGAAATGCAGGGGCACTTTTTACTCAAACAGCAAGAACTGGCCTTGTGGTGAGTTTGGGCTCATGTTTCCTCACCACTGCCCCTGTGGTCTCTGTCCAGATAGCACCTGGCAGAGCTCGTCACACTCTTACCATCCATGGAATTGAAGGGAGATTGAGATAGTGTCTTAGGTCATTAAATATGAAATGTCCGACTTTGAATGGAAAGTTTAGTTTATTATATCTCAAACAAGAAGCAGTACGATTAACCAAAGTGTGCTCCTAAACTATCAACAGTTTTGCCGTCTTAACAGTAGCTTGTTTATGCCAGCAGCGAAGAAGCCTGGGGTGTGGCAATGAAATTGCAAAAGGTATTTTGCACAGCTTGCTGAGAATTGAATATTGTTCCTTGCAAGAAGTGGTCCAAAGCCTGGAAGAAGTGGGAGTCAGTTGGTGCAGGTCTGGTGAATGTGGTGGATGACAGAGAGTTTCCAAGTCCAGCTTCCTTAGTTTGAGCAGCGTTGTTTGTGTGACATGTGGTTGAGTGTTGTCTTGCAAGAGGATTGTCCTGTCTCTATTGACCAATTTTGGCTGCTTAATGGCAAATATCCTCATAATTTCATCCAATTAGTTGTAGCAGACATTGGCTGTACTCAATTGACCAGGTTTCATGAAGCCGTAGCAGATAATACCAGCGCTGGACCACCGGACACCATTAGCTGGTTTTGATGAATATTGAGTTTTGGACTGTGTTTTGGTACTTCATCTTTATCCAACCATTGTGCTGAGCTTGTGATTGTCACAAATAATCCATTTTTTATCATACATAACAATACAGGGTAGAAATGGTTCACCTTTATGTCGGGACAGCAGAGAAAGGCAAGCTTCGAGACAATTTATCTTCTGACGCTCATTTAATTCATGAGGAACCCATCTATCCAGGTTCTTTACCTCGCCGATTTGTTTCCAATGGTCCAATATTGTTGGAATAGTAATGTCAAACCTTGCTGCTAATTCATGCGTAGGTTGAGATGGATTCACTTCCACTATAGCTTTCAGCTCATCATTATCCACCTTGGTCTCAGGTCGCCCATGTGGCTCATTTTTAAGATTAAACTCACCAGCACAGAACTTCTCAAACCATCGACATACTGTGTGTTCATTAGGCACATCCTTCCTAGACACTTCGTTGATATTTCGAGCTGCATTGGTTCCATGACAGAACTCATATTAGAAAATAACATGAATTTTTGACTTATCCATGGTTTCACAAAAATTTCTCTGAAAAAAATTTGAAAGATAATCACAAGCCACTCTGTGTGTTGGCAAGACTGATGATGTGTCTTCACAATAAAAATAAAACAAGAAGCATCAAAGTGAAACATCAGAGATACCAACTCAAACTTAGTACTTAAGGAAATCAGACATTTCATGCTAAATAACCTAATAGAATAAGTTCTGGTTCCAGAACCCCTTTGCTCCTAAAACCTATGACACAATTCATGAAATAGTCACATTCTTATTCAGTGTAAAATACGTCATTTTTAATTAAAGTTTTTAAACTTATTATTCCAACTTGAAAGGTCTCCAAACTGCTAAACAAGCTAATTCATAAAGATGCTAACTATTCAGAGACAGCACAGTATGTTGACAAAGGGCATGAGCTCCGTGGTCAAATAATCTGGGTTTCATTTGTGGCTCTGCTGCTTTCAGTTGGGCCTCAGTTTCCCCATCAGTAAAATGGGGATGATAATACCTATCTCATGAAATTGCTTTGAAGATGAAATGAGAAAATACATTTAAATTACTTAGGAGGCAGCCTGACACCCAGCTAGCGCCTGGTGAGTAACAACCATCGTCACGTCCTCCACGGGGAAAGCCAGTCTCAGAGGGACAGAGAGGACACGGACACCGGCTCTGAGGTGTCCTGAGCAAAGACAGCGGGGGCTGGGCCGGGGCTGCCAGGGCTGCCTCACTTGCGCGGGGCCTTAGGCAGGTCACTTTCCCCCTCTGGGTCTTGGTCCCTGATGGGTCAGGCGCCGAGCCAGGCGATCTCTAAGGACGTGGTAATATCAGGCTAGGGCAATATCTGGGTTGAGACAGGGCAGACAGGATGGGGACGGCACAAGGAAAGAGACACAGAAAATGGGTATCTGCTGGGAAAAATGCGTCACCATTGTGAACCAAATCAACAGCACTGTTTTGTTAGTTTTGTTACTTTACATTTTTATTACTGACTTTTGTGAATAGTTCATTGCAATCTACAAAATAAAAGTCAACATTGCTCTTCAGGGCATATAAAATGTGTATGATACTATGTTAGAATCCCACTTTAGGGAAGAAACGGCTCTTGTCCATGATTTCCCGCACATCTCCCACCCTGACCGTGAAGGAGGGGACACGCTGTCTTGGAGGGCCGCTCGCTGCCGCCCCAGCCTGTTGGCAATCATCCAGCACTAAATCAAGTTAGTTTGTAAATGCTGCAGTCTTGTGAGAGAGTTTCACTCTGTGCTAAAAAGCTTCAATCTTCAGGGGCTTTTTAATAGTGAAAAAGAATTCTTAGCAGGTAAACAATACAGAAACCACTTTCCCTTCTATTTTCAGGGACTCCAGATTCTGTTTTAAGAATTAGAAACGGCCTTTAGTTAAACTTCATGTTTCAGAGCTATCCACTTGCAGCCTGACCGTTTCCGTGTGAAAGCTAATCCCCAAGCCAGCTAGAAAGGGCCAGAGTTTGTCCAAAACAAGAGAAAACCAAGCTGGGTTCTTCCTGTGACAGGCCAAGTGCTTGCTGATGCCACATCCCCACTGGAACATAATGGAAGCAAGTTTCCGGGCAGCCAGAACCCTTGAAGTGCTGGTGGCTCCGAGCCACAGTAATGCCCTTTTGTTCTGGCACACGCTTCAGCTATAATGCAGCTGATTTGTTTTCACTGTTATAGCACCAAAAGATGACTCAGGGGCTGAGAGGGCAGACACCGGGCTGCAGTTTCCAAATCCAGTTATTTCTGTCTTCCTAACGTCAGGACAAAGGGCTCGTGTGGCACCTGACTACCTGTGAGTGATAAACTGGTACAATCGTCCATGTGACGTCTCCACGCATGTATGAAGTGGCCAACACGAGCACCAGCCAGCCCTGCTGTGGCCTTTATTTTTTATATATTTTAGGTTTCCTGAGCGTCTAGGAATCAGTTTATCTAAAAGCATCCACCGGGACCATAGAAATGAGAAGAATGAGAGCTGAGGAAGTCTCTCGGCCCAACTACAGACTCCTGGTGTTGGGGTAATTTGACAATTATCTACCCTGGGGCTTGTAAGGACTTAAGCCCTTAAAAATGACCTCAATATTTCGAAATTTAAAAAGCCTTAAAAATGTTATTAAAGAGCTTCTAGCTAAAGGTGATGGATTGAAAATGCACATTTAGCCCCTCTCTTCCTGTGTCTTTTTATTCTGGTGCTTTGGCCTCTGGGGCTTGCAGACCTTGGAGGCAAGGTCTCCCAGGGTTAGCTGATTCCTGCAGGCCCCAGACAACCTACCAGGAGGGGCCTTTCATCTACGCACCAACCAGTGCAAATCCCTCACCACCAACCTCCCCTTTGTTGGCTCTCACCCTCAGGACCACTAGTCCTCAGCGTAGGGACCAGTTGCCAGGGCCACTCCTGGGCCCCAGAGCCAGAGGAACTATCTGAACTGGCCAGGCCTAGGCCTGCTCCCCCGCCTCCCCCGCTCCTTCTTGTAGGAACCACATCCAAGATTCTAGCCCCTCCCCGCCCCCCTCCCTCTGCCTCCTGACCAACCCAGAGTGTATGGGGGGGGGGCACATAGCATGGCCCCTCCTCTTGGGTCTGTGAACAAGAAGCTGTGTTTTCCTGCTCAGTCGGCCTCACCATACCTGAGTCGTGATGAAACCGACATTTTAAAACATTTGAATGTCCACTAAAATGACAGTGAAAGTTTGCTCTGTTGTTTCTGTTTACTCATAAACTCACAAAGATTACTGAAGAGGAGTCAATAATAACAAGATTTTGAGAGTTGGAAGCTGATAAGCATGGAGTAGCATAGCAGGTGCGAGAGCACCAGCCCAGGCACGAGGGCCTTAGCGAGGAAGGCGGGAGAGCCAGGGGCACCGGCCGTAGAAGCAGGTGGCAGCGATGTGGCCACTGCCCAAAGGATGCCGGTAGCCTCGGGGGCCAGAAGAGGCACAGAACGGACTCTCCCCTGGAGCCTCCAAAGACAGTGAGCCCTGCCAATCCCTTGATTTTAGCCCCGTAAGACCCATTTTCTGACTTCTGACCTCCAGAAGTGTAAGGTAATAAATTTTCATTGTTTAAGCTATTACGTTTGTGATATTGATAATTTGTTACAACAGCGACAGAAAACTAGTAAAAACTCCAGGAAGGTGGCACCACGCGCTGCGTAAGCAGAGTGAAGGTGGGGCTGAAACAGGAAGACGGTCTTGAGAAGTGGCGCAGGGCCTCCCACGCCACCCACGGCCCGGTGACTGTGGCACCGCAGACTACGCTTGGCCACGATTAGGATTTTCTGAGGAGGTTTCGCGTTGGCAGACAGACCTTGGAAGTTAAAAGATGATTGACAAGATAGTGAGAGCTCCTAGGTTGTAAAGCCGCAGACAAGAGTCTGTTTGCATCAGGAAGATTAGACCACTGTCCTTTCTGCAAGAAAGTGGCGACTGGACCCCCCACGGACATAAATTCAGGGCTCCTCTCTCGTAGTCTGAACACTCTCCTTTGTGTGCCCCGGGGGGGTCTGTCTGACTCTCGCTGCGTCTGGAGCAAGAAGAACCAACACAGTTATCGCCGTAAGTAATGAAAAACGGCCTTGATCCAGAAACCTCAGGTTTGCAGGATAACATAAGCACAGCTATTAAGAGCTTATCAGTGACTTCCCCCCACTCACTGGAACAGAAAGGCAGAGATTTATTCTCTAAACGGAGGGTCTTTGGACTATGGAGTCCATACGGAGTTGAAGGTGAAGGTGCCACTCTGGGAGCAGGGGGCGGAGTTAATATTAAGAAGCCAAACTTTCTTTCCATACTCAGCTCCAAGGACAATGGCAGCCAGCCCCAGCCCTCGGATAGAAGGTTGGGGGAAAGGTGTTCATGCCAAGAGAAAAAATGGAAGAGCCTGACATCACAGATTCTCCAACACGACCCACCCCCATCTCCCCACAGTGAGGACTAGAGCAGGCCAGGCTCACTGTGGCTCAGGGAGGTCGCAGAGCGTCACTGCCCCACTCTTACAAGTGGGAGGACAGCCTAGAGTCACCAGACACAGAGGAAGATATCCAACATGAAAGACAGAGACACACAGGTAAAAACAGCTTGAAGACAACAGAGAGCATGCAAGGAGAGAGAAAATGTCCCAAATTATTAATGCTCTCAGATAGAAAAAATAAGATATTTCATTAATGAAACAGTAAGAAAATGCCATTAAAAAAGAGAAGGAATAGTTTAGGAACAAGAAAAGCCCGAATATTGAAAAAATATCATAGCATAAATGAGATGCTTAATAGAAGGGTTGAAAGACAACACTGAGAGAAAAGATAGAGATGAAGAATCGGAGAGGAAAGGTCGAAAACCACAGCCCCAGATGAGCAGTGCCAACACACTAAGGGAAGAATTTCTAGCAGTGAGAGCAGAGACAAATGCAGGAAGCAAAACAATCAAAGGTGCAATTCAGGAAAACCTCTCAGAACTGAGATTGGGCTTCCAGATGAAAAGACCACGTCGAGTGCCTGACAAAATGAGTGGAAACAGATCCACAAGAGAGACTTCCAGAGAGTCTGTTTCAACACTTAGCTGCATTTGATCTTGCAACACAGTTTTAAATTCTGATCAAAAACATAATAAATCAAAATTATGGCATATATATATTGTTTTCTTTTTTGCTCCCAGAAGAAACTGACCTACTTAACCATGGCACTGTCACAGAAAGAGAGTCACTCAAAGTAGTAGAGAAACGAAATGGCCTTACTCAAAAACCATCCCAGAACATTTCTCATCTTAGACCAGATCTGAAATTTCAAAATCTTTAGTCTAAATCAATGAGCAGGATTTTTCTCAAACAGCTACAGTAGATTATACTTGATTTTTCATTATTCTTTTCTGAAACTGTTTTTACAAACTGCAATGAATCACTCATATGCAGCCTGGCGTCCTGCTGAAGTACCCAGCACAGCCTGGAGGATTTCGAGTGAATGGCAGCAACTCTCCACGACCTGCATTGCATGAGACCTGAGTTAGAAGAACTAAAATCCCCAGTCGCCCACGCATTTGTGTCTGGACTTTTTGGACACTCTGAAGAGCCAGGTGGTTTACAGCATTTAATACCAAGAACTATCATTTTAAATCTTAATAATTTTATTAGGTGCCCTTATTCATGTCTTTGAGAATTAAAGACAGGAAAATGTCCATCAGTAAATTTTGGCTTTTAAATATTCCACATTCCAGTTTTTAACTTTAGTGATTAATTTCAGCTTCATTTGCTTCCATCAGTGATGACCTTGATACTAAATCTGAAAATATCTCTAACCACATGTCCCTTCTCCCCTCAACACATAAGTGTAACATGGACAGATTGTCGAGCACTTGCCCTAACTTAGCAGCCTCCCAACATCCAAGCGCCTTAGTCTCTGAGAAACTGTGCGTGCTGCCCATGGAAACTTATCTCCCTCATACACAAATGCAGCCCCAATGCCTGGACATTCTCGCTACTTTATAACAGACATTGTCCCCCCACGCCCACCCCCACCATGGAAATAAGCACTGGCTTAAGGAGAAACAAGGAGGACCTGCGGAATTGGAAACAGGTGACAGGGTCCCAGTAGTCAGGGAACTCCTGAGAGCAGTGTCGGTCGGCCTGACTGTCCATCTCCCAGTCGCTGGGCTTAGCTGGGCTTGACACAAGGGCACTTTAAGTCCATCATCTCACCATCAGTGACCAGCAGAAGGAGGTAGAGATGTTTGGGTGAGAAAATGAAAATAGCAAATGGGAAACAATTGATCAAAATGAAGACCAGATCGATACATACTTATCAAGCCAAACCAGTTGTCAGATTACTGAATTAGTCAGCATTTGGCTTTGAAAAGTCTGTTTCGACACTCAGCAGCCAGTGCCCTCCCTGAGCAGCTCAACGCCGTGCCGTCTGAGCGCTCAAACACCTGCTGCCAAACGCATTCGGTTGAAGTACAGAATGCCTGCCCTCCTGCACGCACACACTTGGTGAGTCCAGGCAGGACACACGTTGTCGAGTGTCTCTCCCGCACGCGGCAAGGTCAGCTGTGCGCTGGCAGGTGCAGGAGGAAACACCCCGCAAGGTCCACGCTGTGCAGTCACGGACCCCACCTCTGGGAGTTTTCCGTTAGAGTTGATATGCTAAGCTTGCTTATGGTGAGAGCACAGGGTGCTGATTTTCTCTTTTACTTAACTGAAAAAACCAATTCTGGCTCAGTTTGCAGATTTTCTTAGCAAATCAAGATTAAATGCATGGCTAGGTTTAAAATCAAATGTGTTCACAAATAAACCCTAAGTTTTCAAATACTGCTAAAAGACTCCTCTTCGTCTCCACACATATCATATCTGATCAATGCCTGTTTGTATGCACAGAATCTGAACCTAAATTGTATATGTATTCTACAGTATCTGTTCACAGAATTCTAATTCCCCATTTAACAGAAGAAGAAAGTGAGCCCCCAAAAGGACAAATGATATATCCAGGCGACAGGGCTGATTTTGGAATCTGAGCTCCACCTCAACTCGTCTCCACTCTAGATACCATGGAGCCAGGAGAAAGAGAAGCTACAACTGCCGCTCATTGTGTGCAAAGGGGCAGACAACAGGCAGGTCCTGGGGTTAGACAACTACCAAGCCGGGGCTTGCAGACTGAATCTTTGGACACAACTTGTGATTTCCCTGTGGTTGAAGTATACCTGCACACCTCACCAGGACCTTGTTTTGGACAGAGTATACTTACTCACCCTTAACTTTGAGCCTGACCATGTGACTTGTTCTGGGCAAAGGAATGCTAGTGGATGCTATGCAAGCAGGACTTGAACTGTGTGTGGGAGGCTGCCCTTGCCTTCTTCCACTTTGTCATCACCTTAGAGGAATATTTCCTGGATATCTGTAACCGTCCAGCCTGAGCCCCAGAACCAGATAGACAGAGCCGGCCTGAACCAGACCTGCCCTGGAGCCAAGCCCAGCCATCCCAGTAAGACCAGCCAAGCCACAGTAGCCCACAAACCCACAAGTGAGAAAACTCTGACTCCGTAGCTGCAAGCTACCAAAATGCTAAGGTCAGTTGTCACTCAGCTAACTGATCTACCAGACCAGGAGGGGCTGGTGAGGGCTATGTGGACAGGGAGCCAGTGAGGGACGGGATGAGTCGGTGACATTCGTGGAGAAGGGGAATTTTAAGCTGGACCTTTGCTCAGTTTCCTCCAAACCAGTCTAAACCAGACTCAGTAAATTAATAGTGACCACACCTCATTGCATTCAGGTTAAAAGCATGTTAAGTCTGGCCAAATACAGATTAATTGTATCAACACGGCAGAGACAATTGACAGTAGCTATAAACGTTCATTTAGCAAGTATGAAGACACTTATGTAATCACCATAAAGATGTGTCCAAGCTTTCAGAATGTTAGGCATCTCACGAAAAAAGAAAGACAGCAAAATGTCTTTAGCTATTTAAATCTTGCGAGCATATTCTCTGTGAGGGAAGACCAGTTCAAACCAAACGTCCTCGAAGTGCTGGGCATGCAGTCCGCCTACCGTGGACCTGCTGCCCCTGATAATCCTGGGGAAACAGTCTCCAGGTTGAAGTTTCTGCGTTCTTTGAAAGTAGGAATAAAAATTAAAAAGAAATAAAACTGAAAATTAGACATGAAGAGCTATCCTGCTTTGCAAAGAAAAAATAGTGCCTTCTTCCTCCTCCTGCCCCCAGACTCCCCTCAGTGGCCTGCCCCATCACCTCAGCTGAAGCAATATCTCTGCCCTCCCAGGTTCTTATCCCGTCTGGACTGCAACCTCCCTCCTTCACAATGCGCACTTTTCCCTCCAACTATAAACATCTTTAAGCTTGCCCACCTGAAGAAAAAACCCTAACTCACCTATACGAAAACCCGCGTATTCCCACGGGGGCCGAAAGCTCACCCTCACGCTAACCCTAACCCTAAAACTCACCAAAACCCTCACCCTCACTCTCACCCTCACTCTCACTCTCACCCTCAACCTCACTCTCACCCTCACCCTCACTCTCACTCTCA
>VBSM01000840.1:1607143-1621328 GCA_008086735.1 Cheirogaleus medius | reverse complement strand
GGGTCCCCACACAGCAGTCCCTGGCACTGCGCCAGCCGACCACTAGAAAGCCATTGGTGCCCTGATGTGTTGACCAAAGCCACCACTGTGTGCGGGACCTGCACACAGACACCCTGCCCAAGTGCAAGCCCGTCCACCTCCTTGACCAGCAAGATGGTCGCTGCCAGTGCCCGCAGACAAGGCAGCCATCCTGATGCTACTGAGTCCAGCCGCTTGGACAGACAGGCCACTGGCCTCTGCCAGGGGCCCACAGTCTGCACCAGTACCCCCATAGCTACCTGCCTCTCACCTCTGAGGGCAGCCTGTTCAGCCTCCTCAAGCCAGGCCTGGAGCTCCCGCACCATCTGTTCCAGTGTCTTCTTCATCCATTCCAGGTATACACTTATGTCCTGCTCCTTCAACTCCTCAGCCATCATGGTGGTATCGGTGATGGCCTTTTTGGCCTTCTCCTCTGCCTCCCGCCTCTCCTGGGAAGCCTCCTCCACCTGGTTCAGGAGGCCTGTGTTCTGCGAATGCAGAAACTTGAGGCGCTTGGTGGCCTCCAACAGCTCCTGCTCCACCAGCCGCCGGCTGCACTCACCCTGCTCCAGCGCGGCCCGCAGCTCCTCCCGCTCAGAAGCCAGCAGCACAGCCTGGTGCTCCAAGGCCTGCGCCTGCTCTCGGAGCTCAGCTGCCAGCCGCTGCTCCTCATCCCGCCCTGCCTGCTCCTCCTTCAGCTGGGCCTGCAGCAGCCGTGTGGCTGCCTGGGCCTCCATGGCCTGACGGGTAGCATGGCCCAGCTGCAACTCCAGGTCATTGCGGGCCTGGGTCTCAGCATCCAGGGAGGCCTGCAGGGACTCCACTGCCCGCTGGTGGTTGCGCCTCAGGTTAGCGCACTCCTTATCTTTCTCTGCCAGCTTCTTCTTGGCCACCTTCAGCTCCTCGGTCCTCTGGAGGGCGTCTGCCTCATCCTCACTCAGCAAGTCCCGTCCCAAGAGAGGCATCTTGACCATGGGTTCCCGAGAGCTGAAGGAACCCGGTTGGCCCACTCGGAGTCAATGCCAGTGAGCCCCACTAGCTCTTGGGCTTCCGGTTTCTGCTGGACAGTCCTGAACGGGGCCCTCCCTTGCGACAGGTGTCTTCTGGTTCCCCCCTTTTGTGGGGGTCGGAGCCGTACTAGCTGACTTCCCTTGTGGGGGCATTCATTCTTCCAGTGGCCAAACCCCTTGCAATTGCCACACTGTTCTCTTGCCAGGGGTGCCTGTCCTCTGGTTCCTCCCTTTTGTGGGGGTCCGGGCCGCACAAGCTCTTGGGCTTCCAGTTTCTGTTGGGTAGTCTCCAACGGGGCCCTCCTTTTCGACAGGCGACTTCTCTTGTGGGGGCATTCATTCTTCCAGTGGCCAAACCCCTTGCAATTAGCACACTGGTCTCTTGCCAGTGGTGCCCGTCCTCTGGTTCCCCCCTTCTGTGGGGGTCCAGGCCGCTTGGACGGGTCGAGTCTGCCGAGGGCGGCAGCCAGGATGGTGGCCTTTTTCTTCATCCTCTGATCTTTCTCCCTTTGAGCGGTCCGGTCCTGGTTGACATACACCTTGAGGGCCACCTCCATTAACTGCGTGATGCTCATGCCTGCGAATCCTTCAAGTTTCTGCAACTTCTCCGGATGTCAGAGGCTGATTGCCCGACGAATGCTGCATTCACCATTCTCTGGTTTTCTGCTGCCTCCGGGTCAAGAGGTGTGTATATTTGGTATGCCTCACAGAGGCGCTCGTAGAAGTCATAGGGTGACTCCTCTGGCTTCTGGGTAATTAGGGCAACCTTGTTCATGTTGGTTGGCTTTTTGGCCCCTTCCCGCACTCCTTGGACAAGAGCCTCTCGGTACCGCTCGAGTGCCGCCTGTCCTTCTGGTGTGTTGAAATCCCACTCTGGGTTGGTCTCAGGCACCACTTGTGATGCCCATTGTTCCACATCCAGGGTGCCTGCTGGCACCCATTCCTGTAGCCACTTCCGAGTTCCAATCATGATCCGATGCTGTTCTTTGGTAGGAGTTGCCGGCAATCTTCCTATGTGGGATGGTGAGTCTGGGAGATAGACCCCAGGAGGTTGACGAGGGCCTGTGGTTTCTCTGAGTAGAATGGAGTATGGTGCTTCCAATTCAATAGGTCGGCGGTGGAAAAAGGCTGATAATACAGGGCAGGTCGCACCGGCTGGATGGTTCCGTCATCCCAAACCTGCAGTGGACCTTGCATTTCACACAGAGGCATCTGGAAGGCTGGGGCAGACCGCAACTGGCTGACGAGTGGTGGAGATGCCAGTGGTGGAGTCCCAGTCACTACTCTCCATATGAAATTTATCAACCTGCACCTTAGAATTGTTGGCTTGGATTCGGACCCTCCCATGTTTTAACTAGTTTAACCAGCGCTCCCGCTCCCTACACCACCACCAACACTCCCTTTCTGAACCTTGTCCCTGCCCAGACTCTGGTCCCCACTCCAGCTCCTCCCCTTTCTCTTAGACAAGGGGTAGGGGCCTGGCTGCGTCCCTTGAGGGAACTTAGGGGCGTCTTGGCTAAGGCGTAATCACTGTTATGATGTCGCCACAGAACCCCAGGCTAGGACCCACTCAAACCCCGTAGCTGTGGGGCTACAGACACAATGACCACAAGCAGTCACTGTGTTCCTTCCACTCACATTCCACATTCCCTCCCCTGGAGGATCCCTGTCTTTAGGAGCTGATGGGGCTCCTCTTCCGTCAAGAGGCCTACCCCCAGGAGCTGATGGGGCTCCTCTTTTGTCCCGCTGACGGGCCTCTATTCTAGGAGCCGATGGGGCACCTCTTCCATCCCAGTGACGGGCCTACACCCTAGGAGCTGATGGGGCTCCTCTTCCATCCCACTGACAGGCCTACACCCTAGAGGCTGATGGGCTCCTCTTCCGTCCCACTGATGGGCCTACACTCTAGGAGCCAATGGGGCTCCTCTTCCGTCCCACTGACAGGTCTACACCCTAGGAGCTGATGGGCTCCTCTTCCGTCCCACTGACGGGCCTACCCCTAGGAGCTGTGAGCTCCTCTTCTGTCCCACTGATGGGCCTACACCCTAGGAGCCGACGGGGCTCCTCTTCCGTCCCACTAGCGAGCCTACTCGGGCGGGTCCCCGGGACCCTACCTTGTCCAATGTCCTGGCCGCTGCTCCAGCTCGTTCAAATCAGCAGCCACCCGCTCAGCCTCCTGCTGTGGAGACCAGCACCTGCCGGGAGGCCTGTCACAGCGTGGCCACCCGCTGTGTGCCGCCTACGTCAGTACCCCTGCTTCCTCTCCCTCAGCAAGGGCTTGGCAAAATTGCCCTTGGCCAACAGCTCTTGATGCTGGAGAGAGAGAAGCCATCCGCCATCTGCCGTCCCGATCTGGTGGCTTCAAGGTGCCAGCGCGGTCGGTTTCCCGGTCAGGGAACCAAAATGTTCCGGCAAGTGTTAACAGCTCTTGGTGCAGCTCTTAGTGTCAACAGCTCTTGGTATAGGTCTTAGTGTTAACAGCTCATGACCCAGGAAATAACCGGTCGGCACACGGAGACTCGGATAACAGTCTTTACTCAGTCGATAGCCTCTGCCGTCTTCTGCTATTCTGACCCCCCTTCTCCGTTCTCCTCCTGCTTTTATACCTTTGGTAGGACTCAAAAAGCGTCCAATCAGCAACAAGCATTAACAGCCAATCAGCAACAAGCTTTAACATCCAATCAGCAACGAGCTATAACATCCAATCAGGAACAAGCTATAACATCCAATCAGGAACAGTGGGATTCAAAAAGTACCCAATCAGGATCACGCAAGCAGCGCAGCCAGAGGACAGGAGCAGGCAGCTGAGCATGGAGCCTGGGCCCAGACCCGCACCTCTAGTGCACCCGCGCTCCTGCACACCCGCCCACCGCTGCCTCCAACCGGCCCTGCGCAGCACCTGCCTGCGATGATGCAGAGCGGCGGGGAGGCGGCAAGCAGCCGCGTCCCAGCGCCTGACAGTTTTCCCTGAAAGTTGAATATAATTGGTGAGATTGACAATGCCTAGCAATGGGTTAAAAACAAAAAGACAGGCAAGAGCTAAGAGAAACAGTAGGAGAAAACCTATTAACGCATGAGGAAGCAAGAGAGTATTAAATGACAATTGTATGTGTGATGTCTCACCAAACTGCAGAGCTGACAACTTCTAAAAGTCATAAATAAATATATAGTAGAAGATTAGCTAGACAGACTACTTTTTGTTTATAATACTGTCAGTGATATCAAGATACATCAACTCTATTATCGCATCATAATAATGATGGTTACAGCACATCTTATCTCCAGTATATTTTACAGAATATATGTTCCCTTGACTAAAAATTTCCTATGATCATATGTGGCCATAAGAATACATTTTATAGTTCTTAAATCTACATCAAGTTATTACACTACAAAAGATTAAATGTAAAATTTGTCACATTCTAATAATTGCTCTGATTATTCTTTGTTGTGGGAAAAGAATTATAATCTCTCTTGGGGGGGTTGGAAAAAAAGAATTATGATCTCCCAAAATTCTATCTGAGAAGAACAAATATTTTCTTAACCAACTACATGGCTACACTACCCAATATGGTAGCCAGTGGCCACTAAAATTTAAATTTAAGGAAATAAAATCAGCCTATCGATTCCACTGGCCTTTTTGTGCAGTGCTCAACACTCCTACATGACTAGCGGTGCAGACACAGAACACTTCCAGCATCTCAGAGAATTCTCTTGGGCATCGCTGCTCTGAGGAGAAGCCTCCAAAAGAGGAGAAACAAGTAGGTGAGGAGCATGGGGAAGGGAAGAGGAGATGACCCTATCTCCTTAATGTGCAACAATGTTTTATTTCACCAGTTTCATCTCATGGTTTGGGAAGAGACAGACAGATGGTCTTCTCTCTTTCAGAGTTTGAAAGAAGTGCTATTTGTTCTAGGCTAAGCTCAATCAGGAACGAGTGAGTTGTGATGCTTCACACTACACACAGAATAAGTTGTTTTAAGCAACTAAACCTAAATCTATTTTCTGACCGTTCTGGAGGCTGAGAGTTCAACAAAGTTCTGGACAATTCGATTCCTGGTGAGATCTTTCTTCCTGGCTTGCAGACTCTGGCCAACACCTTGCTGTTGCTCTTACGGTGTTTTTCCAAGTGTGTGTGAGGAGAGAGAGATCTCTTCCTCTTCTTGTAAGGCCACCAGTCCTACCGAATTAGGGCCCCACCATTATGACCTTATTTAACTTTATTTTCCTCTTTAAATCCCTAGTGCTAAATATAGTCCAATTGACAATTAGGGCTTCAACATACAAATTTTGGGAGATACAATTTTATAGACTCAACTTAGTCCATAGCAGGAATTTTCCAGAAAAGATGATATGAGTCCTTAGATCGAAAAAGCACTCAGGATCCTGAAAAGAAGGACTGAAAATAAATCGAGCTACCTTGTAATGAAAGTCTGGAATGTTAAGGCTGAAAAGAAAATGTAGAGTCATCAGAGAACAAAGACAGATTACTTATAAAAGAATAGCAATTCTTCTATCAGCTGACTTCTCGTTGGCAAGGATGTATTTTAAAAAGATGAAAGCAATATTCTTAAACTTCTGAGGAATAATAACCCAACCTATATTTTTATATTAAATGAGGAAAATTCTGGGATGAGAGAAGACTAAGATAATTTTTAACATACGAAACAAGCCACTTAGAAGACCTGTATTAAAATAATTATTAAAGGACGCTCTTTAGCAGGAAGAGAAGTGAACACAGAGAAAAGGCATGAAGGGAACAGTACTAACTAATGTGATGCTGGCAAAATATGTTGCCAAATGGAATCAATCACTGATATCAAAATTCATTTTCTAAATAAAAAATAATTTTTAATTTTTTTGTAGGGATAGGGTCTCACTATGTTGTCCAGACTAGTTTCAACTCCTGGCCTCAAGGGATCTTCCCACCTTGGCCCCCCAAAGTGCTGGGATTACAGGTGTCAGCCACCACACACTCAGCCAAAATTAATTTTTTAATATGTTTTAAAAGGGGTAAAACTAAAACTCTAAATAAAAATAAAGTGTGTACATGTATGCCTGTGTGTGCTTGTGTGTATGCATATGCATGTATGTATATGTGTGCATGTGTGTGTATATGTGTACATGCATATGTGTGTGCCTGTTCGTGTTTTTTAGTAAAGTCTGCTAAGGTGATTTGCCAGTTATCAGTCTGTTGCTTCTCAACTCCCAAATCCAGCCTTCTTTACCCTGCTTCTGATACTGATGTTTTCCTCCTTTGCCAACTGGCGTGATATTAAGCTTCATAATAGGCAATGCTGGAAGGACATTGAAAAAAATAAGGAGCTTTTTTTTTTTTTTTTTTTTTTGCAAGTGCTTTTGGCGACACCCCTGTGGGCAGCTTTCTTGTCATTCCATGCAGTGGCTTCCCTGCTCACCAGTGAGCTCTGCAGATGCAGCTCCGCTGTGAGCGTTTCTGCCTCTCCCCAGTGGGTTCTGGTCCCATGTGGGTGGTGGTCGCTCCCAGATGTGCTTCTTTTCTGGGTGCCCTACCTGTGCCCCAGGAGAAGTGACTGCTCCTATATCTGTGATTCGAATATCCTTCATCACTCGCTACCTGCTTCTAGCCAACCCCTCATTACACTAATCCCCAAGTGTTGCTAGTATCTTTTTATAATAAATGTCTCCTTTGAAAATACTATGTGGCTCCTGCCTCCTGGTTATAACCTGACTAATCGACAGAGTTTTCTATGGCCAGGAGGAAGATAAAAATATTAATTAACTGTTGATATTGTTAGGAAAACAAGTGAATTGTGTAATTAAAAAATGCAAGAGTAGCCACTAAAAGAATAGATATATAATTTGTAGTCTCTCAATTAGCAGAGGGAATAAAAGAATATAGAACACTATTAAAACAACAGAGGCAGATAAATATGAATGTTTTTAAAAGTTATATAAAAAATTGAATAACCATGTTTCTTGAAATTATTTAATGTTATATTTTGAAATATGCAAAACATTATATATTGTTTATTGACACACAAATTAGTAAATGCATAGATACACAACACAAAGTGATAAACACCCAATTCTTCGTAGCGACTCACTGTGGGGAAATCAGGGAAGGGTCTTGGGTCACATGTGGTCTGTTGGGGGTCATAACTGAATCTATGTTTTACATAAAAAAATACTGAAGCAAATACGGTATAATGTTAAGGTCTGACAAAGCTGGGTGGTAGGTATCAGATTATTGCTACATATGAAATATTGCATAATCAAAGCCTATGAGACAAGAGCACTTATATATCAAGGAAGGAGATAAATGCAAGACACAGGTGGGAAACTTGATAATATTTCTTGGTTTCAATTGGAGCAAACTTGCAACTTACTTATGCTAAGACTTTCTTTCTCTTTTCATGGGAAAATAATTCCCATTCAGGTCCCCATTAGAGTTTTGGGGGTGGGGTAAGGGTGGGGAGGAGAGAGGCCCAAATACTTTCCACCCCTTGGTCTACATGCACCCTCTTTTGTGTGATATCAAAGGCTCTTTGGTGTGATTCTGACCTTACACCCAGTCTTTTCTCTTACTCTTCCTCCTACATGCCTACACTGCAATCATAATAGACATCTTACTGTTTCTGAAATGCCACGTCCTCTTCCCTTCCTTGTGAACTTATCTAACAGATGGCGCCTTCTCCTCTTGAACCCTTCCCCAGCCCCTAGGTGGAGTTAGTTACCCTCTACATCCTCACGGTATTTTGCACACTCCACCCCCACCCCTGGCCATAAAAGCATATCTATGGTGCACGCCTGTGATCCACGCTAGATCTGAGCTCCTTGAAGATAGAGGCCACACTCAAGTTACACAGCTCAGGTTTCGCTTTCTGCCTGCTTTCTGTTAGTTCGGCACCACACACAGATTATGTTTAAATGCTTCAGCACTCAATCTCGATGCCACAAGCCTCAGAGAGAGCAAGTAGCCTGCTAAGGACACATGACTTGGAAAATGGTAACGCCAGGATGAAAAACCTATGTTTGTTGATTCCAAACTCATGCTACCCTGTGCTGCCTCTGGGTCTCACTCATCTCTGGGTTCCCAGGGTCTGTTCCACAGCCAAGTGCATAGTAGGCCCTCATAAATATCTGGTGAATGAATGAAAGGATAGATGAAGGTATGAATGAGTGAGCCCAGGGACCACTGGAGGCAGAAAGCATTTTATGAGGAATGTGTTCCAGAAACAGCACATTTGTACCTTGTGTGTGGAGAGCAGATGATGTTAATTTGCACATTATTCCAACTTTGCATTCTAATAGATTTACAAAAAAGGGCATCTGGGCTCGAAAACTGCATCTGCCACATGCCATTGCTGATGTAAATGATTTAAAATGTGCTATGAATGACTTCAGATAAGCAAACAGAGCAAATGCAAGAAACAGCAGAAAATGTAGAAATGGAGGTAAGATAAATGGGATCTGAAATATCTGGGTCTTGTGGATGAGAAATCAAAGAACAGAGCTTTTTATTTTAGTTTTGTTTGGCCGGCAAGTTAAAAAGACAAAGAATCTGACATTCATGCATGGATACAGTGTTTCAAGAAGTCCTTTCATCTGGAGACCTCAAAGTATTTCTCAGATTTTTTGGGGTCTATTTGGAAAGGAGAGAGATTCTTTCACCTCTTGCTGAACTGATGCTAACTTCAGGATAAAATTAGGACAACTTGTGTTGCCGGGCTACCTTTGGAGGCAGAGGGCAGGCGGGCGTCCTTGGTGGGGGCTGACGCTGACATTTAGACAGGCAGAAAGGGTGTGCTGTCCCTGCCAGGAGGCACCAGCCATTTATTCATGGGGTGCACTCATTTATTTGCCATACTATGTTACGGATTCAACCTTCGGCCATTTTGGAGACCAGAGTGTGAGTACTGGTTCTGGCACTTTCTATCTGTCCAACTCCAGATATAGAAGTGACTTCCTTACTTTGAGTCATTTCCTCATCTGTGAAATGGGGATGCCAGTACCCCAGAGGGTGATGTTGCTAGTCTTCATTTTATAGATCAGCAAAAATGAGTCTCTGTGAGTTAAGTGACCTGCCCACAGTGACAAAAGTAGGAAGAGATGTCGCCGTAACTGCCTGGGCCTCTCCCACTCTAAGTCTTGTGCGGTTCTCCAACTCCTCTGTCCCTCTCCCTGCTTCATTCTCTACCTTCGCACAACCCAGCATGGAAAGGGCACCGAGGAGATGCCGTGGGACATCACAAAGATGGAAAGAGATGGCTGTGCCAGGGCCCCAGGGTCACACAATGTGGCCTGCGGCTACCTAGCAAACAAAACAGGACTTGTGTATTTGCAAATTTTTAAGAAAATGCTGAACATGCTCATTTCATTGACGATTTTGGCTCTGAGGTGATATGCTCACCTTTTACACTTAGAATTATCACTTGGTACCAGTGGGTGCCATGTACTTAAGCTCTTAAAGTCAACACCGAAATTATTGTTGTAGGGTAATCATTAGTAACTTAGAGGATGACAATTTCCTAAACCCTGCTTATTTTTCTAAAGGAGTATATTTCCATTTTGATAATCTTTCCAGGAAGATGTGATAACTGTTGGGATTAAAAACGCTTGGTGCAGACCAGTTGGGGACCGAGCACCAGGAAGTGCTCTCTCAAAGCAGGGTTCCTTGTTTTTTAGACACCCTCTTGCTAGGCCGCTGGCGTCTCTCCCCTTGCGGATGCACATCTTGGCCACTAGGTGGTGGAGTTGTAAAGCCAAAGACCCAACTGCAGACTCCAAGAAGCCGGGATCTTCTTGGTGCCATCCTCGCCTTCTGATGACTTTGAAGTTTGGAGGCAAAAGAGACTTTTTCAGCCTCTAAAGCCATACCTCTACATGGCAACCAGTGCTTCATCCTTCGTGAAAGTCTGGCATGTGCATCCCCTGAGTATTGGATCTTCATCCCTCCCTTCACCCACCATCCATCTGCCTTCTGTCCATCCACCAAATATTTATGGACAGCGACTGTGCCAGGCACTGTCCTAGGCTCTGGGGATGCAAGCAGTGAACGGACAGACCCAGACTTCACGCACATCCTAGCGGGCAGAGATGGACACCAGCAGTGATCAGAAACGTGAACGGACAATTGCAACCTGGGGTACAGGTAGCGAGGGAAGGCACCGAAAGCCTTGAGAGTGTGTCACCTTCAGGCACCTGACTTTTCTGACAAGTGCATTAAGTAGGTGAGGTGGGGTGAGGAGCAGGGGGATTCTAAGCTGAGAGAAGAGGGTATACAAAGGCCCAAAGATGAAAAAGACCTGTTGAGTTCAAAGCAGGCCTGCAGGTGGGGGGGAGGGCATAGGGAGAGGAGGCTAGGGGCCCAGGTGGGGGCTGGGCCATGCGGGGTCTTACCAGGCAATGGAAAGCTGAGGTCTCTGCCATCTGAGCCCTCTCCCTGCAGCTCACCTCCTGCACGAATCCCAAGCTGCAGCCACGTTGAACTTTCTGCGAGGTCTTTCCATGGCTCAGGACTTTGCACGTGCTATTCGCCTTCCTTGGATCTTTTGTTACTCCTTGTCTCTGGTGTGTCGAGTCCAACTCATCCCTGAACTCATCACTCAGATTTTATTCAAAGCCACTCCTCAACCTGGTGGTGGGAAGAAGGTCAGACTTACCAAAGCATTGCACTGGCCAAGGGCTGGGGCTCCAGAAGGGAGTCCTCGCTTGGGACAGCAGTGAGTGGGGACAGGGCAGGAGGGGATAGAGCTGGGTTGAGTCAGGTGGAGGAAGTAGGGGATTACCAAGCACCTGTCTGGAGTGTGCCCCAGGAATGCCGGTTGTCTGCTATGCTATGCTATGGGATAGGTGTTGGGGCTATTTATTTAATGAATGAACTAAAGATAGATGACTAAATGGACAAGAAAGAGCACAACACAGGAAATTAGCAGCACATCAAATAGGACTCTTCAAATGTAGGTCGTACTGTCTGGATCGCCTCCAGGTGTCTTGGGAGGCATGGCTGCCAGACAAGTCTCTGCGCAGCAGCAAAGCGTAGGTTTCTCTGGCTTCAGAGCCAGGATCCACCGCAGCATAGCCGCTGATGTAATGGGGTGGCTGTGGCCAGCCCTCCGTGTCTGCCAGCTTCACTTATCTTGTTTGTAAGCCGAGGGTAACTATAAGCTTCAACTTACAAGGCCACTGTGAGGCTGAAACGGCATATTGGATGTGAAAGGATTTGGAGAATCTCTTTTCAAATTAAAAAATTGAGACCATGTTTCTAAAATTATTCTACTTCATTATTTCCTCATTCTTTTCACTCCATTCTCCAATACTAAGAGGGTTTGGATTGGGGTGAGAGACAAGGCAAGGGCTATAGTGACGGCTGTGTGTGTGTTGATTTGATAGGGAATTTCAAGTCTGCAGGGCTAGGACGGATAGAAAGATAAAGGGAGGGGTGGCTGGAGGAACAGCAGGTTGAGAAGAAAGATGAATAGGTGTCGTCGTCTTCTGCCACCTTCCAGAGTGTCTTCTGGACAGCTACTTGGGAGCAATCCCAAAGGAAATCATGAGTGAAAATGAAAAGCCACCTGGTGTCCTCCTAGCCAAGATGCTCTGTTAGTAGAGAGAGGAAGAAAAGGCTGAACCAGGCAGAGGAACAGTGGTGAGGAGACCAGGCCTTAGCCTCAGCCAGACTCAGGCTTAGTTTCCAGAGCTGTCACTTCCTAGCCACATGATCTTTGGCAAGAAAATTTCATCTGTGTGAAAGTCCGAATAGAGACAATAGCACTCACCTTGCAGGGTCACATGAAAACTGCAGGGAGTTGCTTCTGTAGAGAGTTCAGCATGGTGTCATTCTGCCGATGGCCGTGGAACCCACCCTGGGTCTGGATCTCCACCTCGCCAGCCCAGACCCTGGCTGTGCCAGTGTCTGATGAATTCTGAGTTGGGACAGGGGGGCCCTGAGCTCATCAGTATGACCTGGACATTTTACAGATGCAAAGACTGAGCCTCAGCACTGGGAGGCTCTTGCCCAGGGCCGTGGTTCTGCTCCGGCCCAGCACTTGCCCCACAGTGACACCCCAGGGCCGTGGCTCTGCTCCGACCCAGCACTTGCCCCACAGTGACACCCCAGGGGCTCATGCTCAGGACTGGAAGACGCTCCTTCAGGTGACCAGTTCTAGGCCTCATCACAAATGGGCAGACCTTCTGGGAGCTGCCTGGTTTCCTGATCACCACAGCAGTGACCGCTGCTTCTTGATCCTTCATTATTTGCTAGGCACCGCGTTAAGCACTCTGCAGAAGGGATTTCATTCAGTTTTCACGTGGCCCTGCAAGGTGGGTGCTATTATACCCATTTTCAGATAAGAAAACTAAGTTCCATAAAGGTAAAATGTTCTTGCTGAAGATCACACAGCTAGGAATTGACAAGTCTGGAAACTAAACCCAAGCCTGATGCTGTACTCAGTTCTCTCTATACCGTTATCTCATGTGATTATCACACTTATGACCTCACTTTACAAATGAGGGAAGAGAGGCACCAAATGGTGCAGTCACTTGGCCACAGTCACAAAGCTGGTAAGAAGAGGTGCAGGGATTTGAACCCATGATTTGAACTAATGACCTTAACACTTGTCCTTCAAAGGATCCCAGGCCGTGAGATCTGTGATTTCAGGAGTGTCACTGAGGCCTTTCTCCACTCCATGCCCTTAGTCACTGCGGCTCTTCCTACCCTTACCTTCTTCATGCAACTACAGAGGAGACAATTCTAGATTTAGAGAGGATCTGTGTCCTGCCACATATCAGATCTTTGCTGGGATAAGGCCTTTCTCTTTGGCATGGCATTCTCATTTGTAAGATGGGGTCATCCCTCTGACCTCACATCACAGGCTTGCTGGCAGGCTAATTCAGTGGGATGGTGATCGAGAGAAGCCCCAGGGTCCAGTCTCTGGGGGAGCATGGATGTCCCACAAACTGGGGGCATGTGGCCAGGAAGAGACTGGATTCATACCAAGCCCCATGCCCTCTGTGCAATTCTAGGTAGCTGTGAATGTCTCCTGTTCTCTAGATCGAAGAATCCAAAATGTTTCAAAATGCTGCATGCAGAGCAAATAATTAAATTTGTTCAGGGCAACGAGATAACTGGAACAGACTTCCTGTGGTCAGAGACTAGATAAGGGGGGTGGGGGGACCTCCAGAGGCACCAAGGGAAAGATATCGCAGCACACCTCTAAACCTGTTCGGGCTCTCTGTGGCATGTGAGTTGGGAAGCTCTGCAAACCCCACTGCATGTTAGAATCCCTTAGGGAAGTTTGAGAAGACCCTGGGCCCAAGCTGCCACTAGAACAGTGACATCGGAATCCATGAAAGAGATTCTGGCCTCTGTGCCTGTTAAAGCTCCCCAGGTGCTCCTAATGGAGAACCTTGTTTGAGAACCTGTGATCTAAATATCTCATCTTTTCAAACGATTCTCCCTTCTCCCCAGAGGTTTGGGTGGGACACATCTTCAAATGTTGTACCGAGGTCAGGCTGTGGGTCACAGCATCTTGCTCACGATGGTAGGGGAACCCCCTGGAGTTGTTTGGAAGCAAGGCAGGGAACGGGGGTGCAAGGATGTGTGGGTGACCCTCCATAGAAGGCTCATTAAAGAGGAGGCTCAACTGTTATTTCCTCTCGACACTCGCAGAACCCACTCTTTTCCACAAAATGGTGTGTGCGATTATTTCCTCCAACAATCATTTTTTGAGCACCTGCCATCATGTATGTCCAAGGTCAATGGCACAGCATTAAATGACCCTCAGTTGGGAAACTCTGAAGAGTGTGTATGGGGGGAGAGAGCAGAGAGGCATCAGCAACTGTGAGTTAAGAATGATAATCACAATTTGCAAAAAGTGCTATGAGAAGCCAAGGAAATGTGACCTTACTTACTCTAAAGGACATAGTCCCCTGAGAAAGTGATGTTTCAGCTGGGTCTTGGGGGATGAATAGCTGTAATCCGGGGAGACAAGATGCTGGGAAACAGCTGGCAGCTGGGTAGTGGAGAAGGAAACAGGCTGGATCTTGGAGGGCTTTGAATGCCAGGCTTAATTTGGATTTTATATTGTAGGGGATGAGGGGCCCCTGAATGAGAAGATATATGCTTGTTTTTTTTCCAAGGCTGATACAGTTCTGCCATGAGTCAAAAGGAATAG
>VBSM01000840.1:1569912-1599455 GCA_008086735.1 Cheirogaleus medius | reverse complement strand
ACAATATTTGTACCCCCATTACAAGATGGAATAAAAAAAATTAAAAAAAAAAAGGAAGACATCAAATCAATAATTTAACATTTCATCTTAATAAATTAGAAAAAGAAAAGCAAACTAAATCCATCCAAGTAGGAAAAAGGAAATAATAAAGATTACAGAGGAAATATGTAAAATAGAGAATAGAAAAGCAATAGAGAAAATCTAAGAAACCAAAAGTTGGTTCTTTGAGAGGATCAACAATATTGACACAACTTTAGCTAGACTGACTCACAGAATAAGAGAAAACTAAAATTATTAAAATCACGAATGAAAGCAGGGATGTCACTAATAACCTCACAAAAATAAAAAAGATTATAAAGGAATACTACTAACAATTGCATGTCAACAGATTAGACAAATAAGATGGAATGAAAACATTCCTAGAAACACACAAACTACCAAAACTAACTCGAGGAAATAGGAAATCTGAATAGACCAATAGTACATAAAGAGATTAAGTTAGTCATTTTAAAAAAATCCCAGAGAAAAAAGTCTAAAACCAGATGACTTCCCTGGTGAATTCCACCAAATATTTAAAGAAAAATTAATACCAGTCCTTCATAAATTTTTCCAAAATATGGGAGAAAAGGGAATAATTTCTAATTCATTCTATTGAGGCCAATATTACCCTGAGACCAAAATCAGACAAAAACATCAAAAGAAAGAAAACTAAAGGCTGATATCCTTTATGAATATAGATGCAACCATTTTGAACAAAATATTAGCAAGTTGCATCCAGTATCATACAAAAAAAATTATACATGATAACTGAGTGAGATTTATTCCAGGAATTTAAGGTTGGTACAATATGTGAAAACCAATCAATGTAGTACACTATATTAATAGAATAGAGGACCCAAAATACATATAATCAGCGCAGTAGATACTGAAACAGCATTTGACAAAGTCTAATACCCTTTCATGAGTCTTTTCAACAAACAGTGCTAGGACAACTCTATATCCACATGTGAAAGAATAAAGTTGGACCCCCTACCTCACACCATATAATAATTCACTCAAAATGGATCAAAGACCTACATGTCAGAGCTACAACTATAAACACCTCAGAAGAAAACATAGTTTTAAGTCCTTTTAAGCTTGTATTAGGCAATGGTTTCTTACATAAACCACCAAAGCATAAGTAACAAAAGAAAAAAATAGATAAATTGGATCTCATCAAAATGAAAAACTTGTGTGTATCAAAGGACACTATCTACACAATGAAAAGACAGACCAGAGAATGGGAGAAAATGTTTGCAAGTATATATCTGATAAGAGTCTAGCATGCAGACTCCGGTAGAGGTCCTCTGGCCCGGCTCGCTGCATCTCCGTGGCTGCCCGCCCCAGAGCTCAGTTCCCCAAAAATCATCAAGGCAGGAAAACTCAAGACAAAGAAATCCAACAAGGCTAGTGATTTCAGCGCTATGGCGAATTGGCCAACACCGAGTGAATTAGTGAACACTGGATGTCAGAGTGTCATCAGCCAAGGAAATAAGAAACTACAAAATAGAAAAGAAAAAGAAGAGAAGGTTGAAAAGAGAAGTAACAGTGAAAGCAAAGAAAACAAGGAAACAAAATCAGATGGTCCTGGTGAAAATGTCAGTGAGGATGAAGCTCAGTCGAGTAATCAATGAAAGAGAGCTAATAAGCACAAGTGGGTACCACTACACTTAGATGATGTAAGACCAGGCAGTCAGGAAAGACCTGGATTCCAGAACAGCTCAAGATATCAACCTGAAGCAAATAAACCAGCACATAACAATAGGAGAAATGGTATGCGAATGAACTTTGATTATTCATATGGTTATCGGGAACATGGTGAAAGGACTGATCGACCGTTTCAGACAGAACTTAATGGCAGTATGGTGCATTACTATGATGATGGTACAGGCGCACAGGTGTGTCCTGTGGAAGAATCATTGCTTAAAGAGTATATTAAGTGTCAAATTGAATATTACTTCAGCATAGAAAACTTGGAACGGGACTTCTTTCTTCGGAGAAAGATGGATGAACAAGGTTTCTTGCTTATTTCCCTGATTGCTGGTTTTCACCGTGTTCAGGCTCTCACTACAAACCTTAATCACATCTTAGAGGCACTGAAAGATAGCACAGAAATAGAAATTGTGGATGAGAAAATGAGAAAAAAGATAGAACCAGAAAAATGGCCAATTCCAGGTCCTCCTCCACGTAATGTGCCACAAACGGACTTCTCTCAACTGACTGATTGTCCAGAGTTTGTACCAGGCCAAGCCTTTTATTCACATACAGTCAGGGTGATGATCTACTGATGCTCTTGGATGTCACTGGATCGGAATACGCAGTGGAATAGGGGACTCACTGAAATGGCGTTATAAACATTGGAACAGATCGTGCTGCAGAAATGGAAGTGACCAGACTGTCTTCTGCGCAAGAATGTCCACTCTAACTCCTTGTGGAGGAGGGTGGGCCAACACTCCCATGGAGATAACCACCTCTGCAATGATGATGAGAGACAGACCAGAGGACTGCTATTGTTTTCATAGGAGCTGCCCATTTCTGTGTAACTGGCCTGGGATGCATGGGCTACTTTTACTCACGGTGGGAAAGTTATTATTATTATTCTGGAAATACTGCAAGAGTCTGTCTTTTGTTTCCAGGCTTATGTACTTGTGTCCAGATCAATAAAGCAGAAAAGAGAGGATTGAGTAGCATTTCCCAGATTGTTAAGTACTTTGCTATTTGATTTGTCCTTCAGTACAGTGTACATTGCGTAACTCACATGTTGTCATAATGTTTCCCATGGACTATAAGATTTCTTAATGTGGACATGTAAAGGGTAAGAAATTTAAGAAATGAATGAGGATTTATTTTTCTTTTACTCTTCAAAATGTATTTTTGATACATCAGTATGGGAGACCTTTCCATCAATAAAGCATTGATGATGGACAGTCTCACAGATATTTTTATCTCATGTTTGTCAGCCCTCTGCTTCTATCCCAGCAAGCAACTTGGGCAGGTGTTTTAAAAGTTGAAGAAAAGTAATGTTGTTTTAGTTTTTTATTTTAAAGATATAATAGTTGATTGTATAAGTTAGATTTATTTATTATATAAACTTGGGTCCAAGATGATACTTTTTTAGCTAGCTTATGAATAGGCATTAAGTTGAACAAAATAGAAAATACCTTTTCTACAGGATAGTTAAGATAGGTCATTCAAGTTGGTAATCCCTGTCCATTAACCACTTATGCATTATTAACAAAATTACAAGAATAAAATAAAAAAAGAGTCTAGCATGCAGAATACATAAGGAACTCTCATAATCCAATAATAAAAAGACAAATAAACATATTTAAAAATGAACAAATGATTTGAAAAGACATTCCTCCAAAAAATGGCCAATACACACATTTTTATGTTCAACGTTATTACTCATTAAGGAGACACAAATCAAAACCATGATGATATACAAAACTCACTAGTAGAGTAATAACAGAAAATAATTAAGTATTAATGCAGGTGTGGAGAAACTGAGGTTCTCATATACTGCTGGTGAGCATATAAGATGGTGCAGCTGCTTTGGGAGAAGTTTAATAGTTCCTCAAAACTTTAAGCGTAGAGTCGCCATAGGCCCCAGTATTTCTGCTACTCCTAGGTGTATATCCAAGAGAATTGAAAACACATGTCCACACAAAAGTTTGTATGTCAATGTTCAGAGTAGCATTATTCATTATAGCCCAAAACTGGAAGCAAACAGAATGTCCATCAACTGATGAATGGATTTTTAAAAAATGTGGTAGAGCCAAACAATGGAATATTATTTGGCAAAAAAAAAAAAAAGTAATGAGGTACTGACACATGCCACAACATGAGCGAACCTTGAAAACATGTGCTAACTGAAAGAAGCCAAACACAAAAGGTCGCATATTGCACAATTTCATTTGTATCAAAAGTCTAGAATAGGCAAGTTCATAGAGACATAAAGTAGAGTAGTGGTTGCCAAGAGCTGGGAAGAGGGGAAAATGAGGAGTAAGTAATGAGTACGGCCTTTCTATTTAGGGCAATGAAAATGTTCTGGAATTAGCGGTAATGGTTGAACAAACTTGTTAATATGCTAAAAACCACTGAATTGCATATTTTAAAATAGTGACTTTTATAATATGTAAATATCAGTTAAAATATTTATAAAGAATTCCCCTCACATATTTAGTCAACTGATTCTGTAGGTACATGCTTATTCACTTAACAAGTCCCATCCATGTGTCTGACACCAACGTCCCTTTACGGAGGACGGAAACCCACTGGCCCACACCGTCAGGGTCTGCTTAGGGAGGGTGGTGGCCCCCGTGAAGGTGGAAATTAGTAAGAGGGACACAGGCATCAGAAACGGCATTCACAGAGAAAAGCACAGGAAAGTCACTTTGGTGGGAGGAGAACTCTGCCTCAGAGTGGAACTGCCTGTCTCACCTGAGTGACAGCCGGTAAGTTTAATATCTCCAGGTATCTGTTGCTCTGTTTTGTTTGTTTTCCATTCTTGTCACTAAAGGGACTATGCATTTCTGCCTGCCCAGAAGATGAGGAGACAATCTGGGACCATTTAGCCCGGTGCCAACTGTCCGTGCAATGACCTGCATGTGTCCGTGGAATCTGACTGAAGCTCAGGGACCTCATGGGGAAAGACAGCTCTTGCAGAGCCAAGGTCAAGCATTGTCACAATGTCCCTTTTTCTCTGCACTTCTGATCAAAATTCGCAGTCCAGGGAGCATGAGCTCCCAGTTGGACTTCCTTAGGTCAGGGGCTATTTTTGTGCAGCAGGGATGCACATTTGGTTAACAATTCCACTGAGACCCAAGACCGTATCCAGTAGGGGATACCGGGTAGTCCAAAAGGTGACATAGGGTCAGTTAGCAAAAGAAGGAGACACGGCTGCTGGGTAGAAAGAAACTGCAATGTCCCTCGTGACTCTCCAGGTGCACACTCCTCGCAAGCCGTAACCACCCTGGCCCCACAGAGCTGCATCCTCAGAGTCCTTTTTCTCTTCCCAAGTACAATGTGGTTCTGAAATCCACACACAGCATCCAAAGCAGCATCCTCCCCAGCATTCCTTGCTAATGAAGTGGGATGATGGATATGAAAGCCCTTTGCTAAGTGCAAAGTAGTTTTAAAGAGAGAGTTATTCGTGTTACTCAGAGTGGGATTTTGCTGCCTGCAGGGGAGCTGGGGAGAAAGGCCTAGGGACCTGCTTCCATTGGCAGACTTATTGGATCTGGATGGGGAAGAAACAACTTCTTTGGGTTGTTAGCTTGTAAATAGCTGGCGTTCCTGCTGATTAAATAAACAGTGTTCTAAATAGCCCTTCAGAGCAGGAATCACGCTGTGCTCCAAGCCTCAAACTGAATGAAAATAAAATAGGGAGGCCTGGGCACCTCTTTGACCAGAGGGAAAGGGGGGAAGAATTCTATTTATTCCTCCTTCCCTTCCTCATTGGCCCATCCTTTCTCCAGAGCTGGGCCCCTGTTGGACTAGGACAATCTTCCTCATCTCTGATTGGCTTAGGGATGGCAGCGACCCCACCCAAGCCAAGCAGGATGAAGCTTTCCCCCAGCAATGGTGGGTGCTTCAGGTGAGGGCGGGTGACCCAAATTGATCCGATCAGAGTTAAACCTGGTAATTTTGTTTAATAAAGAGGAAGGGGAAACTTCCACCTTGCTTGTGGACAGTTTGGGGTGTGCACGTGTGGTCTGGAACACTCTAGCTGTTTTGCACTATATCCTCATTTTAAAGGAATATCAATTACAGCAGGGAAACAAATCAAATGTACTCTGTCAAGTCGCCCTTCCTGCTGGACAGCAGATCCTTTGAAGAGACACTGGGCAGATCACATAATTTCTCTGTAGTTTGTAGTTATTAAAAAATCGTCTATTTTATTAATAAAATTCTGATATAGGCCGGGTGCAGTGGCTCATACCTGTCATCCCAGCACTTTGGTTGGTCGAGCAGGAGGATCGCTTGAGCCTAGGAGTCTGAGGTTGCCGTGAGCTGTGATGATGCCCCTGCCCTCCAGCTGGGGCAGCACCGCGAGACCTTGCCACACACACACACACAAAATGCCATTGTAATATCTGATTCAACATCATCTCCCACCTGCACCTCATGCTAAACCTGGCACATAAGGACATTAAGACCAGAGAGGGAGTGTGGTCTTTTCTCTGTCTAGTCTCCTTTCTCTACACAGAGCAGCAGGGATGGGCATGTGATCTGCCTCTGGGCCGCCTCATTCTCCTCCCTTCGCCGCGTCTGACCTTTCTGGGACTGGGGTGGTGGGCAGAGTGGATACAAGAGGGAGGTCAGGTTCTTATTCTGCAGCTTTCTCCCTGACAGTGATTACGGAGCCACGCTGGTCTCATTGGTCGGTCTGTTTTCTCCTGTCTGCCACCAAGCACCGCTGCCGCCATGTTGCAGTCTGCGAATCCAGTGGCTACGGTTTCTTGGCAGAGTTTAGTGTACCTCAGGTCCCTCCATCTCTGAAGAATTAAAGAGTCTATAGCAATTAATTAAAGTACAAGATGAGAATTTAGAAGAATGCTTATGTAATCATGAGTTGGGTAAGAGCTTTCCAAATGTTACATCAAAATCAGAAGCAGTAGGAAAAAGATAAATGGATCTGGTCACATGAAAGTTAAAAATTATAGTTTATTAAACAATGCCACTAGCAAAATTAAAATGTGAGAGTGTAAATGGGGTGCACTTGGGGAACTACAGCGTACCCAATAGACAAAGAACTAATGTCCTTAGTATGCCAAGTCTTCTTCCCAATAAATATGAAGTCATAAGCATTCTAATCAGGTTCAATTAGAAAACCAGGCACGTCACAAAAATGAAAACCAAACAACAAATAAGTAATAAATACATTCAGCTTCACTAGCAATTAAAGAAAAACAAAACACCTCACAATTAAGTACTGTTTTACACCCATGGAGGTATGAGGTAGAGACATTGCATCATTTTCTCCCAAAATGGCCAGCCAGCTACCTCATCACTATTCATTGAATAATTTATTTCTGGCCTCACTTGGGAGAAAGGGCCCCTCCGTCCCATGGTGTTTTAGTCTGCCTCTTCTAGAAGGAGGGCTGCCCTTTGCCCGTGCTGGGCACAAGCGCGGGAGAAGTGGATTCTAAGCATAGCTACCTGCATTTACAAGTGTGCAGTCTGGAGTGTGGAAAGAAGCATGATCTGTTCTGGAAAGAGCTGGAACTCCATAAGCTGCGGTGGAGACACCAGGGTGCTGGGAGTGGGGAGGACAGGCAGGAGTCACGCCTGGCAAGGTCGTGAAGGGCCACCTGTTGGCTGCTTGAGGGCCATGCCAAGGCTCTGGGCTTCATCCCATAGGAAATGGAAGGTCAGGAAAGGTCTTTGGAACATGGGGAGAGACTTGTTCCTAGTAAATGGGGCGGTGGAGCCTCTAAAGAATTGCCGCAGGAGAGAAAGGGTCACTTTGAAAGACTAGCCGACTCCTAGCTTTGCTGGTCAAGTGCAAGCTTTCTTGCCCTGGGGCTCCAGCCCTAGAGGAGCAGAAGGCAGCTTGGCAAGCCTGAGCTGGATGGAAGCATGCAGCGGCCGAGCGAAAAGAGACCTCTCATTCCCACTGCGGGTGGCTGACCGGCCGAGGAGGGACAACATTATCACTGGCACATGAGGCCGGACATCTCAATTACCGTAATAAGATTGTTTGAGGAATCACAATCGAACAAAGGAATTTCATCCTCTAAGAATGGCTAGAAAAAAATCTTGGTGCCTATCCCAAATTTCCTCCAGGGGCCAGAAAAGCACTTGCCTCAAAGAATAAATTTGAAAGGACACCACACATAAAAATAAATTAGCATTCTGTTGCTATCCTCTGAGTCTTTCTCGTTTAATGTATCAGTAGCTATTATTGACAGTAACCATGTGTCTACTATGATGAGATCCCAGAGTGATTTACCTTTGTTATCTCATTTAATCCCCAGCCTACCCTGTGCGATGTGCATTTGTAGCCTCAATTTTCAGATCAGCATTCAGAGGTTCAGAGAAGTTAAGTACCATGCCCAGGGAGCATTCGCCAGATTTGAGATTTACATTCGGATCATCCTGATTGTGCTTTTGACATTGTTCCTTTTATCAAAACAGCCTCGCCCGACCATGCAGCTAGAGAGGGGCCAGATCCTTGTAACGGGACAAAAATTACGAACACAAAAGTGTTCTCAGTGTTTCCTCTTCCTCCTGCCATTGCGGAGGGCAGGGCGTCCTTCTCTCTTCCCACGCTTGCTTGGCGGTTTCTTTACTTTATTTCACATGTGGTGAGAACAGGGAAAGGAAAACAGAAAGTGGATGTGGAGGAAAGGAGGCCGGGGAGACAGAGAACAGTGGGGTGGACAGGGCAGAGCAGGTACATTTTGGAGAAGCTGGGAGCTGGAGTTGGGGAACAGGCTGCAGAATGTGGGGCCAGAACAGGGTGTGTAGACAGTGCTGCCTCACTCCACTGGAGAAACGCAAGTAAAGAACTGGGTATACTGAAAATAATTTTTGGTTGCTAGACTGTGTCTCTTGGACCTTGTCCCTGCTCTGAGACTGGACACTTGGGTCCTAGCTTCATAAACATTTCATCAGCAAGAAGTAGGGCCGTGGGGCCGAGTACTCACATCCCATCACAGCTGAACAGAACTTTACACCATGCTAAGAACCTTAACATACATGCTTCCTTTTATACCTCACTTGAACCTCTAAGATAAATAAATTATCCTCATTTTGTTGGTTAATTCTGCATTATTAAAGAAACTCCACAGAAAATTAGGCAGCCACAGAGAGTAAGAAAACTTTCTCCCCAAGAGAGGTGGGAACAAAACCATTGGTGGTTTTTTCTGCAATGTCATAAGGGGAGTTTTTCCTATGGAGTAATGTTAATCATAATGGCTGATACTTGTTGAGCTCTGCATGCTTCATCTCATTCAACAAAACCTGAAACTTTCCAAAGAGATATTTCTCCCTTTTTCACTTTACAGTTGAGAAAATTGAGACCCCGAGATGGCAGGTGGATTAGTTTCCTCTCCACTAGGTGCCGTATCAAAGCACTGCCACCTGGGCAGCTTTAGAAACACAGGTATTGTCTCACAGTTCTGGAGATTGGAAATCTAAAACCAAGCTGTTGACAGAGTTGGTTCCTTCTGAGGGCTGTGAGGGAGGATCCGTTCCAGGCTTCTCTCCTGGATTCTAGAAGCCTCAGTGTTCCTTGGCTTGTAGATCCATCTCTTTCCTGTGTCTTTACCTGGTCTTCTCTGTGTCTGAATTTATTTTTCTAAGAATACCAGTCACGCTGGATTGGAGCCCATCCTGACTACCTCATCGTGATCCTCTGTAAAGACCCATTTCCAAATAAGCTCACATTTACAGGCACTTGGGGCTAGGACTTCAATGTCTTTTGTGATATTGAAGATACTGTGATATTGAATTCAACCCATGGTGGTACGTAACCAGCTCAAGACAGCAGCTCATAGTGGAAATGAAAACCACTGGGTTCAAGATATGGCTCCTGGAAGACATTCATGCTGTGTCTTTTTGAAAGATATTTCATCTGTCTGTCTCTGTTTTCCTCTCCGTTAAATGAGAATAATGACAATACCTCCTCATAGGGCTGTTCTTACAATCAACTTAAGATGGAACGTTTGAGTGCCTGGCACAGTTAGTGCCTGATACTTTCCTCTCTAAGCTCCATTCTTCCTCTTGAGAATATCTGGGCTGGGGCCTGCCTCAGCCTCCCTCCTTCAGGGCAGAGGTGAGGAAGAAGAGGAGAGTCGGTCAGCTGGTCCTGGGAGAGACCACTTATTTCCTATTAGCTTAGCCCCAACCACCGATTCTTTGGCAGTTCTGACTCTTTGCAAAGCTGCTTCATCTTCCAAGGGGCTGGAACTGCAAAGCTGGTTTCCATCTTGACTTATGAAACGAAGTGAAAACTCAGAAGAGAAGGTGAATGGAGCGAGTTCATAATAACCATCAATGTACGAGAGGCAATTTCGTGCAGGCAGGAGGCCAGATCTTTTCTATTTCTCCTGGGGATAGGATGAAGGGACACAGGCTCATATTTCTGCAGGAGGAATTTAAATAATTAAATAAGACAGGGTCTCCTTATGGGGCTAATAGCAGCAGTGGCCTGGAGCGACCCTGGGAATGGAATGGGATTGGTCATTCGTGTCATTTTATGTCTCTGTCAGCTACTGCCAGGGACCCCCTTCTCCAGGCTTCCCTGCCAGCACGGCCAACTTCTAGCAGAATGCTAATGTCTTCCAATCGGCATTCACTGACAAACACTTACCGGGCACCCAGGGCGTGAGGGTAAGCCAGCTGCTGTATCAAGCAGTTCCTAAAGCTCAGTGGTCGAACCCAAGAAAAGATTACTTCTTTTTCAACAAATGTCCACTGTGAGCGTCCCTGATGAGGATGGTGCCCAGAGTAGCTCCCTCCCTGTAGCAAGCTCAGGGACCCCCGAGGGCTTCCATGTTCCGAGAGCTCTCCTCTGGCCCTCAGAGTTCTCGCCACTCGGCCAGAAGAGAAGTCCTGGGGGTTGTGCTTGGGAGGAGTCGGTGGACTGGGCCTGGAAGTGGGGACGGCCCTCTGACCAAGTCCCACTGGCAGAACCAGCCACGTGGCCCCACCTGCCAGCAGAGGAGGCCAAGCATGCAGGCTGGGCGGGAAGAGAAGGGGAAGGCAAAGTGCTGGCCAAGTCAGGTATCTGGCCCTGGGGCTGACTCAGTGGGTCCCTGTCAGGGGAGCCAGGCACGGACTTACCGTATTACACTGTATTTGCTTTTTCTCGAATTCTTAGTGGTCACCTTAGGTCACCCTAGCCCACATCCCACTGTTCACTTACCCTCTCAGGGCACATCTTGCAGCTGCCCGAGGACTTTCTCTCGCTCCTGGAGCTCAGGAAACTGATGCCTCTGAGACTTAGCTCTCAGCCAGGGCCTGGTGGCATGGCTATAAATGCTCTGCTGTCCCCCGCGGCAGGACGACTCCGCGCTGCGTCTGTCTCTGTGATCTCCCAGAGGCTGAACAAAGCTCCAGTGACCCACAGCACACCGGCTCGATCCTGCGCTCTTGGGCTGGCTGCCTGATCTACCGCACTCCTCACTCCCCACGAGTGTTTGCCTTCTCCTCCCAAATGAACCGTGAGCACCCAAATATCTGTCTCAGGGCCTGCATCTGGGGGAATCAGACTAAGACGGGCTTTGCCCTTGCAGTGGTTGCTCCTTTAGGGAAGGACTCTCTCTCGCTCGCCCCTGTTTTCTTTCGAGCCCAGAGCAGGGTCTCATGTGTTCACCCAATAAATACACAGCGAACACCCAGCCTGGGTCAGACCTGATATTACGTGCTGGGGACACAAAGAATCACGGAATGACAGAAGTTGACTGTTTCTCCAGGAGACACATTTCAGCACCTGAGGCCCTGAGAACTGGACTTGAACTTGAACTTGAAAACCAGTGTCTCTAGATTAACTTCCCAGCTGAGCTCCGTGTCAAGCATCCCACTGTCTACTTAAAAAGAAAAATCCTCTCCAGAATTTCTTGCAAGGATCTCAAAACTCATTTCTTAATCTCGCTTTCTCATTTCCTTTAGTTTTAATTCAGATGCCGCCTTCTCAGAGAGATCTTCACAGCTGACAAATCGATTTTTACAGTTGTTACTTTTGCCTCAATCCTCCCTGCTCCGGACTCGTCACCATCTACCACCTATGTGTTCAGTTTAAACTTATGTTACCTGCCGCTAGCATTCGGGCTCCCCGAAGGTGGGGGTTTTCTCATCTGCCTCATCGACCACCGCACTCCCAACATCTAAAACAATGTTGGACGCTCACAAAAATCATTTGTTCAATAAATTTATTGAATTTGTTCAATAAATTGAGGTGAACATTTTCAGTGAACAACTGGATATATCAGACAGGAGATTGAAAGAAAAGTTCCAGCTAAGAAACGTTCTAGTATGATGCTGAGTGTGCCCCCCAAACTCATATGCTAGAGCCCAACACCCAGTACCTCAGAATATAAACATGTTTGGGGATAAAGTCCACCCCACCTGGCTTTATTAAGGTATAATTAACAAATAAAAATTGTATATATTCACACTATACAAACTGACCTTTTGACGTATGTGTACATTGTGAAATGACTATATCAAGCTAATTAACATATTCATCATCTCACATAGTTAGCATTTTTGTGGTGAGAACATTTAATACCTACTGTCTTAGCAATTTTAAAGCATGCAATGCATTATTATTATTATCTCTTTTTTAATTTCAAAGTATTAAGGGGGTACAAATCCTCTTGTTACATGGACACCTTGTTTAATGCTTAAGTTGGGGCTTTTGGTGTACCTGTCACCAGAATAGTGTTCACTGTACCCAACAGGTGAGTTTTTATCTCTCTCTCCTTCTTCCTCTCCCTTCCCTTCCCTTCTTCCTGGTGTCCAGTGTCCTTGGTGGCCGTGTGCACCCATTGTTTAGCTCCCACTCACTAGCGAGAGCATGCGCTGTCTGTCTTCCCATTCCTGAGAGACTTCACCTAGGATGATGGTCTCCACTTCCATCCAAGTCGCTGCAAATGACATCATTTCATTCCTTCCTACGACTGACTAGTACTCCATGGTGTGAGTGTGTGTGTGTGTATGTATCTCATATTTTCTTTACCCACTTTTGAATTGATGGGCACCTAGGTTGAGTCCACATCTTTGTGACTGGGAATTGTGCTGTGATAAACATTCAAGTGCAGGTGCCTTTTTATTAGATGGCTTGTTTCCTTTGGGTAGATATGCAGCAGTGGGATCGCTGGATCGAACGGGAGGTCTACGCTTAGCTCTTTGAGAAATTTCCATACTGTTTTCCACAGAGGTTGTACTAATTTGCAGTCCCACCAACAGCGTGTGAGTGTTCCTGTCTCTCTGACAACGCACCGGTATTAACTGTAGTCACTGGTGCACAGTTGTGCTCCAGAACTTACATCCTGCATAACTGAAACTTTGCGCTCTTTCTCCCCATTTCTCCCTATCACACAGGTTTTTAAAGAAGTGATTTAGTTAAAACGAGCCATTAGGGTATGGCCCTAATCCAACAGGACTAGTGTCCTTATAAGAAGAAGAAGGGACAGCAGGGACACACACGCAGAGAGGAAAGGCCATGTGAAGACACAGGAGACAATAGCCATCTGCAAGCCAAGGAAAGAGGGCTCAGGAGAAACCAAACCTGCCGACACCTCGACTTTGAAACTGCAGCCTCTGGAACTGTGAGAAAATAAATTTCTGTTGTTTAAACCCCTCAGTCTGTGGCATTTTGCTATGGCAGCCCTGGAAGACTGATACATGCCATAGATGTGTACATGAAAAATGGAACAGGCAGGGATGGGGGCCCTGCCAAGGAGGGAGGGCAGAGAAGAGAGAGCAGCAGATGGATCCCAGGAGGGCCCTTGGGAGAGTCAGGTGGTGGCAGAGAGAGCAGCAAGAGCAGGTGGCATCCGAGAAGGGATGGTCAGAGAAGGGCAGCGTCACCCAGGCTAAGGGGAAATACTCACGTGCCCAGACTTTCATCATTCTCATTTTTTTCTGTTTCCCTCTTAGTAATGAGTAACCTTCACTTGTGCCATCTTTTTTTTAAATTAGATACTCTATCAAGAATTTTTAGTTTGTTCTTTTTAATGAAAGAATCTCTAGAAATAGTTATCTGATACATAATTTTTTCAAAAATACTTCTTAAAGATTATCTCCCATCTGGAAACATAATAAAACTAGTATTCATTCCTCTTCCAGAGCAGAAGTGAGCATCTGATGTGTGGCTGCTCCCTGCCTGCTTGTGAATTTCCACTTAGCCGTTATGCAATCTTTTCTATTTTCTCTTTTCTAAAAATGAGTTCGTGTTTCTGAAAAAAGCTACAATAGTCATCTTTGGCAATTACAAAAATTTCCCCATATTAAGACAGTCGTTTCCACATCTGGCAAGGAGAAAACAGCAGGAAGTCACATGTGCCCTGAATCCTCATCACAACCAATGTCACTACTATATTTTCTGAAAGGATTTCCAGTGGTCTACTGTGGGGACAAGGGAGGACGCAGTGATGTTTGTCTTGGTGGCACGTGACCTGTGTAGGTGACCTTTGGTATTTGACTGGCTAGATGGGACGCTCAGGCATGGAGCTTCCAAAACTGTGGCTATTGCACAAAGGCATTGTTCTTTGACTTCAGAGCACATTGCATAATATTTCACAATTTTTTATATCATTTTAGAATTTTAGAGCTGGGAAAAATACTTAATGTTCATCAGCCTCTTCATTTGGATTAATTGATTTATTTTTAGAGCTAGTTTAGCAAGATGGTTAAAAGTGTTCGCTGTAGGCTGAGATACACCTGGATGTCAATTCTTGCTCTGCCACGGACGAGCTGCATGGCCTTGGACAAGCCATTCAAGCTCTGAGTTTTCTGGTCTGTAAAGTGGGAATAATGAAAGCATTTATGTCAGGGTTATCGCACATATCAAGCATAATAATTCATGTAGCAGAGTGCCCAGGACATAATGTGCATTTGGAAAAGCTTAACCATTGATTTTATTATTAGAAACAATCTATTAATATGTTTCTGAGTCAGTCAGCTTGAATCCCCCTATATGAAAATAATGTAAGGCCATAAGACAGGACTAGTGATAAAAGTCTGGTTTCCATAGAAGTACAGATACAGCTGACAGCCAGCCAGCCCCGGTCCCCTAACTTGCCTACTGCTGTCACTGCTTAAGTATCTCTGTCCTTGACAGGGGGGGCAAGATCTGTGGCTTCGCAGTCACTTCTATAGACATCGCTATTGCAAAACCTGAGACTGGTCTTTGAGGAATCTTCCAGACTCTGCATTCCAGGGGACCAACTGACGTCAACTGGACCAGTGGCCACGTGTGGGAATTGATCCAACAAGTCCTGTGATCCTCTACCCAGGAACTGTACCAGCCAAGAAGACAATTTCTGTTTCCCAACCCTGTGAGTTCATCCCCAGCCAATCAGTAGACCCAATTCCCTAGCCCTTTGTTCACCAACCACCTTAAAAAATATGAGCCCCCAGATTCTTAGGGAGGTGGATTTGAGTAATTTCTCCCATCTACTCGCTTGGCACCTTGCAATATTAACCTCTTTCTCTGATGCATTTCCTGCTGTTTCCGTGTATCGGCCTCTGCCTGGGCACTGTGCAAGGGACCCAGATGGGCAGTGACAAGCTCTTGCTGTTACATGTAGTAAAAGTCATCTCATTCTAGTGACAAGGAAACTTAAGTGATCACTTGTTTCTGGTAATCATAAAAGGGAACATCAACCTATTGACCTGGAAATGAGAAGGAAGTCTTTTGAATTATGATTATTTGCATGGCCAATGGCTTAAATTTAGGCTCTTCCTCTTAACCATGCTGAGTTTATATCAGAAAGGGGAGACTATAGGCTTTCCCTATGTAAATAAATGTTCTAGAATAGAACTCCTCAGGCCTAATCTGTGTTGGTCTTAGGGAATACAAACCCTTAATCCATCCACAGCAGCTGACAGCTTTATTCACTACCCACCCAGAACCAGTCTTTAATTTCTTACCAGCAGTCCAGGAAAACTACAATGTTCCATAACATCTTTCCTCAGTAGCTCTTTGTGTGTCTGGCGGGGGCAAGAGAGGAGGTGGAATGCTTTTCACTTTTTGGCAGACAGCTTTGCTCACCATTACAGTGAAAATCATCTTGTACTTCAAAGCTATTTGCTTTCATTTAAAACTTAATGAGTTCACGTTTGGCCTTGATATGAAAGTCCCACGTAGGGTCCCCCGTTCCCTCTGTTCCCCCAGTTCCCTCTGTTTCCTTTCTGCGCCTTGACCCAGAAATGCAGAGCACCTTCACCAAGTGGTGACCCTGCCAGCTGCCTGTTTTTCTTGGCAGGATTGAACCCCAGCCGGGCCTCGAACATTCCCGAGCACTGATAAAGATGTCTAGATTTTCGCCCAAAACACTAAAACAAACTGGCCCCATCCTAAGCCAAATTCCTTAAGCCTCATCTAAACTCCAGACCCTGGCGCCCTTCCCAGGGGACATTCCTAGGGAGAACAGCCTCTTTCTCTCGCTGTCCATTGTGAAGATTGCTTTAGCACACGGTGGGTCCCTCAGCACACGCTCTGGACTGATCACCCTGGCATTCAGCACGCCTTCTTTGGAATACCAGTGAGCCCCGTCTTGGGATGGTTTGGAGCACTCTTTCGTGGGAACTCCCATGCCACCTCTCTTGAGGGGACTCTAGCTGCAGATTAGGCAGGGATGAAAAATCTCATCTATCAAGAGTGTGTTAAAAGTGCTTTCCAGAAACCAATCAATACAAACTTTTTGAGCTTGTATCTTCAATAATTATATCTATCTAATATTCATAAATTATATTCTTGTACTTCCACACTAATATATTATAAAGTATATACAAGAAATGCAAATTTTTAAAGCATGCTAGTGAAAATAATTAGAAAATTTCAATACTTTCTTCCTATACCTGATTTATCTTGTACACAGACAAGAGGGTACGAATATCCCCAACTGCGTAAGAAGAGACAGGCTTGGAGGCAAATATTTTGATCACATGGTAAGTGCTAGACAGAGGAACAAAGAAGAGGGATTAATAGTTCTTCCCTGGGAGACAGGCAGAAATAATAAACAGGAGGTGACCACTGAGTTAGTCTTGAAGGATGAGCTGTTTTCCAGACAGACAATTAGGGCCAGAGAAATTCTAGGCAGGAAAGCAGAAGAAATAAAAGTACAGGGCACAGACCCACGCCAGAGGAAAGGCAGCTGGTGGAAGATGAGTAGCCGAGTCACGTCTGGATCGCAGGCCCGTGAGGCAGAGTGCGGACTGTGGTCCAGGAGAGGAGACTTGGCTCTGTCATAAGAAGGGCCTTGAATGCCAAGCCAAGGAGGGGCGCCCTCTCTTAGGGGAGAGGTAAGGTCAAAGGCCAAGATAGGCTGGAGGAGGAGATACTAAAGGGATATGAGTTAGGATGCTTATAGCAGCCCGAGGAAATGATAGGGATGGAAACTGAAAACTTAAGAAGGAGGAGTTAAGATGATTCTATGACTCTGTGAGTTTTGGGTGGCAAGAGAGAAGTGCAGGATATATCACAAAGCCATGTTCAGGCCCCACTAAGAGATTTCTGTTGCTATGGAGGATTTCCCTGGATGACCAGGTCAATCACCTGCTTAAAAACTTTCACTGACTTCCCAGGTATGGCGTAACACATTAGCGGCCCCAGTTCTTCCCCTCTCTATACTCCTACCCTTTGCCAAGCGACTTCTCACATCTTCTCTCTGAAGACAGTCTGTTATCCTACCCCTTGCATTTGAGCTTGGCCACATGATGCGAGAGCAGCCTGGCATGCTCCTGCCCTCAGCATACAGTGGATCTGCTTGGCTGCTACCCTGGCCCTAACGTGGTCAGGTTTGCAGATCGGAGCTTTCCCAGCTGACATGCTGCAGCCGAGCCCATCCCAGAGCAGAGCTCCAGCTGACCTGCAGACCACAGGAGAGAGCTCAGCCCACATCAAGCAAGCATAGCCAAGATCAGCTGAGCACAGATACACTCAGCTGAGCACAGCCGAGACGCAGTGAGCACAGCAAAATCAACCGAGCACACATAAGAGCCGTCATTCCCAGCCGGCCCATAAACATGTGATTTATGATTGATTGTTGCTTCAAGCCACTGAGATGTAGGGAGATTCGTCATACAGCAATAACTAATATTCATTCCACTTCTCCTTGGATGAAGCTTTTAACTCCTTAAATGATTGACACGAACTGCCTCTTCTTGACCTTCATCTTCTCCATCTTCTCCTTCGTTTTCTAAGTTACAGTCTCTGGGCTTCTTTCAATCCTCCAACACACCACACTCTCCCGACTCCAGGATCTCACATGTCCCTTTGTTTGGGATGCACTCCTTCTCCTGCTATCCTCATGTGGTGCATGTACTTAATTTGTATTCACTGCTTATAACTCAGCTCAAAATTTGTTTCCCCATGGAAGCCTACCCTGATCCTTGTGCCAAAGTTAGCTCCTGCCATTGCGCTTCTCCTCAGCATTCTCTACTTTTTATTTGCAGCCTGGATGGTAATGGTATCTTAATGAATGCCTGTGTAATTAGTTGTAAGCTCTGTGAGTGTAAGGACTGTAAGGTCTTCTCTGGCTAATTCAGTGCTTGATGCTCAGAAAACAATAAAAAATGGATGGATGGATGAATGAATGGTACAATGGATAGAGGTTTTTTAAAGTTCTGGTCTCTGATCTACAAACCAGAGTATATCTGTACAATCTCTGAAATAATGAACTCAGAGACACATTCAGACAGGTTTTCTTACCTCTGCTGAGGACAAAAGGAGACAGGAAATCTGTGTGAGTGGATACATTTGCCAGAAAACCTTCACAGCTGTCACAATGCTCCTGCCATCAAAGCAGGGGCTGAAGTAACCACAAGGGAAGGGAGCCAGGGCCAACTTCTGGGGGACTTTCAGGCCCAAATTTGGAGAAAGGTTCTTATAAGCTCCTCTGCCTGCACCTGCAGTTGCCTGTAGGCACAAGACGTTTTGCTCAAATAATTCCACCCACAATTAACAAAATGAGTGCTTTGGGGTGCTGTGCTGTATTTAACTCAAAGTCTATCAAATCCTATGTTTTCTATGACTTCTCTTTCTCTAAGAATTATTGCTGTCAGGATATCAGTTTGAATGAAGAAACTTTTGCAATTTCAGTGAGCCTGGAGAAGTCTTTCCATAGTTAGGTGACTACTTTGTCAGCTTCAGTGCTGACGGCAGGGTTTAGAGAAGAGAGAGTTCTGGGTGTGTGCTTCAGCTTGCTCTCACCTGCTTGTTCCTTCATTCTTTCTCTCAGCAGATATTGACCCAGAGCCTGATCTGTGCCAGGAACTACATAAAGTGGGAATATAAATACTCAACTCTCAGGATTTTATGAAAAGAACATGAAATTACAAATTTGAAAGTGCTTGGTACATATTAGGTATTCAAAATTCTTCTCCATGGTCCCAAAGCCCTAAATTTTCTGGTATCTTCCTATCTCTCAGACCTAGTTGTCTACTCTCCTCTCCCCTCCACTCTATTTGTTTTTAAACAGGATCTTGCTCTGCCACCCGGCTGGAGGGCGGTGGTGCAATCACAGCTCTCTACAACCTTGAACTCTCGGCCTCGAACGAAAGTGCTGGGGTCACAGGATGGAGGCACCGCACCTGCCTCCTCTCCAGCTTTAAGCCACCCTGGCCTCCTTCTCAACGCTCACATGTGCCACATTCATGCAGTGTCTGTTCTCTTCTCCTGGGACACAATTCCCCCCAGATCTGATACCTCTTGATATTCCAGGCTCAGCTCAGATGTCCCCTTCTCTGAAAGGCCTCTCCTGGGTGTCCCTCACTCACCCGCAGCTGTTCTCTACTACAACATTCTATCACTGCTGAAGTCATCCTATTTTTTTTGTCAACTTTTTAATTGTCTATGTTTCCTCCTTGAATGTGAGCATGCAGAGGACAAGGGTCTCAGCTGTTGGTTCTCTGTCGTGGGCTACCACCTCAAATGGGGCCCAGGACGTGACAGCTCTCAACCAATGTCTGCCGAACGAGTTTCATTCCTGAAGGACAGTGGGCCACCCCACTGGCATTTCCATGCGTATAAAGAGCTGCATATAAAACGTGCACAGCTGAGCCTGACTTAGATGGAGATTACATTCAGGAAGTACCATGCCTGGGTTTGATATTTCCTCAGTGAAGAGCTGTAGGTCATGCTAAGCCCAGAGAATCACCATGGAAGTGAATGGATGAAGAGGAGAAAAGGTAAACATCATGGGCAAAGAGGATATCAGAGATGAAACCAGAGTGTTGGGTGCATGGCTGTCCATATGGATGCTGGAATCACTTTGATACCAGCAGGGCCTGGGGAGAGGAAGCGAGAGGGCTAATGAGAACCAGGAACCTAGTCTTTACTAAGGAAGGGGCAAGGTGGGTGGGTAAGTGGAGGACCAGTCGTGAGGAGGGGTGAGGGCCACGAAACACAGCCGTGTGTGGCCAGAGGAGCAGGAGTTTCACATCAGGTTGGAGAGTGAAAGTCTGGAAGTGGGAGGGGGTGACGGTGTGCCCAGCCCAGCTCCCCACGCGTGGGATGAGTCTGCAGGAGCGTGGGTGGTCTCCATTCACAGGGCTGTCAGGAAGTGGTGTCTTGAGGAGAGAGCCAAGTCTCCACTAAAAAGGCAGATGAAGCAGAGATTCAGTGATGAGGCTGAAGGTGCAGGGGGAGTTCTTTCCTCTGAAACGAGAATCTCAGAGACATCTCAGCAGGATTTAGGAAACAGGGACCAGTGGAAGTTTGGTTCTGGAGAGGAAAAGCACAGCACAGAATGGAACAATGCTGATCACAACAGTGATGCTGACAGAACACAAGAGCATCTCATGCTCACTCACCCCTGTTCGCCTGACAAGTATTTACTGAGCTCATGGTTTGATTTAGCCTGTGGTTTATCCATGTGGCCTCTCTGGAAGCCTAGCCACATGGTGGTGTAGGGCTGCAGACTGCTGCGTAGTTTCTAGCAACTTCTTCTGGAGGACTCGCCTCTCAGCAGCGCCAGTCACCTTTTTGTGCAGTTGGCCACTTGTCCGACCTGCAGAACTGCGCTATTTGGTCTCTGTAGGCTCGCCACATGGCTCCAGGATTGGCGTGCAGAAAACATCCACAGCCCCGCTACGCAGAGTGGCACTTGGCTCACGTAAGCACCTATCAAAGGCCACACGTGATGGAGTTTTTCTAAACGCTGCCTTGATCCAGTTTTGAGGCTCTGGCTAGAGGCCATTCAGTCCCCTTCTTAAACAACTACTATGTCCACACTCCCAACCACCTGCCTTGTTGGGCTTTCATACGCCAGGACAATGTACACTTGCCCCAATTGTCTAGACAGCCAGGGACAGCCCACTGGGATTACTCCACCCAGCCATCCGCAAGCCTGCCCACCCTGCCTCACCCATTCCTGCCCGAGGAAACCACGGCAAAGGTGCTTGCCCCTCTCCGCCTGCCCCCGGCCCACGCTGCTGCTTCTGTGAGTGGCCCTGCATGGCGAGCTGGGATCCTCCCTGGGGACTGGGAAACTCGTCCCGGTTTCTCCCCTTTGATCTGTGTCTGGCCTCACCACACCTTGCCCAGGGCGATATGGTCAAACACACACTGAGTCCTCTAAATGTATATGCTAGCTGGGACAATGGAGACTGCTATAACCAATCAGCCCGAACCAGTTTCTGTGGTTTGAGACAATAGAAACTTCTTTCTTGCTCAGTGTGCCTAATAGGCAGGGAGCTCTCCTCCACGGGCTGTTTCAGGGACCTGAGTTCCTCCATCTTGTTGCTCTGCCGCCCTTCAGCACTCTGGAGGTCACTCCTGGGTCCTCTGGGCCAGGCTGGGAAGTGGCAGGCTTCACTTTTACTCACATCCTATTGGCCCGAACCCCGTCACATTGCCACACCAAGTGTCAGGGGCTGAGTGTCCAGGAAGAATAGCGAAGAAGTACTATGAGTAGTTATTTATAAACTCATTAACGCATTACATAAATTTAATCCTTATAAATATGCCCTTGAAATAGATACTATTATTTATCCATATTCTATAACTAGGAAAATAGAGGCTCAGAGATGTTAAGTAATTTTCCCAAAGACACACAGCTTGTAAGGGAAGCTTGGATTTGACTTCAGGTAGGTTGGCAATAGACCCTCACTTTTACTCATTGAAAAATATTGCTGAAAACCATCGACTGAGTTGAAATTTGATTCTCTTTGGTGAGAATCAAACTGAAGTACCAAGATATGAATTCTACTGTACCTTCTAAGCAGGATCACAGCCTCTTTCAACTCCAAGGGAGGCTATTCATACCATAGTCTACATGAATGTTGCTCTCTGGAATTGTGCAGTGCGCAACCTGTGCACCTTACATGACTGCTTTGCTTCTAGTTGCCAGATAAATTCAACAAACATTTCCTGTGCATCTACTATTTGCCAATGACTGGGCTAGGTACATTCATGCAAATTATTTCATAGCAGGGACTCCTTAAATTTGTTTGATTCACTGGCTGTGTATCAGCAGAGCTTGTTGTCATGGAATTTTCTGGGTAGCCACATTCTGCCCAGTGGAAAAGGGCTTTGCTTCTTTGAAAACTTGCCATCTCTTAGGAACCAGCCGAATTCCCTTCAGTGCCCACGGCTGTTTTCTTGCTTCCACTGCACACTGGAACGAAGACGAATTCACTCCACGTCTTGTCTCACCGAGCATGCCGTGCACAAAACAGGTTGACAATGCCACTTTGCCACTTTTCCCTCTTCTGTTGGGATAATTGCATTGTCAAGAATTACTTATCATACGCTTAACATTTAATACCTATTTATTACGAGTTCATGTAACTGCTATTTAAAGAATAATCCGTGCTAACTCCCTTCTACCCTATTTGATGCCACTCTGATTCTATAATTGCTGGTTTCTGCGATATTATGCCACAAAACCTGAAAGCATAATTGGTTGTTTCATTCCAGACAATACGTTTTCAAGATGCTTAAAGCTTAACTGGCAGATCGAAGCTCGAGCAAAGGCGTCAGGCACGCTCACTGGTGATAGGCGGGTCTTGCAGGGTAATTTATGCGGGAACCATGCAGGACTACAGAGGGTGAAATGGTTTCAAACAAATGAAAGCATGGGGATGTGATTCTTTGTGCAGATCCTTTGTTTTAAGTTTCCAGCTGCTGGCAGTCTTTCTTTGCTAGAGCGAGTCAGTCCCAGACTCGCGAGGAGTGCAAAGCAGCCGCGTGAGAAGTGGGTGCCCCGCTCAGCAAGGAGCAGCTTCCAGAGCAGAATGATGGGGCCACGGCTGTCCCCGGAGGAATAGGGGGGCCACAAGTGGTCTCTGCACGTCTGTCTTCTCACGCCCGGACCTTCATGCCCCTCTGTCTCCATTCCAGAAGCTTCCTTACGCTCACTTGCCCCAGATTCTTGTTCCTCATTCCCTTCGAGGATCTATAATACTTTCTAAAACCAGGGTGATATATGCGCCACATCAGAATTCGCTCATCAGTTTCTTCCTCCCTTCCTTCCTCTCTCACCTTCTAGTCGGTGACAGTCCACCCACCGAGGCACTCCTGGTGTCCTCGAGGGAACAGAGAGTGAGAGAGAAACTGCAAGTGCACCGTCAGACTGCGGCGGGGGAGGCTGGGCCCAGCGAGACTGGCCCTGCGTAGCCCTGGTGAGACGCGGCTGCACCCCAGTGGACCTCAGTCTGAGTCCTTCTCTGACTGGTGCCACGTGAGAGCACAAGTCCTGTGGCCTGGGTGGCTTTGGGCCGAATCAAACTCAGCCAGGGTTCAGAGCTCCATGACCTCATTCACTCCACTGGAGAGGGGCCTTGATTTGCTTTGGGGATGAGAGTTTTATTCTGCTGATGAATTAGTTGATAAGTCAGAAATCATATATTGAACTTCTGTGCTAGGCCCCTGGCGAGGCTGAGAGGGGAGCACAGGCTCTTTACCTGCCCTGGTAGAGCTCACGTCCTGGATGCAGGTAAAAAATATGCACACCGTGGTTTTCTCATCTGTAAAATGGAGGATAAAATGGCTTCTCTCTCACGGATGGATTAAATAAGAGAATGAGTAAAAGTGCAAGGCATCATGCTTTATAAATAGGAGGTGCAGTAAATAGTAGCTCTTCTTCTAATTGTCTTGTTCAGTTGAAAACACAGCTACCAAAGTTGGGAAGGCCACGGGAATCGCCGCGGGGCCCCGGGAGGCGCTTGCCCAGGCTGGCGCAGGAGGTGAAGCGCCCAGATTGGGGCTGCCCTCACACGAGGCTCAGTAAGAGCTCCTGAGCGGGGAGGTGCTTGGGACGCAGCAGGCTGAGGAAGGAGAAGACAGGGTGACCTGCCTGGCGCCAGTCCCAGTGGGAGGCGGGTGCTTGGGGCCAGACCGGGAAAGGGCTGAGGCCGGCCCTCCAGGCCACAGGGGACTTGGAAGAATGAGGCACAAAGCGGGGGAGCCTGAGGCAGTTTGGGGGCTAAATCTACAAAGAATAAGCCTAGACTGGGTTTTCCTTTTCCCTGAAGAAGTTGTATGGGATGAGAATAATATTTTTAAAGTGTCTCAGCCAAACTAGAGAAAGTTTTTTTCTTCCTTTTTCCTTAGATCCTGCCAGCTTAGAACAAATCAAGCATATGCACAAAAGCCAAACTTTTAAGGTAAACACTAAAAAAGCTAAGAAATAAAAAGGAGGGAGAGGAAGGAAAAAATTTCTTCTAGAAAGTTAGGTTGATCAAAGCTGTTAAGCACAAAACACTCCTCTGAATTCCCTGGCAGCCAAGGAGGGGAGGGAAACGCCAGATTACGCATTTCTCGTTGTCTAGTATTGGGGAGGGTCCAGCTCAGGGGACTTTGAGGTAATGAGGGGAAGGAGAAGGAACACTCCTAACCTGTGACTTCATGAGGTTTTGATGGAGCAAATCATGTGCACGGGGACAGAAAGATGCAGATGGTAAAATGAGAGGCAGGCGGAGGAGCCACGTGGCGGAGGCAGAGTGAGCGGAGGACCGGCAGACACAGCGGAGGGCAGAGCTGAAAGCCCGGCCGCACTGCAGGGCCGTCCCGCCCGGGAGTCCAGGCAGCACCAGCAAAGGGGAGGAGAGGGGCGCGTGTGGCGGCTGGTCAGGTGGGTGCCCTGCCCGGTGTGGGTGTCCTCTGGGCCCTGCTGTTGGTGACGGGCTGGATCTTAAAGAGGCAGGATACCAGCGACAAGAAACTTCTAGTACAGCAACGGACACAAGCTTTTCCTGGCCCTGAGCTCTGAGAAGAATATTTTAGGACAGCCTTTACCTAAGGAGCACCAAGGGACAAAATAAGTGATATGCTCCCTCCCTCGTTCATTCACTCATTCGTTAATTGAAAGGCCATTCGTTATGACTCCTTGGGGCTCAGTCCAGCCGTGCAGGCAGTTTCCCTGGAAAACACTGACGGTGTTCCCAGAAAGCTGCTGTTTTGCCATTTTCCGGTGGTGCAACGGAGGACACTCAGCACCTGGCTCCCCACTCCCCAGACACCAGTCGTGCGACAACCCAAACAGCCCGTAATGGGGCCGGTGGCTGCCCCTGCTAAGAACCCCTGGAAGTGGAAGGAAGTATGAAGTGTCATGGAAGAAAGAGAAGGGAAGATTACTCCTTCCCAATGGGGACAGGAAAAGCACCCAGTGACCTAGGATCTGGGCCCTGTTGGATGAACACACGGCTCCCGGCAGAGAAAGCGGACACGGGCATGAGAGCAGGGCAAAGTCAGGCCAGCATGCTTGCAGAAGAAGGAATGGGAAGAGGGGTTGGACCCTAATGCTGTGTCTCACACTGGGGTTTTGAGGAGGCTAAACTCAAAGACTCAGTTGTACTTTCCTTTGCCCCTGACGTGCTTCGAGGTTGACACATTTGCGTGTTGAGAGATGACCGACTGACTCCCCTCTGATCCTTTTTATGTCTCCATCAGACAGTCCAGAAGCATCTCCCTTTCATCCTTCCTGTTGTGTGAACTGCAGATTCAGAGCTGCTAATTAACAAGCGACATTGTCGCATTCGAAAGAGAGATAAAGGAGCACATTTGGCCCTTGGATCAGAGGGAGGTAAAACTTGTGGTCTCCTGGAGACCCCGGGGCTGAAGCTGCCAAATCTCTCCTTTACGTGCCATGTGCTCCCACTGAGCTCTCCCAGGCTGGGGGCAGCACCCAGCCCAGAGCTGGTTCCAAATATCTCATCCACCGACATCCAGGGCAGCCTGAAACAGGGCAAGGTGTCGGGGGGTTCTTTGATAGGAAGACACAGCCCTTTCAACTGTGTCAAAGTTGAGAACCTGAAGAATTTAGAGATTTTTTTCTCCCAAATGCAAGAATATGTCCAAAGGGCATGAAATCAGTGTGTTAAAGAGATATCTCCACGCCCATGTTCACAATAGCCAAGATGTGGATTCGAGTTGACTCCATCAATGGATGAATGGACAAAGAAGACGTGGTACGCACACACAGTGGAAGAAGGAAATCCCACCATTGGTGACAACATGCAGGAACCTGGAGGACATTATGCTAAGTGAAATAAGCCAGGCGAAAACGACAAATGCTGCGCGACCTCGATTACATGTGGAATCTAGGAGGCTAATTCACAGAAGCAAAGAGTAAAGTGGTGGTTACCAGAGGCTGGGGGCTGGGGGCTGGGGTGGACTGATGCTGGTCAAGAAAGAAAAAGTTTTGTTAGGAGGAATAAGTTCAAGAAATCCATTGCACATCATGGTGAGTAGAGTTAATAACAATATATTGTATAATCAAAAATTGCGAAGACAGTAGATTTTAAGTGATCTCAGCCCCCCCGAATAATAAGTACGTGAGGTAATCCTTACGTTAAATAGCTTGATTCAGCTGTTTCACAGTGCGCACGCATGTCAAAGCGTCATGTTGTACGTAGTATATGCAGCTTTTATTTATCGATTAAAAATAATTTTAAAAAAACTATTGAAGACTATAAAAAACAAGAGAGAAAACTTTCAAATAAGACGATGTTACACACTAATTAGCAGCTCTGAATCTGCAGTTCACACAACAGGAAGGATGAAAGGGAGATGCTTCTGGACTGTCTGATTGGAGACATAAAAAGGATCAGAGGGGAGTCAGTCGGTCATCTCTCAACACGCAAATGTGTCAACCTCGAAGCACATCAGGGGCAAAAGAAAGTACGACTGAGTGTTTGAGTTTAACCTCCTCCTGAAAACGCTTCCCAGCCCCGACTTTTGAGTGAGTGAATTTATTAGAGCGAGAACTGTCACTTGCCAAGTGAATCTTGCTTTGGAGAGATGAGCACAAAAGGAAGTTTTTGGCAGTTCCCAAAAGTTCAAGCGGTTGTTTTCTCCGGAGCTATCATTTATGTGTGCGTACCACGGGTGGATGTGACTTCTCTCGAATGCTTCTGTGATCTGGAAGTAGAGCTGCCATAGAGAAGCTGCTTCCCGTGCCCTGTCCTCCCAGCTGCGCCCTTTCAGGAGGCCCTGACACCCAGCGGCTCCGCGTCCCCAAAAGGCTCGCTGCCCTTGAAAATCTACTCGTCAGTTCTGCAACCCACAAATTAGTTGGTAACCTCAAATTAGTCCCTAACATGTCCCTTTGATGAACACTTTCTATTTAAAACAATTATCACACACCTAATAAGTGCCAGGCACTGTACTAAGCCCAGAAAGTGCATCAATTTTATTTACTCTTCAAACAATGCTATGAATTAAGTGCAAATATAATTTCAGTGGTTGCAAAGGAGTGAATTCACTTGTTCCAGCTAGTCAGCAGTGAGCTTTAGAGTCAAACTGAGCTGTCTGACCACCAAATAGGAACTCTTGACTGCAGTGCTATGTTGCTATGAAAATATATTTTAAAAATATGTTTTATTTGTACAGATCGAAAAAATTATCCTGTCTTAGAAGTGTCATTGGCAAATACCAAAATCTATTATTGGTTATAAAGACATCATGGGCACTGTTTTTTTGTTCTTTGGAAAATTATGTCTTAATAAAAGACCTTTTCAACCTCACCTCCTTCACTCCTTTTTTTTCTTTTTCCTTCCTTCCCTCCCTCCCTTCCTTCCTTCCTTCCTTCCTTCCTTCCTTCCTTCCTTCCCTCCCTCCTGCCTTCCTTCCTTCCTTCCTTCCTGCCTTTCTTCTTTCTCCTAGCTCCCTTCTCATTCCCACTGATTGGAGAGTGACTGTTCACTTCAGAGTGGAGGCAGGTTGATGCCCCCAGGAAGGGTGCATGTCCAAGCTTGGCTTTCTCCACCACAAATGCCCCTGAGATGAGGGTGCTGTGCTGGTCCTGTGCCAATGAGCACAGGCAGCTGGGGTTCTCTGACCCAGAAACTGGTGATTAAATTATGACTGTCTTCATTTGCTAATGTGAAAAGGCTCTGTGCATTCATCTGGAAGCCTGTGATTGGCAGCACATCCATACACCACAGGCCCATCAGTAATAACGAGAGGGAGAATAACCAGCTAAGTTATTCACAATCCACCTGGTCTCAACATCGCCAGGGGTTGTGTTTCCAGTCTAGTTGTTTTGCTTTACAGAGAGAACCTGAGAGATTGTACGGTCCAGCTGGTCCTTGGACTGTCTCAGCATTCTGAGCACCTCAAATGATTTTTCAGGTTGCGTGGAAAAGGAGGGATGACTTCCACAGAGCAACGAGCGGCCGGCATAGCTGAGACCATTACAAAGCCAGTGACCCTGTTCTTTGGGATTTGCACTGGAAAGGAACCACTTCCCTCCCATCTCTGTTCCCCCTGTCTCTGCAGAACCGAAGGCTGATCTGTTTGGTGGCAAGCGGTGATCAGCTGATAGGTGGTGAGAAGATTATTGTTTATTAACATAGCTGTCAAAATATTGCTAAAAATAGTGTAATTTCTTCTCCTCTGTGCTGTTTCGGAGTTTTGGTTGCCAGAAGCTTGTAATTAACACCGGAGATAGGATGAAACGGCTTCCCTGCACCGTAAGTGTCCTGGGCTGAAACTGAGGTCGTTGCTTCTGAGTGTGGTTCTCTTCCAGGTGCTGAGGAGGTTCGATATTCACCAGCGAAACATCTCCTGAATCCGCTTGAACTACGAGATTTCATCATCGCGCATCGTGCGCGTATCTACCAGGTACAGAGCACTGCGCCAGCCCCGAGGACACGACAGTCTCAGCCCGGCGAGGCTGATGGGGACAGCAGCACAGTGTTGAGCCCTGGAGGTATGTTTCATGCATTCACCTGTTGGATTCCCACCACTGCGGCCCAAAAGGCTGGGAAACCCGGTCACGCAGACAGTCAGGGGTGAGGCTGGGGCACCAGCTCAGCCTGTCCACGTGGGATCCAGGGCCTGAATCTATCGTGATCTATACAGAGGGTGACAGGACATCACACATGCCTTAACAGAGAAATTACACGAGTCTCTGGCTCTGGGTAGGGTGACAAGCTTCCTGGAGTCTGTTAGTATTCTCCCAGTGCCAGCAGAGTCTTCTGATCACATAGCACTACTAGCTAGACGAACAATCAAACAAAATGGGCATTTCCTGTGCTGTATGGGGTTGACTGTACATGCTGTCTGCTTGTGATGCTGCCCCAATTAATGTATTCTATGTTTAAACACACACAAAGTAGAAATGAAAAAAGGTAAGATAAACATTAACTAGAAGTAGCAGGTTTAAAAATGTGACACCCCCGGGGACACTGTACCCCTCCCTTTTGGAGTCTACTGCGCTAGAGAGCAGGGTGATAATCGCTGCGTGTCTAGGGTTGGCTGGAGTTCCTAGGACATAGCAGGTCTTCAGTGAATGTTGTGGGTGGATGGGTGAGTAGATGGGTGGTGGATGGATGGATGAATGGATGGGTAGACAGATGAACAGATAGGTGGATGGATG
>VBSM01000840.1:1538013-1561340 GCA_008086735.1 Cheirogaleus medius | reverse complement strand
TGCAGAGACGCTCTAACTGGCGGTGTTTCTCGTCCGCCATCTTGCTCCGCCCGGTCTAATATTCTTTTGTGCTACATCTAATCTGTTGGCAAAATACCCAGTGAGTATTAATTTCCAGTTATAATATTTTTTAACTTGTAGAAGTTATATATATATATATATTTTTTTTTTACATCTGCTCTGTTGTTTTTTATTGCTTTCTGCTCCCTTCAATTATTAAGTTTGTCACTTATTTCATTAAACTTTATAAACATAGTTGCTTTAAAATCTAAAGTCTGTGTAGATCTGTTCTCACTGTCAGAGATCTGTTCTCACTCATAGATCTTGTTTCCTTGTGTGCCTGGTTATCTCTGATGGCTTATTGTTTCTGTTGTTCTTTGCCTTTGAGCAATTATTTGTAAGGGGTTCTCAGTGACCTAGGCGTCACTTTCCCCTCTCCAGAGGTGTTCTGCCTTTGCTTCTCCCAGGTCCTGAGGCATTACTGGTCAGGACCATCTCATGCCAACTTCACAGCTTTAATGTTCCTGTTCCTACCCAAGTTATACCTTTCCAGGGTGAAAATTCATAAGAGAACTGGTCTACAACCATAGTTTCTTAGGATCATTTCTCTCCTTTTACTTCCTTGCCTCTTGCTTTGGGCATCCTTGAGTTCTACCATGGTGAGGGAGTGTGACTTTAGATCTAGTTTCCATTATCTGTGAGGAGAGCCTTTCAGGAACCCATTTCAGTGTAGGTGCCCTCTAAGTAGTCCCGCTTTGGTCTTTGGTTTCAGACCCTTTCACGACCCTTCACAGTCCTTCACAACCATTTTATAAGATCCAAAGTATGTGGGAAGGATACATGACTCTGGTGCTTTTAAATTGCCCTACTTCTCTCGTTACACTTAGTCTGCGAGAAACGACAACTTCATTGCCGCTCCAGACTGTTAGTGCTTCAAAGGAGGTTTGTTTTTTAGACATTGTGCAGTATTTTTCATTGTTTTCAGTGGGAGGGCTGATCCAAATAATTTAGCTTGCCATTATTGGAAACCAGAAGGCACATTTGGGATTTCTAAGATAAATATTTCAAAATGAAAAAGAAAAGCAGACTGTCATATGGAATTTTCTGGCCCAGCACACTACATCGTGCAGATATTCCATGTCCCCTCCCCCCCTGGAAAAGAAGACATCCCATATTACAGGGTTATTTTGAGGATTAGATTAAATAACTGGTTAAATTGCTAACTATAGTGCCATAGGTGCTCAAGAAAAGTTTATTAAGTCTGAAATCTAAGCAAAACCTGAGAATTCAATTTTTTCACCCACTATTAATGCTGGAGGCAATCACTATGGGGTTAAAAAAATGACTTGCCACATGGTTGAGCGAACCACTCGACTCCCCCCCATCCTTGGCCTTTGGGGATTTCAATCAAAAAGGATCAGGGTGGGCATCCTGAGCTCTCCCAGAATGGCAGGCCCAGAGGAAAAGTCAAGCTGAAGTGCTTAGGGGATTAAAATAAATAAAATGCTTCACTAGAGATTAGGATTCAAGTATCAGTTTGATTTAATGATTCCAGAAGGTTAATGCACATCCTAGGCAGGCAGCCAGTTGCCCTCAGCTGGTTTGGAGCCAACAGGATTATGGTGAGGGGTGTGATGTCTCTTCCACAATTCTGGTTTATTTGAGAAAGCGAAAGCAGCCAGGCTGGGTGGAGAGCAAGAAGGAGCGTGGAGGAGATGAGGTCAGACAGCAGGGCAGAGCCTGGATCAGAGAGGGGACTTGGGAGGACACAGAAGGGAATTTAAATTTGATTCTGGGTGTAATGGGAAACTATTGGAACCTTTTGAGCAGTAAATGAGTGCTCCTAGGAACTCTATTTAGAATAACAACATAAAGCAAACAAGCCAAGTGTCCATCCACAAGTGACTGGAGAGACAAATTGTGGCACAATGAATACCACTCAGCGATAAAATGCAATGAACTATTGACACACACAGCCGCATGGCTGAATCTCAGAACCACTGTCCCGAGCAGAAGAAGCCAGGCACAAAGGAGCACATGCTCTGACCCCGTGAGGCAAAGTGATCTATGCTGACGTGGAGCAGATCAGTGTTGCCTGGGGCTGTAGCGGGAGGGGGCTGAACTGCAAAGGGGCACAAGGGAACTTGCTCAGGAGACGGAAATGCCCTGTAGCTTGATCATGGTGATGAAAACAGGGGTATATGTATTTGTCAAAACTCATCAATCGGTATACTTAAAATACACCCGATGTGTGCTAGTCACCGCTAAACAACGATCCCAAGAAATCACAGTCCTGTTGGGGAAACAGGCCAGTAAACAGGCCATTTCCATGCAATGTTACCAGTGCTATAATAGAGAAACGTCGGTGGCCATGGGATCGCAGAGAAGGGTCCTATGGAGTGGAACTCTTGTCATGGGAGGTTTTCCATCAGAAAAAACTAAATATCGCATTCCTGAGATTGTATTGTTATTATTCTAAAAGATTTATGGAGCACATGCAGATCTGTTACATGGATATATTGCATAGTGGTGAAGTCTGGGCTTTTTGTGTAACCCTCACCCAATCAGTGTGCACAGTAACCGCTAGGCGATTTCTCTTCCCACACTCCCACCCACGCCGCCCTCCCTGGTCTCCAGGGTCTGGTATCCCCGCTCATGTCCATGTGTGCTCTTTGTTTAGCTCCCACTTACAAGTGAGGCTGCGCCATTTGACTTTCTGTGTCTGAGTTATTTCACTTAAAATAATGGCCTCCTGTTCCATCCACGTTGCTGCAAAAGACGCGATTTCATTCTTTATTGTGGCCTAGTAATATTCCACGACACGCACACGCACACGCACACACACACATTACATTTTCTTTATCCAATCACGGGTTGGTGGGCACGTAAGTTGATTCCATATCTTTGCTATTGTGAATGGTGCTGCATGTTTCTCACTATCTTTAGAATAACAATGTCAGGAAATTTTGGGATATGTTTCCACCCTCACTTAAACATAGGATGCTGTGCTTTGCGAAGGTGATAAATACCCTGCTCAAGGTGACCATCACGACCACATAGAGCGAAACCTTAAACCCTTGTCTGTGAGGTGCCCAAGCCCATCCCCTCTTTCCCTGCTCCAGGGCCCGTCAGACAGTGATGGAAACAGACTCCACGTCTAACAGTCGGGTCCTGAAGGCTGCTGTCCTCCCCAGGAGTCAAGGTGCTTTAGGTAGAATTAGGAAGTACCATGACCACCATCAGTTGAGCTGATTGGGTGACTTCCTACCCTAACCCGGTTTCCCAAACTCAGCACTACTGACATTTTGCACTGGAAAATTCTTTACTGTAGAAGGATCATCCTTTGCACTGTAGGAAGTTTAGCAAAATCCTGGCCTCTACCTACGAGATGCCAATAACACCCCCAACTCTACTTGTGGGAACCAAATACGTCTCCAGACACTGCCAAATACGTGGGGACGGGTGGGGGAAGGTTGTCCCCAGCTGAGAACCACTGCCTAGACCTTGCCATGGTCCCCACCATCCACAGGATGCGGTCTGCACCCTTCAGCGCGGCTTAGAGACCTGCGCGACCTGCCCGCAGCCTCACTCCCCAACACGCACCCCTGTGCTCTCTGCACAGTGCTCCACGGCGGCCCGTCACTCAGCAGTTCTCTGTGGGAATGTTGTCCTCGTCCTCGGGCCGTGCCTCTGCTCACAGTGTGCCTTCCTCCTACAGCTTTTCCTGCCTTCTTACCGCTGTGTTCTCCCAGCTCACTTCCCCGCAACGTTCAAAACTCAACACAAGAATTACTTCTGACGGCTGCTTTTGGTTGTAAACCCTTTTGCACTATTTAATGTTCTAACCATGAGCAAGTATTATTCTGGTTTGCACAACAGCAATCCAAAGTTGCTTTCTTTAAAGCCTTGGAGCTGTCCCCACGCTGGCAAATTCTCCTCTGGCTTCCCCATAGAATTTTCTTTTTTCTTCCTCTATTGTACTTGTTACGCTGTGAGCAGCTTCTTATCTGTCAGCCTCCTTTCAGGGTGAAGGGTCTGGTCACAATGACTCGCTCGTACCCGGTCCCGGCACAGACCCAGGCCCAGAGGGGGCCTCCGGAAAGGCCTGGGCCACGGACCCAAATGTGGGGCTTCACACTGGACAGAGCTACAGGCCAGGCTGCGTCTGCAGCGGACGTGGAGGCTCTGCCCTGGGGGTGGCAAGCTCGCTGGTGTCTTCTTCCCCTGTTCCCAAGGAACGTCGGACAACTTCGCTTGGCGAGGGGCACAAGAGAATTTTACTAATAAATTATGATGCAGTCAGAATGCATCAGCAGCAAAACACGGGTTGGAACGAAGAGGAGATTTGTGTTCTCACTGCAGCAGGTGCAGCTAATGAGTTTTGACTTAAACTTCCCGCACGGTCTGGAGATGAGTGCCCCTAGCTCAGGGAGGTGGATGTCACACACGGAGCCAAAGGCAGCCGCGGGCCACACTTGACCGAGAGGGGTTGGAGGGTCAGGGGAGATGCCCTCCGTCATCCTGAGAAAATCCCGTGGCAGCCCTGGGGACTCCAGACACGCTTACTAGCGACCCAGGGCAAGGCCCTGGTGAAGACCCAGGGTGAGAAGGACCGCAGGGCCCTGCATAGCGGCCCCGCCCTGCCCCAGAAACCTCGCTAGTGGATCGCCTGGTTCTGCTGTGGGATCCTGCCCCTCCCATTTCCAGTACCTTCCTTCCCTTCCCCATCAGAGCAGCTGCCAGCACAGCGCTCTCCACCAGGCCCGACTAGCATTTGGGGAGGGACACGTTTTTGTAATGAGGGACTGTCCTACACATTGCAAGATGTTCAGTCCCCTTGGCCTCTGGTCGCTAAAAGCTGATGGTATCTTCCCCCAGTCATTGTGACAATCCAAAATGTCCCCTCTCCCTACACCTCCGACTGCCTTCTAAATGAGGGCTTCTTATGCTGCCTGCCGCAGGGAAGGGCCATGGCAGACCAGCGTGAGACAGCAGGAAGGGCCTGGGTTTGGTTTTCTGGAGTTGCAAGAACCTGTCTGTTAAGCTTCAGCGTCTAAGCGCTCAATAACAGCGTTTACATTTATTTATGGACAATATTTTGGGTCAGCCAATCTGACCCAAATCCGGCCCAGGATTTGTTTTCTTAAATAAAGTTTTGTTGGCACACAGCCGCGCTCACTCATGCATGTACTTTCTCAGCTGCTCTCGTGCTCTGCTGGCAGAGCTGAGTCCCCACGACAGAGACCAGGTGGCCTGGGGAGCTGGAAACATTCGCTATCTGGCCTTTTAAAGTTTGTTGAATCCTGTCATAGACAATAATGTTAAAAACCATGTGACCGGCCAGACCTGTTTTCATGTTCCCCGAGTAGATAAGGCTTCCCCCACCCAGGGGAGGGCCCGAGGGAAGCACAGGGAGCAAGAGGCCAGGGTGTCCCCAGGGAGGGGTCCACGTCCACTCTCCCCGTGGCTGGCTCCACATCTTTCAGGTCTTCCTTCAAACCTCTTCAGAGAGGCATTTCCTTGCCACCCTTCTCTGGGACAGTCCCCTTCCTGTTCATTTACCTCATATTCTCACTCTTTTCCATGCCAGCACCACTACATGGTTCCAACCCAGCATTGTGCGTTTGCTCCTTTGCTGACTCGGCTGCTACCGGCCTCCCGACTCCTGGACTGCACGGCAGCAGAACGTTCCTCTTTCAGCTTTATTCACCCGTCCATGCCCAGTGCCCTGTGTTGTGTCCAGCACACAGTAGGTGCTCATCAGCAGTGAGTGAGCACTGAATGAAGGCCACAGAGCCAGTACCTGGCAGAGCTGAGGGGAGGATGACGAGGATGTCTACAGGACTTCTCAAACCATTGTTCTAGTCTGATTCACGCTCGGTAGCTGCCTTGCAAAGAAGTCCCTGTGTCTATAAATAACCTTGAGCCTGCGCAGCCTGCCATGGGGCAAGAATTTCCTCCCAGCATTGCCTGTCTGCTCAGCCCCCTCACAGAAGGCGGGCGTTTGGGGTGCTGAGCTCTGGAGTGCCTTCTGGCATTTTCTGCTCAGTGAGCCCATCCATTCCCATTTGCTTCAGAGGCGCTGAAGGTATACATTGCAAAAGGCCTTCTTGCAGATTGCTGGAGGAGGGCATGCTCCTGGCCAGGGATTGCTCTGGCTGCCTCTGCAAGGGGCGGAGGGCGTGCTCCAAAGGGGCTGCCTTTGATGCAGTTTGGCGTTGCTCTGGCTGGCCAGGAAAGGCAGAATAGGGGAGCCAGGCAGCTGCCAGGCCTGGCTCTGGGGGCAGCAGGAATGGATGAGCTGGGAAGAGTCTGGGCTCCGGGGCCCAGCACATAGAGCCCAGGTGCAGGACTCAGCAGGACTCAGGTTACAATAGCAGTAGGGACCCATCAAAGTTGACCGTGAGCTGCGGTCAGTGTCAGCCAGATGGGATGTCGGCTGCCTGGAGGTGTGCCCACACATAACTGGTGGTCCTGGAGCGCTGGGCTCCCCCAGAGACTGGGAGAGTTAAATGGCACCACAGTTCCAGAATAAAACCTGGGAATGGGAAGAAGGGACTCTGAGACATCAGGAAGATCTTGAGTTTTAGAAGCAGAAGGGCCTAGGTCAGAGCCTTGATTCCTCTCCTTACCAGACACATGGGATTAGACAAGTCATGTCATCTCCCTGACCCTTGGCTTTCTTAGCTGTAAAATGGGGAGAGGCACCCTGCCTGCAAAGGGTGTAACAATGATTGGAGACAATGCACGGAAAGCAAGCCCCCAGGGTGGAGTCCAGCACCTAGAAGGCTCTCAGTCACTGTGGCTACTTACGGAGGAAGAACTGGTGATGGTGCATCGAGCTGGGACCCTGGAAATAGCAGGGTGGTGGGCAGTGAGGGAGATTTTCTGGGATCACCTTGCATGCACCAGGTCCCAGACTCGTCACTACACTTGGGCTGGGAAGGATGCGGGCACCTCGGATATCCTGAGGATGCAGATGAGTGTCTGGACTTTTCCCGTCTCTGGACCCCACCAGGTGGTGCTGGGGGTTGGACGGGCAGGGAAGGTGCTGACGTGAGCCTGAGTCTGAAGTAGGGGCCAGGATGAGCTGTCAGGAGTAAGTACTAGGGTCCCACATTTGGAGGATCATGTTTATTTTTATATTGTGGTATTCTTCTTTTGATAAATTCTTAGAGAGTCACTCTTATCTGCTGAGCCCTTTATTCAGAGCTGCTTTAGAGGAGCTCACTCTCCTTTATCCTTTAATTCATGCATTTATTTGGAGAAATCTGCTGTGTGTCTACTCACATGGATCCACAGTGGAGGCCGGGGACACGGGGCTGACAGAGGCACAGGCACAGCCCTTGGGGAGCTCCTGGCCTGGTGGGGGAGCAGATGGGCCTGACAGGGAAGCCATAGGGTGATGGCCAAGAGCGAGGTCCTCAGAGAGATGCCCTGGGCTTGCTCAGCCACCTCTGCCACGCGTAGTCATGTGACCTGGGCTGTCACCTCAGCTCACTGGCCTCAGTTTCCTCATGGGATTGTTGTGAGCATTGATACAAAGTGTGTAAGCAATGACCAAGCAATATCCAGCTCTAGGAAATGTAAGGGATGGTGATGGTGATGTTGATGATAATGATAGTGATGATGGTGATGTTTATGATGATGGTGATGGTGACGGTGATGATGATGGTGATAGTGCTGATGGTGAGGATAGTGATAGTGATGATGGTGAGGATGGTGACGGTGATGATGATGGTGATAGTGATGACGGTGAGGATGGTGATAGCGATGATGGTGAGGATGGTGATAGTGATGATGGTGAGGATGGTGATGATGATAATAATAATGGTGATGTTTATGATGATGGCGATGGTGATGGTGATAGTGATGACGGTGAGGATGGTGATAGTGATGATGGTGAGGATGGTGATAGTGATGATGGTGAGGATGGTGATGATGATAATAATAATGGTGATGTTTATGATGATGGTGATGGTGATTATGATGGTGATGGTGGTGATAGTGATGATGATGCTGGTGGTGGTGACAGTGATGATGGTGGTGATGGACAAAGAGAGAGAGACAAAGGAGAAAACTCTGGGGATGAGGCAGTTAGGAATGGCACTTCAGAGACCTTTTAGTTTCGTCTTTCTTAGAGGATGAATAAGGAATCACCAAGTGGATGGGTTGGGAAAAGACAGTTCTGGCAAAGAGAGCAGCAGGTGCAAAGGTGTGGAGACGGGAGGTGACCACAGCGACGAGCTGGGGAAAGATCCCTAACTCAACCGCGCTGCACAAAGGGAGGCTCACTCTTTACACTGACGCCTTCCCAGTTGAATGCCGCTCGTTGAGTCCCCGCAAAGGGCCAGCATTCTGAGAGATACGCTCCCACATAGCTTGAAACTCACCCTCTGTCCTCCTCTTGGACCAGGAAGTTGGACCAGCCTCTAGAAAATATTTATGTTGGAATATTTGGAGACTGCACAAGATTTGTAGATATTTTCATAATCTCTTTCACGGTTTACACAGCGTGCCACCTGTCTCTATCTCCTGAAAAGGAAAGACAGATTTTAAAGAAAATGGGTTGAAATGAGGGAAGGGAAGCCACACAGGCTATTCATCTGGCAAAGGCTTGCTGTTTGATCATGGAAATTGCGGCCACGCTGAACTGGGGAGATAAGTTCTAGGTGCACATACAACCTGCTTTGCAGCCGCTCGCTTTTGTTAGCTTTTACAAGCCTCACACAAATCCAGTTACGAGGGGCTCTCTTCATGTCATAAATGGGGAAATGAGCTCAGAGAGGCTGTGGGACCTACTTACACACACACAGCTAATGTACGGCAAAGTGGTAAATGGCAGGTTCGTCTCCAAAGCTGAGGATATCACTGAACCCAGAGGAGGTCCAGCTGAGGTCCTGTCACTCACCACACAAACCGCCAATTACTGAGGCAATGAAGATTGCCAAGGAAGAAAGGAATTTTAATGCAAAAGATGTCTTTCGGGAGAATAGGAGAAATGGTCTGGAATCCATCTCCCTGAGCGCCTAAGGGCAAAGGCTTTTATCGCAGGTTGTGAAACGCAGGTCGGAACGCGGGGAGTTTGCAGTGACAGGGTCTTCAGACGGTCTGACTCAAGGACCAGCTGATGGTGACAGATGGTGAGTCCTGTGGAGAGGCTGGTTAGGTCTGGCTGTTAGGCTGGACTGGAGAGGTGTGAGGGAACAAAAAATAACTCGGGGCGGGCTGGGGATGGGGTCTTTTGCAAGGCTGATTATAAGGAAAAGGCTACCTTGCAAAACTCTGGCTTTAAAGCAAGTTCAATGATTTTTGAGATTTTATTAATAACAAGTCCCTACATAAACTCCCCTCCCTGTTCATGGAGGGAGGACTGTAACCGACTTATTTCTTGTGCCTGCCAGCGTCGGTACAGGGCAGCCAGGCCCAGGTTTCAGCCTTCTGTGGGTGTCTCGCGTGTGCATGTTCCTGGTCCTTAACTCCACCTTCCTAGTCCCGTCAGCTGATGGCATCGGGGAGAGTTTGAAGGCACAAGACAGCAGAGACATGGGAGGATGAGGCCTGGGGTCCTGTGTCCCCAAGTGGAGGAGAACGGCGGGGTCTGTGCCAGACTGCGCCTCTGCACATGAGGAAGCTTTAACTCGCTGTCCCGGGTCAGGCCACAGTGGGAAGCACAGGCGGGGCCTTGAGCCCCAGCAGCCTGGCTCCAAAGCCCACGTCCCGGGGCCTTCTGTTGAGCAGCACTCCCTCGGGTCACGACCCGTGCCGGCTGCACGGGGACACGAGCACACGCACCAGACATGCTCCCCAGACATCCGTGGGGGCCCGAGAATTTTGAGGGTCCAGAAAACATTATGTATTTTAATCTGTAGGCAAAGGGGAGACACTGGAGATTTTTAACTAGGTCAGACCTGGAAAAGTAGCATGTAGGGGACTTCAGAGAAAAGAGCCATTAGCTGATCGGCAGGTTGTTTGTGTCTGGAATAAGGAAGAGCCATTAGCTGATCGGCAGGTTGTTTGTATCTGGAATAAGGAAGAAGGGACTGGAAGCCAACGGGTAACTGGGGATGGAGGGTGGAAAACACGTTGGGAGTAGTGAGAGCGAGGGCCAGGGCAGCTTAGTGGAGATCCAAGCGGTTTTCAGCGGGCGCGGTGCAGGCTGCAGGCTGCTCTTCCCTGAACACCGGGGCGTTTGAGGGGCACCTCAGAGCAGACGCCTGAAACCCTTTGAAGGAGCAAAGAAGGGAAGAGAATAGGAGGGCCACATGGGAATTCAATTTCAAACAAGAATTTTTATCCGATGTTCTAAAGTCCTATGGGGAAGAAAGAATTGAAAGTCAGGTCTTTGGGTCTCGTTATCTTTATAAATATTTGTATGACAACTCCGTCTCTTATCAGCATTCGATTGATCCAGTCCCAGAGGAAGGTTCAACAGACATGACCCTGTGCTGGTTGCGGCAGCGGCATGTCAGGAGCCGAGCCCCTTGTGGGGACAGCCTGTGGGCTGCCACTGAGGTGGGCATCTCTCTGTGTCTCACCTGGCTAAGGTCAGGGCTGAGCTGGCAATCCTGCCCCCAGAGAGCTCAAACCCGGGGCCCTCGCTGGACCGGATGGGCTGTTTCCCTGCAGTAGACGAAAGCAAAGAGCCAGGGAGGAACCGGCATCATAGTGTAAGAGAGCAGCCAGCGGGCAGACCCAGAGTATGCGAGCAAGCGGCAGACAGAAGCAGGGAGACTCGCCACGGACAGGTGTCCACCACCAGGCCAGAAAGGCGGGGCGGAGATGAGAAAGCACAGGGTGAAGTGGGCGGGGTCAGAGGTTTAAAGTGGCCACCATGGGCTGCGTGAGAGCTCCGGAGGCGCATCTTCAAGGCGCCTGGGCTGGGTGGCTAGAGAGACAACACTGCTGGGTGAGGCCCACCCCCAAACGCAATGGCTTAATACAATAACTATTCATTCTGTGTCACGTGGGCTGGAGGTGGGCTGCTCTGGGCTGGACTTGGCTGGGGTGACTGTTCCCAGTGTCTTTCAGCCTCCTGGGACCAGCAGGCTGGGCTGGGCACGTCCCTCTCGCGGCAGTGGCGTAGACGCAGGAGAGCTTGTCCCAGCACACGCTCCACGGCCCTGATCGTGTTGTTACTGCTAATCATCCGGCGGCCAGACTAAGTGAGCTGTGGCCAAGCCTGGTGTTTGCGAGGTGGGGAAAGGCCCCCCCTGGAGGGAGTGACTACGCAGTCACGTGGCGGAGGGTGGGGGACAGCGAGGGACATCCAGGGACAATCTACTACCGTGGTCTCCGTGAGGACCTGCGGCTGTAGGTAGCTGGTGGACTTCAGAGGAAATAACAAATCATGTCTATTGTTTGCTTTTCTTTCTGGCTTTTTTTGTTTGTTTGCACTAATCTACCTTGGCTATTAAACCCATCCTTAATGAAAATGCCTGTTTCCTTGGAATGGGACCAAGAGTGTCCACTAAAGTGTATCTTTGTGCTGTTTCCACGTCTGTGTCGTTTGCAATGTATCTGTGCTAAAATGGAGTCCACTGAGGACGAAGGAAGTCAGCACCCGGCCCTTCACCTGAGAGACCGTCATCTCCATCCCAGCCCCCACGCCGCCCCCAGCAAAGGCTGTCCCCGCCGGATCCTCGGAAGCGCGCCGTTCGCTCAGTGACTCGCTTGTTCCGCAACCATTTTCAGAGCCCCGTCTTCGTTGCGGGTGCTGCTCCGGAGGCCGCGGGAGCGGCAGGGACAAGGCGCGGTCCCTGCTCGCTTGCCATTCACATTCCAATGGAGGGAGAATGAAAAGAAAGCAAAAACAAACACACACAACGATCTCAGATTCTGACATGTGCTGTGAGCGGGCAAACAAGCAGGAGACTATGACAGAGAGTCTGCGTCCATGGGGGCTAGCGGGATGGGGAGGTCTTGGGGAGACGGTGGGGGCCGCGTTCTGCAAGGCGACATCTGAGCTGAGGTCTGAAGGCAGCGAAAGGGGCCGGCTGTGAGCACGGCGTCGGGTGCTTCCCGGGCAGGTCTCGTCATGGGACAGGGCTCTGAGGCCCAGGTGGGGCCTGACACGGGCCCTCTGCACCACGGTGGGGAGTCTGGACCTTCTTCTAAACACGGTGCGGTGCCTTTGGAAGGTGTAAAGTGGGGGCGAGGCCTGGTCTGAGTCACATTTTAAAAGGCCATGACTACTGGGTTGAAAACTCAACAGAGTCGATGTGAAGCATGCCGTTCTCTGGTGGAGGCGGCGAAGTGTCTGATGTGCGGTTATCATGAACGCTCTTTCTCGTGGCGGTGACCTGGGGTTCCGGGTGTTGAGAAGGTAGTTTCACAAGAAGTAGGGAAAGTGCTTAGAAGGGAAATGCCTAACCAGGATCGTCTGTATTGGACTTTGCATGAACAAAAGTTTTAAAAAATAAAATAAAAGTGAACTTTTGCTGTGTGTAGCCATGGGGGTTTGGGGATTATTTGTTACAGCAGCTAATATTACTTGCCCTGACAAACAGAAGAAGTGATGCTGCTTTTCCATTTTTGATGATGGTATAAGTTTCCTTCAAAACTAGTTTATTGAAACAAGAAAATGAGCATATTTAGAGAATAACACTAAATGAACAATAGTATGAGTATGCAAGTATAGGGAAAATTTTTTTTTCAAATGACCAAGTTTGGGAAGCACTGACCTATATCGAGCACAGATGTTCTCATGTCAACTCTGAGAAAACAGAAGGGAATTAAGAGACAAGGGAATTGCAGGAAGGAAGGAGTCGACGGCGGTTTACAACCCACTAAGTGTTTCTTGGGGTTCTGGAGGGGAAAGTGCTGATGGTGCCAGGCCAGGGGCATGTTTCAGCACAGCGGGCAGAATTAATCTTAGAACGAAGCAATGTGATTCCTCAGCCTGCAGAAGTCACGTATCAGTAGTCTGGGGGTCGGATATGACCCCTACAGGTGCTGGTTGGACAGGCACATTGTTTTTAAAAAGATGAGCCATTATTTACTAATCTTTAGATTTTACATAAAAATCAGAATTCCTGGCTTCTCTAGGAAACTCGAAGTATCTGGCCAGCACTGAGCCAACATGCCCCCCACCCCCGCAGGCTTCAGCTGGAGCTGAGTAGCGACCTCTCCTGCGGACAGGGCGTTTCTCCGCAGTCTCCATCATTCCTTACTGTCTTCCTGACCCTGAGGTCCAGTGACAGCGACCACACAGCACCTGCACTTCTTGCTTTCCTTTGGGAAGAGGACAATCTCTCTGTTCCCATGCTTCTGTTAAAAAGAAAAACAAACTGTTAAGAAAAAGGGCCATGTGTTTCAAAAAAAATTGGAGAGAACATTTTTTGGCAGAAGTTAAAACTATTCTAATGAGTGTAACATGCAAATAAAGAATTCTTTCCATATTGAAAGAATACAACTGAAGACACCATTAAAAGAAATGGTTAAAACTATAACCAGTTGATGAAAAATGTGTGTGATGAAGAACTTAATGAACTGAAAAGGAAGTGAAATCCTGCAGGTTTGTTTCCGAGCACCAAGGAAATTGGCTATGAGGCTGCGAAAGCAGATTGAAGCATCACTCATCTGGGGAACCCACCCAGCCTTCCGGACACTGGGCTGGTGACCGCCAGCCACGAGCAAGCACAGCAGCCTTTGGAAGCCCCAGGGAATTGCGACACACTCAGAGAACAGGGCAGAGTGGCAGGATATGACAATCTTGCCCCAGAGAGCACTATTCCTGTCTTCTTTCCGCCCTTCCTCTCGTTCCTCGTGGCCTCTGCCCACTGCAGGAGTCTGAGACCCCAGTCACTCCTCACCCAGCTCTGTGCTGCTCCCGGCACTCGGCACGGCCAGAGCCGTCTCCCTCCCACTGCACGGGGCCAGCCCGGCAGATGGTTGCTGAGACCACATCACAGGCACAGCCCTCCAGGGACCATGTGTACAAATGCAAACTATAAATCCTTCCTGTGTGTTTTCTCCAGCTGGGTGTGGAGACCAAGAGGAGAGACTTACGAAAATGGAAGAAATTTTCAATGAAAGAAAGGGGTATTAAAAGAAGAAAGGAGGAAGAAGTATGGATGCAGTGTACATCCCATAGTCTAATCATGACATAAGTGCCAAAATTGGCCAAGGTCACTGAAAATGTCTAATATAATCCTAAACATTATTTACGTAACATATAAAATAGAATAATGGGAAGATCTGTGGTTTTAGAGCCAAGGCAGACCCAAGTTCAAATCCCAGCGCCACCATCTACTCCACATGGATCATTTGCAAGTTACTTTCTATTTTGGAGGCTGAGTTTTCTCATCTGTAAAATGGAAGTAAAATTCCTCATCCTGTAAAGGGTTGGGAGTCAGAATGAGATCACATGCACAGAACCCGGCACAGTTTCCGGTGCTGAGCGGCTGCTCTGGGAATGCTAAGTATGTTCCATGGCTCAGTTTCACTGAAGCAGTTGATCCCAGCGACCTCCTGTGCACAGAAACACCTGGGCACCAACCCCCTGGGCTGCGCAGTGACAGCAGCAAACGGTAAGAAAACCACACTGAACGAGAGACATCAAACCTGTACTGAATAGCTGTATTCGCTTGTGTGGCATGGATGCTGTAAATTTTCTGCATGGTATTGGGGAAAGAGCGAAGTATTTGGAGTCTGGCTGACCTGGATCTGCTATTCTTCTGGCTCAGAGTTCTGGATAAAAGTAAGAAAAGCTACATTTCCCCAGGTATCTTGCTATTAGAGTGACATTTTGCAAAGCACTTTATGGACATGATCTCATTTAGTTCTCTGAACTACACTCTGCAGTAGGCATTGTTATTCCTGTTTTAGAGATGTGTAAACTGAGGCTGACAAAGAGTAAGCAACTTGCCCAGGGTCACACAGACCGTGAATGGCAGAGCTGGGGGTTCAGTGGAGGACTGTGAATCCTTCACCTGCGGCACCGCCTTCCCGAAACCTGGCTCTGCTGGCGGTTTACCCTCTTCCTGGACTCCTGTTCCCCCACCACATCGCTCCCTCCCCAGCAAGCCTCCAGCCTGCACCAGATTGTCCAGCATCTGTCACTGGGATCCCAGTCTCTTACTGGGCCTCCACGGCCCATCTGAATTGTCATCCGCCGCCCGACTCATGCACGCTTCCTGGAGTCCCTCCCTCCGCCCCGCTGATGAGCAGGTCCAGGGACGCCCACCGCCTCGCGCAACCTGGCACAGACCAGCGCCCGGTGCACCTTCGTCCTCTTCCCCTCTGACCTGTCTACCCCGAAGTGGGGAACGTTCCTCAGTCTTATCTCAAAAAGTGTCTCTTTGATAAGGGACTTGAACAGGCATTTTCCCAGAGAAGACCCACAGATGATCAAGAAGCCCAAGCAAAGGTGCTCAGCATCACTAGGGGGTCATTAGGGGAATGCAACTCAGAACCGTGATGATACCACCTCACACCCATTAGGACGGCTACTCTCAAAAAGGCAGCAAACGGCAAGTGTCGAGCAGGAAGTAGAGAAATTGGAGCTCTGATGCATTGCTGGTGAAAATGTAAGATAGCGCAGCTGCTGCGGAAACAATATGGCATTTCCTCAAATAACTAAAAAGTAGAATTGCCATATGATCCAGCAATTACACTTCTGGATCTGTATCTGAAAGAAGCGAAAGCAGAGTCTTGCAGAGGTATTTACACATGCGTGTTCGTAGCAGCATTGTTCATAATAGCTACAAGATGAACGCAGCGCAAGTGTCCATCAACACGTGAATGGATAAGCACAGTGTGGTATATACATATGAAACATATATGACTATTATGACATGTGAATATGATATGCACATGAATGTTATTCAGCCTTAGGAAGTAAGAAAATTCTGGCACATGCCACAACATGGATGAGCCCTTTCACAAGATGAAAAGAATTCTGAAGATAGATGGTGGCAATGACTGCACAACCGTGTGAACTATGCACTGAAAAACTGTTAAGATGTTAAATTTTATATTATGTGGCTCTTACCACAATAAACAGAACAGGGAAAAGTGTGTCTTTCAGACCTGCAAGCCTATGTTATCTGCTCTCTTCTCAGAGCCCTAGCTTGTTTAGCATACCGTTTCGACGACTAAAGGTTATACCTAACCTGTCTTGCTGAGAAGTCAGTCGTGTACCCCCTGAAGCCCAAGGCAGGAAAAACGCCGCGGTATGATCGTCTCATTACATAACACTTCGCACAGCACCCCGGAGGAAACGGCTCCAGGAGAAAGATAAAAACACTTTCTGAGATTAGAAAAAAAAAACAAAAAAACTGCCGCTGTCTCCTTTTTCTCCATTACTTCAAATCCAGACGGGCAAAAGTGAGTAATTAAATTAAAAAAAAAATCCTGGTGTTATTTAAAGTGAACTTGAATAACAACAAAGTGGCACCAACACTAATAGCCTGGCACGCAAGTGCCTACTATGCCATACGACTTCCCCACACAGTCTAGACTCTGTGCTTAGGCGTGTGAAGGTTGTTTTTAGTTTTCTCCCTCTTTTCTGTGCCAAAAAGATTAAAAACTAGTTTGGCTCAGAAACTGTCTTTCACCTCCCTTCTCCACTGTGCAAACAGCCGTGGATGGCACAGAAAGTCAGACGGAAGATTTGGGGGACCTCAGAGAGGGTCCAGCGTGTGTGCACACAGGCACCTGCACAGGTGCGTGGGCAGGTGGGCAGCTATGTGTGCACGGCGCGTAGACAGAGAGAAAGGTGATGAGTAGAAAGAGGCAACGCTACATTCCGACACTAGGTGAGCGCCAGGGCCCGGTGCCACTGAGGGTCTCCTCTTCACGCTCCCTTCACCGTGATTTCATCACAGGCTTGACGACCGCTGCGTCGCCAGACTCGGTGTAACTGTGAAGGCCCACCCTGTAGACCGTGCGCAGGAGGACAGTGGCTGTCCTTTCTTCCGCGGTGGAGTGTGCCTGTTAAGGGTCCCTTACGAGAGTGGATTCAGAAGGGTGCAAAGCACAAGTCCACCGTCCAGTAGTTAAATGTCTCGTGGAGCAGAAGACAGGCACATGAACAGGCCACTGTATTTCAGGAGTTGCTGACCCGGCAGGTCGGTGTGAGTGGACGAACCGAACTGAGCAAGACTCCCTGCACATCTGTCCACGTGCCCCCTCCAGAAGGGGCCCAGAAACTCAGGTCTGCCTGACTGTTGCCGTGCAACAAAGCGGTACAGAACGGCCAGGTTGCTAAGGTGGAAAGGCTGGTAGGTGCTCACGGCGGGTGCAGAAAGATTTTTCACACAAAGATTGCTATATATCAAAGTTAAAAATTAATTTTATCCTTTAGAAGGACAGAGAATGAGGGCGGGGCATGGGCCGAAAGAGAGCAGGAAGACGTCCCAAAGAAAGAGAAGGAGATGGCAGCTGGCTTTATGGGAGCAAAGGAAAAGCAATCATTGTTGTGGCGTGATTAGCAGGTAGCTGCAAGTTGTCGTCTTTCTCGTTTCCTCTGTTCCTGGAGACTTGGTTGTCTCTGAGATGTAGTCAGGCCTATCACAGGGGATGAGATGTTGCCCCTGACATATGGTTTTGGGCAGGAAACAAAGGCCTGGAGTTTACCCCCCTGCTGTCTGCTCAAGAGCTTCTCAGGAACTTCTTGAGGCTGTAGAAACAACTTCTAAAGGCTGTGAGCTGGTGAATGCAGAGGAAGATTTACCTTCCTTTGGCTCTTTTCAGATGCTAGTGAAAACAGTCCCACAGGAGGCCTGCTTGCTGAGACAGTAGAGAGAGCTCACAGGATTGATCTTTAGCTGTTATTAGAAAATTGGATATTTTCCTGCTATTTCAGCAACGTCACCCTAACACAGATCTTCTGCTTTTTAGAGAGAAACCCAAATGAGGTTTTGTGCATGTATGAAATTTCTGAATGCTGATATTTTGCCAACTAATCTGTTTTTTTTAAGAAAATCAGTGTGCAGGCCGAATGTAGTACAAAAGAGGACTAGGCTCAGCCAGTGGTTCCGGTGATGTCTCTGATACCATAAAGTATGAAAAGCCATCAGGGACTAGATAGGAGAGAAGAAAGAGACAGAGACAGAGACTAATTCCACTAATTCTAAGGTATGGGTGGTGGTTAGGGAGGAGAACTTCACAGTGTGGATGAATCTGAAGTGACTCTCGAAAGATGAGCTGGGCAAGCAGCAGAGTAGAGGGGAGGGCAGAGCTGGCAATAGGGACGGTGGGATGTGCAGTGGGGGGCTGTCCCAGCACAGAGACTGGAACCTTCTGGCCATTGCAATGCCGCCTGCACTTTGTAGGCCACTGAAGCTCATGGGAGCTCCATATGAGAGACCATATGGGCAGACAGGGAAGAACTGAGGTTAGGCCGTGTCTGAATTCTTAGGGCCTTAGTGTGAAAGGGTGAATGAATGACCCACGGGACACATTTCACACACAGGCTATGTAGGAGCAACACGGCTGGTTTATTCACCTGGGTACTGCAAGGCTGGTGGCGGCCCCCTCCCTTCTCTAGATCAAAAAAGAAAAGGCTCATGAGACCAGACCCGCCAAAGACCTGCCAAGGACGACTGCCCTGCTGAAAACTACCACACCCAGATAAAAAATTTTGGCTCCTGGATTCCGCAAATACTGCCAGCCCCTCCTATTTCTCAATGACCACTAAAGGTCGCCCCTGCTCTTCCCGCCAAAAGTCCCTAGCCCACCCCAAACGGTATAAAAGGCCTCACCCCCTTCAAACGGAGGCGACTTCTGGGGCCTCCCTCTCTTGGGGCCCCAGAACCTCGTCTGGGAGCACTAAATAAAGCCACGTGGTCCCTCTCTTTCTCTCTCTCTGTCTGTCTTTTCTTTTCGCCGCCGAAAAACCTTACAGATGCGAGTGGGCTGAGTCCGAAAAGAGAGTCAGCACAGAAGGGGGTTAGTGAGGGTTTTTATAAACAGGGACAGCTGACCCCCTCACCCCTGCCCAGTTCAGTTCTTTGTTTCTGGGCCAAACTGGCAGGTGAAGAATCGATTCCTGCTACCTGCAGCAAAGGATGATGGGCAGAACAGCTACTTGTAATAAATTCTTCTTCAAAGGACCAACTCCTAAGAGCCCTTCGCCCTAGTGGCATCCATCCTTCTGCTCTGGCGTCGTCCTTACCAGGAGAGCTGGGGAGGGACAGCCTTGGTCTCCATCAGGGAGGGAGGAGAAGGAGTGCCGGCTGCAGCTGTCAGGTCTACAAAGTCCGGGGACTCCCCAGACTCCTCTGGCTGTTGTTTTACAAGCCTAAGTTTTGCATTAACCACATTCTGTCCTACACATACTTTTCAGGTTCCCACCTGGAACAAATCTAACATAGTGCAAATCTAGGGAGAAACCCTTTGGGCAGGCAGGTGGGGTGGGAGGGACACAGGGAGGAGCCTTCCTGGCCTTCTCCCGGTTGCAGTGCCTGGACAGAGACAGATGTGCTTGTCTGTCTGTGGTGGTGCTCACCTGCCCTACCAACTGCTGCCGGCACCACACACATCCACACACCTGGAAAAAAGTCAGGGGCACAGAAGGGCAGCGTGCAGAAGGTGTGTATTCTCCGGAAGCATCTGCCACATGTGGCCGGTGGAGTGAGGAGGTGACTCCACCTGGCCACACGTTAAAGGTAGGTTGGGGGCAACTTCAATGTTCCACAGGTCTAAGACATATATATTATACACACACACGCATATATGTAAATGAAGAATATATCCGTTTTTGCCGTGAGAGTCACCAAAGAGCTGCATATAAAGGATGCCACTGTGAGGATGCATTCATTCCAACATCTGTGAATCGGCCGTCCTGCAGTTAGAGAGACGAGCCCCACAGAACTTAGTTGTAGGTGCCCTTCTGGAAGACTAACTGCCTCCTAGAATTATATCCCTTTCAAAGGAAGATGAGAAGCAGACCACACTTTCCCCACTACCTAATGCACAAACAATTCTGCTCATTCAATTCAATCATTCAACATTTATTGAGAGCCAGGCACTGGGCCCCGTCTTGGGAATACAAACATAAATAAAATATGACCCCTCCCTTTACAGAGCTTCTATTCCAGTTCGTCTGCTAGCCGCTTCTGAGCAGAACTTCCGACACTCGACTCTGTTCAGAAACTGGTGACTGGAGTGGGCTTGCAGTCTCCTCTCCTCGTCTTGCAGGCACAGGGAGCCCCCAAGACCTCTGCACCAGATGCAGAGGAGCGGGAGCCCTCTCTCACTGCTGCTGGGAACCGAAGTGGTGCAGCCATTGCAGAAACACACTGGCAGTTCCTCAAATAATTAAAAATAGAAGCTCCGTATAGTCCAGAAATCCTACTTATGGATGTGTACCCAAAAGAATCCAGAAACCCTGCTTCTGGATGTGTACCCCAAAGAATTGGAAGCAAGGTCTTATAGGCGTATTATTAATAGAACCCCTATGATCAAGCAGCGTTATTCACAATAGCCAGAAAGTGGAAACAACCCAAGTGTCCGTTGACGGATGAATGGATAAGCAACATGGTTTCTACATACGGTGTGTGTCGTCTATCCATACCATGGGGTATTACTCAGCCTTCAAAGGGAAGGGAAGTCTGACCCATGCTGCAACACGAACCTTGAGGCCATTATGCCGAGTGAAATAAGCCAGTCACAAAAGACAGATACTATAAGATTCCCCTTATACGAGGCACCTAGAGTAGTCAACTCATAAAGACAGAAAATAGAATAGTGGTTGCCAAGGGCTTTGGTGAGGAGGAATGGGGAGTGTTTAATGGATGCAGTCTTGATTTTGGAAGATGAAAAGAATCCTGAAGATTTGGTACAAAACAATGAGAATGCACTTAACCCTACTGAGCTGTGCACTTGGAAATGGTTAAGAAGGCCAATTTTATGTTATGTGCACAATTTCACAACAATTAAACACAAAGAGCAAACCTACACACCGGACGGCGCTCCGTCACTGCATGCTGGCCGCGCCCACCCGCAGGAGCCGCCCTGCCACTGCCCTGCCCAACCGCCAGCGGGTCTCGCCAAACCTTTGGGCTCAAGGGGCGAGGCTGTTTGCCTTGTGGCCCAGCCCCTGATGGCCTCTGCCTGCCCCTCCACTGTCCGGCCACACTGGCTTGTTAAAGAAATGAACTTCTGTTCACACTGGGGACGGGTTGAGAATCTTACAGAGGAGCAAGAGTTGTGGAGACAGACAGCTGCGTCCACTAATTGTTCTAGCTGCTGCTTAACGGTGAGAAAGTTCTTGTGCTGTGTTCTTAGACACAGAGAGAGACTGAGCCACATGGGACTCAATCCAAAGCCCTGATAACACTTAACATTTCCAGAGCTTTCTACCACCTTTCCCTGACTTTTCCAACCTCGCCTCCACCAGAAGCTTGGGAATTAGGGATTATGTCCATTTTACAGATGAAAATACTGAGGCTTCACTGACAGAAGGGACTTGTCCCAGGTCACTCAGCTAGCAAGAGCAGAGACACGCTTGGGACCCTTTTTTCTGGCTCCCAATCTGATGCTGATGCTTATTCTCCGGTAGGAGCAGTTCTCAAACTTGAGCATGTCCGGCTGCTGCCTGGGGGCTCGCTTCCTGGCAGCAGCCAGCCCAGAGCGAAGCCTGGCTTCCTTAAACACCCCCCAGAATCACCTTGCACAAGCCCTGGTCCTTCCAAATGTCTAACACGCTCTTACTGAGATGCCCCATGGTTCCCATGGCTCTGTCTCGCCGAGTGAGTAACAGACCGTGTTCAGCTACAGGTGTATTCCTGGTAGTCTCTGACATCACAACTCTGATGTCCCACACTCTCTGGGCAGGGGAGGAGAAAGGGAGAGAAGACGTGGATATGCTCGTCCCAAACCTTTTCTCTCCCCTCCACAGAGGCCTGAGCAACGAGGAAAGAGCGTCACCTCCACGAACAGCTGCCCGCTGGCCGCAGCTGAGCTGAAGGACTTCCACTTCTTCCGTCCGGCCAGCCCTCCACCTGGCCCGCAGGTGAGGGGACGGTCTCAGCATCCTCTGTCAGCTCCATCGCTCTTCAGGCCACCCCACTTGCTCAGTGCCCTTCTGTGGTCCTGTCCTTGGCGTCCAGCCTCCTGGGAAAATCAAATCAAACGCCGCGACGGAAAGGCTTCTGAAGAACGGAGGTGAAGACACAAGGACTAAAACAGCTGCCGCCGGATGGCTTGCTCACCCCAGGAAGAGGTGAGTGAGGGGAGGGGCAGGTGCAGGGCCGCTGGCAGGGCTGGCGTTGGTTGCTTCGGCGATCAGACAGGGAGACACCAAGTGTCAGGTGAGTCCTTCTGATGAAGGGACCTTCGTCACATCCACCATCTAGGGACTCGCACCTGCGGGCCAGGCGCCACGTTGGCACTTTACCCACCAACCCTCCTTCAACTCCCAGAAAAACCCTTTGCGAAGAAAGTGTCTTCACTACCATTTTGCTCCTGAGAAAAGCGGGGCTCGGGATGCTGAGGATTCGCTCAGGCTCACCCCACAAACAAGGCCGGTGCACACGCCGGACCACCGCCCTGTGCCCTCTCGCCATCCCCGGAATAGGTGCTCTGGCTAACTACCTAATCACTGTTTTTTTGAAGAACATTTTATTATGTTAACCAAACCTCTACTCTGCAATTAACTCTAATTACACAAGCAATTAAATTGGGAGTAAGATTATTTTGCAGTTTAAAGCTATTTATGCTGACACTAAATTTTCCTCTAATTAATTCTTATTTCTTGGTTCTAATTGTTATTTAATTAACAGACTTTCTAACTCTAGCTGCGCATTTTTAAAGTTCCCTTTTGTCCCTGCTCTCATATCCTTGAGCAGATCACATCTGCTTTGATGGGAGGTCCAAAGAGGAGAAAGAAGCATCAGCCAATTGTGTTGAGTTACCTGAAAACAAAGCTGAGTTTGATCAATTTGTTGCTTGAAGGTAGGGAGGAAATAATAAACATCCCCATGACCATCATCATCACCGTCATCGTCACCGTGGAAAGGGGAGCCCTAGAGGATCCCCCGGAAGGTGTTGAGATAGATTCCTTAGGGACCATGGCCTGTTCTAGCTGCCCCCTTACCCCTCCCAGCCTTCCCGGCCTCCACGTAACAGACTGAGACCGTCTGAGATTGTCCACGGCCAGCGCCTTCCAACCTGCCCCGCTGCTTGGAGTGAGACCAGCCTGGGCCCGGACTCCACGCCCCAGTGCTCCCTCGTGCCTCAACCCCCCGCCCCCGGGCACAGCAAAGGCCGTCTCAGGGAAGGGAAAGACGGCTGCTCTCCACCCCTGCCCGGCAGGCGGGCATGTCCGAGCTGGAGGGTCGTGTCCGGTCTCCGCCTCATTCTGTTACCCGCTCTCAGCT
>VBSM01000840.1:1523702-1534360 GCA_008086735.1 Cheirogaleus medius | reverse complement strand
CGGTTCAGAGGCTCGCCGCGACTGTGCCCCTTCCAGGGTGCCAGCTGATAACATGTTCCAGTGTTACGCTTCCCCAAGCTCATTTATCTCAGCACGAAACTGGAAGGCGAGGGCTACGAGATCAAACAGTTTGGAAGGAACATATGTCTTAACTCATCTCTTCAGACTCCAAAATGCACTCAGGAATAAAAAAATGCCTCTCTGCAAAATATTGTCTCAAAGCTAGCTTTTCTCCCCAGAACCTTCCCTTCCTTTCCCACACCTCCTCCTCTTTATTCTGCTCTTACCTAAACTCTCCTTTTCCCCAAACTCCTCAGCTGTTCTGACATATCGACTATTTACGTAGAGACACTTGACAAACAGCAGGTACAAAAAAAGTCTTCTGGACCTTGGGCCTATTTCTTAAAAGCAGAAGATGAAATCCCCAGGTAAGAGATGCCTGCCCTATGCTGGTAGAAAAGGCAGCCATCTTATCTTCGAGGATGAGAAGTTCAGACAGAGAATACTGTACCGATTGTGTTAGAATAACTCTTATCTTTTAAACCTCCTCACATAATTTGGTCACGTCTTCACTGTTAACTATTCTTTGTCCAATACAGTATGTTGCTAACTCACTTCTGCAGCTTCTTTGGGGGCTTCATGTCCTTATGGGGGCTTTTATGCCACATAAAACTTGTACTGTGTTTCATTTTCTCTTGTTAATCTATATGATGTTAATTTAATTCTCAAACCCAGACAGGCCCCTGAAAGGCTGGTACCTCACTAACCCCAGGGCTAACAAACAGGACCCTAAAAGACCTGGAAAAAGCGAGCAATATATTAAATACATATGTTCAAAAATTATGGCCCATTCCTTGTGTACATTTTTTCAAACCGATTGGCAAATTACAAGCTTGCATTTCTTAAAACTAAATGGGAAAACTGCTTTATCTAAAATTTGGTCTATAGCCTCCATAAGATCACCTATCAGGGCAAACGAAGAATCTTAAAAGTTTAATCTTGTCCCATTTTGTCGGAACTATAATGAGAACCAACTGTCTTCTTATAAACTAATGAATTTATGTTACTATGTTCTACCTATGACTAAATTTTTAAAGTAAAGACTGTTAAGTCTTGCTGTAAGACTTACTTTGTTTTTGCTCATTAGTATGTTTTTACAGGTTTTTCTGTGCCTATATGCTATGTCTATATGATATTTTCCCACCAAAACATATAGAAAAGTTCTATGGGCTTAAAGGGAAAAATTAGTACTTAAAATCAAGGAATTTACCAAAAAAAAGTAATTCAACAAAATGCTTTTCAAGTTTAATTGACTTCAATAAAAATTCAGTAATGTAATATTGTTCGTTTAATTAAAAGCATATCTTTAAGGCTGTCAGCATTACAATAATATAGACAGACGCACAGCTTCATTTCAAATAGATGTTTAAGATCATTAAAGTATGAGTTTAGCCTAAAATCAAACAGAGTAAGTCCTTACTTAAGTTGTCAATAGGTTCTTGGAAACTGCAACCTTAAGTGAAATGACATGTAATGAAACCAATTTTATTTTCTGGTGAACATAAGAGTGAAATGTTGTTTGAGGACCTCTATAAATTGTTTCCCTTTAAAGCAGAAGTTGCCAAGAACCTACTGATGATGTTAAGTGAGGAATTACTGTACACAAATAAGAATGCAACGTGTGTCCATTGCTTCCTGTATATCAAGTACAACAATAAAACAAAAACACATGTATTTCACTTTTAGGGTTTTTTTTGATGGAAACATAACTTAAAATGATGAATAGTTTTGTGTAATAGCTCAGTTTTTGTAAGTAATGTAGATATAATTGTTATGAATAAATAAGGTGAATGTAAATGGGGTAATATTTATATTATAAATAAACTTTTCATGTAATTTAAAATCTTAAATTTTCTTTACATTAAATAATAGATATTCATAAAATATCTGAGTCATTTCTAAATAAATTGAAATGCTGAAACATTAATTGCTGAACATAAGTTCAAGTTAATTTATTTTTAACTTCTTAAATTTTATAGGGAGACAAAAATGTTTGAGACTATTAATAAAAATTTCCTGTCCCACATTAAAACTGTTGTATGAAAAAATATTTTTAGAGATTATAAAATATATATTCATGAGAGGTTAGTACATAACAGTTCAAAATGGCTTACTTCCTAGGTTTTTACTAAAAATTAAGGTCATTAGAAATTAGAAGTTCTAAATAATAGGTATAACTCTGTATACAAAGTACACAAAAATTAAGATGAGAGGCAGGATCCCCCCTCCCCCGCCCAACTGCAGTTTCTTAGGCTAGTCTGTTTCCTAGAAATTAATACTCCAGTTTCTTATGTAGGGTTTATAAGCCCAGATGATAGTATTCTAAGCACTGGAATGGGAAAGGTGGCCGGCAGAGAGGGCTGTCACTTTCAATTTCCTAAGTGGTATTTTGTTTAATTCCCATTAATAACACGACTGTTCTGCTTCTGCTGCCTCTGGAATTCCGGAATCCAGTCATTGTCCGCTTCATCGTCTCCAGGGAATAAAACCCCCATCTTCTGCGAGGATGAGGGAGTGTCATATCTTTGGTAACATGGGATAGGTTAGGGATCCAAGTTTAACTTTTTAAATGTAAACTTTTAAGTAAACCTTTTGCTTTCAGCCTCAACTACACCCTACTCTGAGACATCGCGTCTTTCTGAGGCTCTGTGTTACTACTCAAACTGCTTTTAGGTCTTCTCCACTATTAGGTTAGGGTTTAGTTTTCTCTTCTTCCAGGTCAGTAATCTCTTCTCTTTCTGGCTTCAAACTTCCAAAAATTTCATTGTTCTTGTCTCCTTTCCTAATCTCTTTGTCGTTGTCAACTTTTGTCTATTTTTACATCTCTTTATTCGAATTTGTATGGGGCTACAGGACAAAGTGGAAGTAAAAATGAGTTTAAATTCCAGCTTAATCAGACATCTTCGTCATGACGTTTTTGATGTATCCCGAGCACATATGTGTTTAAAAGTCTTTTGCCTCGTGACTGCCTGGAATATGTGCTGGCCTGTGCAGGTCACCCAGCGAGCTGACCCTGTGCCTCTATCAAGACCGAATGCAAAGGGCATCTCGGCTCTCCAAGCACAGTGCCACTTGCTCTCCTGGGCTCTCCCTGACACTTTGTCCATGCCGTGAGGCTGGCATGGCATATATAAAACGGCACATATGAGAAGATGCACTGATATTTGCTAATATCATTACTCATTGCCATTTCTTTTCTGCTTTCACAATTGAGTTTTATATCTTCATTTATTTCTGCATGAGCTAGAGTCTAACAAGTGTTTTTCTTTTTCTGGAAGAGTATGCTGGTAATATATTTTCCGAATCTTTGCCTTGCTGAGCATTTCTTTTCCTCCTCACGAAAGGTCATCCACGCTAATCAAGCTGAGCGGTTTCCCTGCGGCGAGGACGGAGCCGGCCTCTGGTGAAGAGGAAGGAAGGCGCTCACGTGCAAGAGCATCTTTTCCAATTCCATGGTCCATCTACGTCCCCACCGACACCCATCTCCAGCTGCGATGCCCTGTGCCTGCTGCAGACACCACGTGGGAGCAGGACTGGCCGCCTTCTGTGTTCTCCTGGACAGGAGTGGGATGAAGGTGGCCCGCGCTGACCACCCTAGGGCCCAGAGGACTGAAACGTTTCCTCCCAACAGCCTGGCCCCAGATATTCTGTAGCATGTTAAGCAAGCTGGCACTAGATCCACGTCTCATACCTAACACGGTGGTCCAGAAGTCGCCTCTTGTTGCTTTAGCTCGCAGGCCAGGTAGGAGTCAAGGTACACTCTTTAACTAAAAACAAAATAATTTGTATTATTACATAATTTCCCATATTATTGTCCTTTTGGCAATTCTGATGGGAACTTGGAAGGAGTGGAGGATTCAATGCATGGATCTCTGAGATTGCCATATTGATCCAGTGGTTGAGAACGTGGCTCTCATCTTTCTGTTTCCAGCATTTGCTTGTTTATTTATTTATTTATTTAGAGACAGAGTCTCACTCTGTTGCCGGGCTAGAGTGCCGTGGCGTCAGCCTAGCTCACAGCAACCTCAAACTCCTGGGCTCTAGGGGTCCTCCTGCCTTGGCCTCCCGAGTAGCTGGGACTCCAGGCATGCGCCACCATGCCCGGCTCATTTTTTCCATATATTTTTTAGTTGGCCAATTAATTTCTTTCTATTTATAGTAGAGACGGGCTCTCGCTCTTGCTCAGGCTGGTTTTGAACTCCCGACCTTGAGCGATCCTCCCACCTCGGTCGGCCTCCCAGAGTGCTAGGATGACAGGCGTGAGCTACCGCGCCCGGCCTGTTTCCAGCGTTTATTAGACAGGCTTCGCAAATGCTACCAACTCCCCATGACTTCTTTGAAATTATGCAACCTGTTACATTGACGCTCTGCTGTTCCCCCATGGAAGGCCTTTAACACCGCCACTGTTGTCTCTGATTATTTTCCATGGGACAGTGGTAGGTTCTGCCTCTGTTGGGGTGTACTTTGGTTCAGAACCCAAATGCTTGAGTGATGTCCACACGAAGTGATGGCTTATTGGTGGTGAAGGCCACCGCCTTGCCAGGTCTGTCCTGTCTCATTTCAGCTGGTGGGTGATGTGATGTGATCCAAACAGAAATCTGGACTGGATCTTTCACAGCTGGTTAGGGTGGGCTGAGAGAAGCTCAGGCTCCCTTCTCCCTCTCAGGGTGACAATATGTGAGCCACACAGCTGTGAAACCCAGAGCCTGTAAGGCCGGATTCTCCCCTCTTCTCCCACCACGGCTTTTAGATGTCCAAGCACTGCCTCATGGGAGCTCTTAGAGGAGCAGCTGGCAATGTCAAAAGGAGAGTCATCAAACACCTTTCTGCACCTAAGAGCTTGGTGGGAATGACTGGATGCCTTTTTAGGAGTGGAGGTGGTGGCAACAGATGTCATCACCACCCTCATTGCAATAGCTACTCTGGGCTCCACACAAGCAGGGCCTCATTTGATTCATATACTCTTCCTGTAAGGCGGTGTTGTTATTCCACTATGTAAATGAGGAAACTGAGGAAGCAGGTGCTTAGCCACACAGGTACAGTTAATAAGTGAATGAATAAAGTGACTTGCCCAAGATCATACAGCAAGCAAGTGCAGAGCGGGAAAAATTCCAGGAAACTGACTTTTTCTCATGTCAGGAACCTCTTCCACATGTGCCTCCCACGCGACTGAAGCATTTCTTGACTTTCAGCTTGTCCCACGAATGAAGCCGTCTCTTAAGCCTCAGCACCTCCCTGGGCCAATGCCTCTCAAATGGAGGGTCACAGCTCACGTGCAAAACTGTCATGTTGTTTATTAATTCATTTATTGATAAGTCAGACATTAATTCATCAATGTCAGGCCTGTGCTAAGCAAATGGAAGGGACCCAGATTTGAGTAAGATACAGTTCCTGGCCGGGCACAATGGCTCATGCCTATAATCCAAGCACTGTGGGAGGCCAAGGTGGGAGGATTGCTTGAGGCCAGGAGTTCGAGACTAGCCTGAGCTAGAGTGAGACCCCGTCTCTACAGAAAAAAGAAAAAAAGTTATAAAAAAGATACAGTTCCTGTCCTTGAGGAGCTTTCCCCACTGGGAGAACAGACACGCGTACAGGCGAGGAACGCAATAGATAAATCCTTCGACAGCTGAGGGCACAGTAGGGTGACGAAGCACCTGGTTTTCTTGCGACAATCCCAGTTTTAGCCGTGAAAGTCCCGTGTCCTGGAAGACCCCTCAGTCTTGGGCAAATCAGCATGGGTTTACCTACCTGACACATGGAGTAAAATAAGAGTTTTTTCGGGAAAGATTGACTCAAATTTAGTAGAACAATGAAAACGCAAGCGAGAGACGTGGAGCTTTGCGGTGTAGCAAGCATGTTCATTCCCGTCACCTCACGTTACAGTTCACAGCAATCCTGTCTGTCAGGCTTTTGTGGTATCCCATGGTAACCGAGGATCAAAGGTATTCACGGATGTTCAAGGCCAAGTTGTGGGGAAATGCCACGTATACTTCACTCAGGAAGAAAAAGAAAATCAGTAACGAAAAAGATGGCAGCAAGTGTGTGCGGCGGGGCCGCGGGAAGGGGACTCCCCGCTCTGGGAGCAGGAGGGAGACCAGGGAGCGGCAGGGTGTCTTCCTCCAGCCAAACCTGTCCATGCGGTGTGGTAATAAGGCATGTGTCACATCCACACACCTGCACCCCACAGCAGGGCCCTCCCTGACTATGCTTGACTATGAGCAAGTCAACTGTGTCTAAACTTTGGAATTTTTAATTATGCAAGGGGTTAATCATCCCCATGACTTTTGCCAAGATTGTGTGGCACAAAGCATATAAAGTACAGCATGTACCATAGCTTCCACAACTCCAGTACCTCTTAATTTGGGGGGCATACTGAGGCCCCAAAATACAGCCCTAGGCCTCTGGCCATTAGCACATCCCCAGAAATAGTGTTCTAGATGCCTCATGCCCAGCAATTGCAGTGACAACCAATTTGGAGGTAAAACATTTGGCATCCTTCCAGAAATGCTGGAAGATGGGGTGGCTCCTCCAGAGAGCCCACTCTCTTCTCTGCCCTTCCCAGACAACCTCAGTATGGCAGAGGAGTTGGGAGCACAGGCTTTGAGTCTGCACAATCTGCAGTTTGCATCTGCTGATTGCCATGTGATCGGTCACTCACCTCACTTGGCTTCAGGTAGATGCCTCAGGTGCCTCATCTGCAAAGCGGGCGTCGTCACAGGACAGCTTTCCCTGGGGTGTTTGGCGTGTCGTGAGCACTCAGCAAATGACAGCTATTCCTGCCCTCAGACTCAAACGGAAACACTGGCTCTTTCTGGGTCTCGAGGCTGCCAGCGTTCAAACCAGAGCTGTGCGGTGGGCTCCCTGGTTCTCAGGCCCTCGACTCCGACTGGAGCCGCCCCGCGGCTCTCCTGGGCCTCCAGTCTGACTGCAGACTCGGGACTCGTCAGCCCCATAACTGTGTGAGCCGATTTCTTACAAGAAATCCCTTTGTCCAGACACATATCTCCTGCCGGTTCTATTTCTCTGGAGAACCCCGACTAATACAACAACATTCTAGACACACAGGAGGGTGGTATCCAAGACATAGAGACTCCCGAAGAAAGTAAAATATGAAAAACTTACCTTGTCCAGTAAACAGTATGTGGTTTCAATTGGTCTCATAGTCTGGTAAGCATGAGACTCATCAGAGAAACAGAGGAGAGATCAGCAGTGGTCAGGAGCTAAGGAGATGAGAGGCAGGAAAGAAGTGGGTATGGGTACAAAAGGGCAGGGAGGGCTCCTTCTCTGTATCTTGGCTGTGAGGTGAATGCACGAACCGAGACGTGATAAAATTGCGTAGAACTAAATATCAATACACACACGCACACACACGTGCAAACGAGTACAAGCGAAACTGTGGATGGTAGCAATGTCGATATTTGGTTGTACTATGGTTTTGCCAGATGTTCTCCCTGGGGAAAACTGAGGAAAGGGCGCGTGGATATCTTTGTATCATTCTTCACAATTGCACATAAATCTAAAATTCTTGCAAAATAAAAAGCTTAATTTAATAATAGGAACAGCCATCCTTACATCCCAGAGCTATGTTAAAGATAGCAGCACCTGGTGTAGGGTCTAACACACAGCCTTTAATAAACGTAGACATAGTGTCTTGCATGACAAAGACTTCGGTTAGCGCTGTGTCGTGTAATATGCAGAGGAGAGGAAAAGAAAAGCTGACATCATGGTTGGAATAGGAAGCAAGCAGATAGAAAGTTAGTTATAAGGAAAAGCAGAATGCTTGTTAAAAAGAGAAAATTGTATTATTTAATTTTAAATACATATATGTGTAAAATTAGACAATATGTTGACCCAAAGGAACAACCTAGACAGCAGGTTGTTGACTAACAGCCTACTGTTGCTCTCTGTAGATGCCAAGTTCTGCTTCCCATCTTCACAAATGTTTACCTGTCTCTGAGCTGTGGAGCAATTTTAAATTTATGCTTAGGCCCCAGGAATCTTGGTGAGTACCTTTGAACAATGCAGTTTCTCAAAAGCATAACCTAAACCAGACTCACACAAAGAGGCCCACGTGGGCTGCTATCGACGGGGAGAGTGACGGATTGTCCCGTGTCCATGTGTTCATGGTATGTTTGCCCTTCCAGGGCGGGGCCCACACGAACTCCCTCCACCCTGTCTTTGCCCCTCTGGCCATTTGGCTTCATTAATTGGTCCCCTGACTGCAAAGAGGAGGCAGGGAAGAACTGTCTTCCTTTCCTGGGTTTTACACAAGACATATTGTTTCAAAAGAGAATTAGCCAGTGCCCTGGGCTACTTCTAATGAAGTGAGCAAAGCAGGCTTTCCAATCCAATATCTCTTTTGCACGAGAATGAGAACTCAGGAAGCTCGCTGAGAAGACAGGGGCACTCAGAGAGTGCGGCTTTCAGTTTTCTTCGTCAAGTGGGGTTAGTAGTAGTGCCCATCACAGAGTAGGGTTGGACAATAGGTGAGTTCATCCCGTGGAGGTCACAGAGTAAGTGTCCCCTGGCTGGTGGCTGTCATGACCAGGATTCTATGGAACAAACCTGGTTGCACTGAGACTCTATTTTCAAATTTATTTTTGCTGGTAATAACCATGCTTTATTAAATCTTCTTTCTCTCCCCTACCCAAGGTGATTTCACAAAGTTCTGTGCATCCTGGTGTTATGGTGCGAGGAAGACCACCTAAAGACCGAATTGAGCCAGATTGTGAGTCTTTATTAGCTGGCCAGTGACTACCCCCTGCACTGCCGAGAGGCAGGCACACGGAGCAGCCCCGAGCCGAAAAAGCAGGGAGGTTTTATACCGGCCCAAGTTAGGGGCTATGTGACTTAGTCACAAGGGTTGGAACAGCTTCACGTCATGTTTTCCACAGCTTCAGGGTCCGGGACCCTCCTTGGACCACCCGATAACTATCTTTAGGCAAGCAGGTTTACAGAAGCAGAAAGCATTCGCCCATAGCCCAAACCAAAATACATTCTTTTACAGATTCAGAAATCATGGTAAATTTTTAACTATACAATACATTACACAGATTGAAATGATTAAAACAATCAAAGGTTAACTAAGAATTATTGTCCATTGCTACAGGGAACAGCTTTACTATTTTAGCTGAAGGGCAGGCTGAATTTAACTCTTGGAGGTCCTTTACACGTGGAAAATGGTTTTTCATTTTCCGGTTTGTTTGTATCACTTCCCCAGAACACACTCTGCTGTTACGGTGAAAGCTGGTGGTGGCACACCTGAGTTAGGAACGTCGATGCTCAGGTTGCCGGAGACTCCTGGGGAATACAGCTGTTTCCTAGAGAAGAGCTATGGAGAAGCAGATGCGTTGGAGCCCACACCATCAGGCTGCTGCCACTCAGAGAGGACGTAAGGGGTCAAAGGAAGCAGGGACATGTGGGAAGGTGCTCAGAGGAGGTGGGTGAGCATGCCTCCAGGGGTCATGAGTGGAAGCTGGTGTGTGACCTCGAAGCTCTGCCCTGGGTCTATACCACAGACCTCAGGCCACAGGTTGTGCCCAGGTACTTCCAGCACTAACCAAGTCAGCGAGCTCAAGTGTACCACGCACGGATTTATAGCTCTGTTAACCTGGGCCCAAGTCCTGGCCTGGTCGATCTGTCAAAAAGGGTCTCTGGAAACTTCCTTCCCCCCATGGAGCATCAGTTCCCTTCAGCTGTAAAACTGGAATCATTGCATCTCTCTCTCTCAAGGCTATTTTGAGGGTTAATGACATAATAAGAACAAAAGCACTGGCATAGTATCTGGCATGCAATGGGCTCCCTAAGAATGTTATGCAAATTGAACTTGTGCTTTATATTCCAGAAGGGAAGGAATTCTATTGAAAAGAAAATTGCTCTTCATAAGTTTTGTTCCTGCTAGAGGCAGTAGCAGTGTGTGGTGGGAGGAAGCTAAAGACAAAAAGTTCCAAGTAGTTTCATCTCCAGCTTTTGAATCCTCACAGTGAACTCTGTAATTTGGCTTCTTTCAGCCCTCTGAGGACGGAAAGCCTCTGCATGGAGACGGAGCCAAGGACGCCCAGCCTCCCCCATTATGGGCGCTGATTTATCATTCATTGCGGCAGGAGGCAGCTGCTCGGCGAGTTCTTTGAGGGCATGGCAGAAAGGCATCTCCTTTGAATCCAGCAGATTCTGTAGCCACTCAGATCTCCAAGGGAACGGCTGCACGGTGGCTGAGTGTGACGGCAGGGCTGGCTGTCCCTCCGCTGCGGGGCGGGGACCCGGCCAGGGCAGCGAGCGCCCAAGAATCTCTTGCTCACGTGTCCCCTCTTCACCCCCAGCACTCAGCTCCTGCTCTTGTTAATCAAAGTTTATTCGCGGGCAGGTGGAGAGGGGCCTCACCACCAAATTCAGAGCACCATCTACCCGATTTTTCCCACTTTTATTAAGTTGGGGTGATCCGAGGGGTGGGGTACCAGGTGTAGGTTAGTTGATGTGTCAGGCAATAGGTTACTATTATGTTGATGCACCAGGAAATAGATTTAGTGTTATGCTGATGCCAGGCGATAGACTAGTTGATGGGCCAGGAAACAGGTTAGTATTATGCTGATGTGGGTCTT
>VBSM01000840.1:1472643-1523602 GCA_008086735.1 Cheirogaleus medius | reverse complement strand
TTTTTTTTTACGGCAGCTCCAGTAAACTAAAATCGTTATGCAATCTCAGATATGAGGGGCCAAGCTGCCACTCGCCTTTCAGTGAAGCCAAAGAGACCATGTGCAAAAACTGTGGGTGAGGTTCTTGCAAGAACTGGGTTTGCTTCAGGAACATCTGACATTCTGCACTGTTCCTGCCTGCTCCATGTACCTCTGTGTCCCCGGCAGTTGCAACTGAGCCTGGCACATAGTAAACACTCAATAAATACTCACTGTATGCATTAATAAATTATCAGATTAAATCTTCTCTCCAACTAAGGCTCTTTCCATATTATGTTTAATTAGTTGGTTATGTAGGCTCCATGCAATGTGAATCATGAAACCCTTATAAACTTATGAATTTAGCTGAACCACACAATCTGCTCAATAAAACGCATCACTTTAATCGACCTTCCAGACCCCTAATTGGAATCACTGTTGCAACAGTGTGTGGTGGTCAACAAAACCTCGTTAAGATTTCAACTACTGACTAAGGGACGGAGCTTACATGCTATGTGACCCCAGATGCTGTGTGCAAGGAAGGCAGGGGTCTTCTGTGTTTCTAAATCACTGGATGCTTCAGGTGATAAATGAAAATCTCAACAATAACAAGCATTTACTGAATGTTCAATATGCACGGGATAGTATACTAAAGGAGCCTAATATAGTACCACATTTAATCCTGAAATGTTAACAGGTGGATCTTATTGTCTCCATTTAGAGGCGGGAAGGAGGCTCAGAGAGGAGGCGTGGCTCACCCACGGTCACGGAGCTCATACGTGGCTGGCCGGGGTCCTACCCCGTGCTGGTCGGACTCCGGGCTCTGCCCTTGCCCCTGTCACTCGCACAAGTCACGGGGCCCTGACTCACCCCCCTTTCCCGCCATGTCAAGAGGAGGTTGCTGAAGTCACTCGAGGGTAAACACAAAAGCTCCCCGTGGCAAGGGGCTTTTCCTCTCTTGAAGGAGACACCAGTGATTATGGGCCGCACAGCCCTTAAACAGACAGCCTCGGCAGAGAGCCGGGGAAGGCGCTTCCTTTCTCCAGACGGGTCGAAAGGCTGCCTGTCTCCGAGGATTTGGATTCCGGGTGCTGTATCCACGGCGCTGGGGGATAGACTTGCAGGGCTGTGTGGGTCCTTGTGTCAACTCGTACGGCTTCGCATGCCTCGCGCTACTTTGGGATGACCCCCTCTCTCTGCCTCTCCTGCCAGAACGTGACTCCCGCAGGGGAGCAGGCCATTCCCATTCCGCCCCACGCGGAGATCGCGGGTAGGAGCCAGCGCTGGGTGTGGGGAACACCAAGCACGCAGCCCAGCGTGACCTCAGACTGTTCCTTGACCTCCCTGTGTCTGTCCCTCATCTGTAAAGAGGGGGTGTGACGTTACCGATTTCACGGTGTTTTCCTGAGAAGTAAATGAGTCAAACGTGAAAAGTTTCAGAAGCATGTCGTGCAGAGAGGAAAACACTTGGTAGATGTTAGCTGTTATCGTCACACCCATCGCTGGGGCTCCTAGAGTCAAGCCTTACTGGGCGCTACCCCTGCTCGGGATTTTTCCCAATGGTGTGTCAGCGTATCACCTTTGTTATTCAAGTGGGATTGAGTGTCTTCCTGCTATTCACGCAGCCCAAAGTCTTGGAAGCAGATGCCGCGTGGAAGTGGGTGGCAGTAGACACAGCGTTCTGGGCTCCTCTTGGGCTTGGACCAGACTGGAGGGCTGAGCCCCCGCCCACCATGGCTTCGGTCTGTGGGAACCGGAAGGGGGGCTGAGCCTGGGCTGGGTGGTGGGGAGGTCCCTCCACCACAGCAGGGTGGGCTGTGCCCGGTGCTGGCCTTTCATGCCACTTCAGATGGCATTTCACCAGATGTCCACCAGAAGCTTGTCCCATCTCCGCTGTCCCCATAGGGAACCGGCCAGCTCACGGCCCTGCAAGCCACTGACACCCGGGCCTCAGAGTGGGGCTGCTGGGTGCAGTCCACAGACCTCACCGCAAACCGACGGTCTACTGCAGTCAGATGTGCGGGGTAATCTTAGATTTCTTCTTTTTCTTTCAGCTCATTAAAGAAAGAAAAGTTTAATAATTAGAGGACTTGGAAGAACAATTTAAGAAATATTAAATTTAATGAACTAGAAGTATCCAAGTACCGATCTGCTGAGGATGCTCTAGAACACCGCCTCTCAAGTTGCATTACTCACACGGACGACTCTGGGAACCTTGTTAGGATGAAGATTCTGATTCAGCAGGTCTGCAGCGGGGCTGAGACGCTGCATTTCTAACAAGCTCCGAGGGTGCGTCGAAGCTGACAGTCCTCAGACCACACTCTCAGTAGCGACTGCAGAAGACCATTTTCCATTCGAGACAGATGGAGACTAGGCGATTCCCCAATGTGCTTTTTTTTTTATAGATTAATTATTTTTATTTCAGAGTATAACAGGGGTACAAACACTTTGGTTATTATAAACCACCTTCACGTCTTCTCATCAAAGCTTTCGACTCTGTTGAGCCCATACACACTCCGCGTGTTTTAGAATTCAGGTGGCCACCAGACCACAGGGAGGGCGGCTGGCACAGTTGTATGAGGTCTTTGGACACGTTAGTGCCTCACGCTCATTACTCACAAGCCCTGGAGGGAGTTCCCCAAAGCAAGCAGGGGTGAAACTTGGAAAAACATCTTACAGGCTTGTTTTCAGAGAGCCAGGGAGCTTGGGCTCCGTGCTGCAGCTGCTGCGCTGGGAGAGAAACTGCCAGAAACAACACAGACTTTTTTAGAAAAGACACCCTGGAGAAGTATCCCCACCACAGTCGCCCAGACATTTCAGGCCAGACCTGACTGTGAACGTGGACACCACCCTACTCAGCGTTGGCTCCGTGAAGACCGGCCGTCGGCAAGTCTGCTGGGAGAGGCCCACCAGCCCATTCAAAGCAGTCAGGAGGATTTGAGATCTTGACAGCTTTTTCCCCCTCACAAGATAATAATTTAGGTCACATTTCATATTTAACCCACTTGACACTTTAATTCTCCTAATGTGATTTTGGGTGTGTGCAGGTGAGGCACCGTGTGGGTGCAAGTCGCTATTTATATAGCCCTGGCAAGCGCCTCAGTCATTCCCAGATCCTCTGTTCACGTGGGTGCCTTGAAGACCATCAGAAACCCAAGTTTTTGACTTCCAATAGTTTCTTCTTCCCAAACTTGGAAAAAAGAACAAGAAAATGATGACCCTCTGATTTCCTCCCCTGTCAGAGGAAGACAGTGTAGTATATTATTAAAAATCCTGAATTTGGAGAGGAAAGGCCTGGTGCGTGATACCTTACGAGTCAGTCGGGAAATGTGTTCTTAACGCAGAGGCTGACCCAGGGCCAAGCTCCAGGAATGGCGGTCACCGTCTTCACTTGCCAATGTCATTGTCTCCGCCGTCATCACCGTCCTCGTTTTCCTGGCTCCTCCACTTACCACCCAGCGCCCGTGGGCAGCTCACTCTCTCTCTGTGGATCTCATTTTCACTCTGTGAAACCGGATGGTGATCACGTCTCTCGGGGCCACCAGGAAGAGCGAGTGCGGCAGAGGGAGCGCTCAGCGAGATCCGGGCCGCTCAGCGTCCTGGTTGTGCTCAGCTTGCGCTTCCTGCACATCACTTGTTTGCTTCTCTGCCTAGTTTTGTCTCTCGGTCTTTGTACTTAGCCATTCTCCCACGCCACAGAGCCCAGGCTTCCCTGTCCTTCGGCGCCCTGTGCTAGCCTGGTGGGAGCCCTGTTGAGACCCAAGAAACTTTCCAGCTGGGACTCCAACTCCCATCACAAGCTCACTGCGTGGCCTTGAGCGATTTTCCTCATCTACGAAATAAGACAACTGCACTAGATGGGTAGTTCTCAGAGGGGTCCCTTGACCATCAGCACCAGAAACACCTGGTGTGCTTGCTAGGAAGGCCTCACACTCACCGAGCCAGGCTCCAGGGCTGGTTTCCGGGGATGCATCTCAGCACGCTCCCCGGGGTTCCTCGTGTGCACTGAGCCTCATGAGCGGCCCTCGCGGGATTCGCTCCCAGCTTGGTGGGTCCCTGGCGGGGGACCAGTGTCATCTCCCCGCCTCGACATCCCTGGGCGCTGCACGAGATGAAAAGGAAGAGTACATGGAGCAAAGAGAGAAAGCAACTTTATTCTAGAATTCAGAGATAAGCATATTCAAGACACTCAAGGAAAAAGAGAGGTGACCATGAGCTTCACATGCAGCCCACTGACCTCCACACATTAAGGCTGTAGGAAAAGGGTCACAAGCATCAAAGAACTCAGGGGACACTCGTCCAGGCACTCGCATGAGAAATGAGCTTCGGGAACTGAAAGGACTAGAGAGCCACAGACACGGGGCAGGCGATGACCCTTCAATAGGCATTTGCCAGTCAAAAGTCCGTACGGTCAGCTCTCCATACCTGTGGGGTCTGCGTTCCTGGATTCAGCCAATGTGGACCAGAAATATCCAAAGAAAGAAATTGTGTCTGTACTGAACATGTACAGACTCTTTTCCTTACCATTATTCCCTAAACAACGCAGTATAACAACTATTTACATAGCATTTACGTTTTATTCGATATTATAAGTAATTTAGAGATGATTTAAAGCTGTGGTCCCCAACCCCTGGGCCACGGACTGGTACTGGTCCGTGGCCTGTTAGGAACCAGGACACACAGGGAGCGAAGCTTCATCTGTGTTTACAGACGCTCCCCATCACTCGCGGCACCGCCTGGGCCCCGCCTCCTGGCAGATCAGCGGCTGCGTTAGATTCTCACAGGATCCTGAAACCTGCTGTAAACTGCGCACGTGAGGGATCTGGGTGGCGGCTCCTTATGAGAATCTCATGCCTGATGACCGAGGTGGAGCTGAGGCCGTGACGCTAGCGCTGGGGAGCGGCTGCAAACACAGGTTGTCATTAGCAGAGAGGTCTGGCTGCACAATATCTGTCATGCACTTGAATCGTCCTGAAACCATCCCCCCACACACACCAGTCCATGGAAAGATTAAAATTGTCTTCCACGAAACTGGTCCCTGGTGCCAAAAAAGGTTGGGCACCACTGATTTAAGGTATAAGGGAGGATGTGCACAATTTATATGCAAATGCCGAGCCATTTTATACCAGGAACTTGAGCATCTGCAGATTTTGGTATTCACGGGAGGTCCTGGAACAGATTTCCCAGGACACTGAGGGGTGACCGTGTATATTTATCACACACACACACACTCTTCTTTTCTTCTTCACTTGTCGTGTAGTGCTACATGTCCTGTAGGCTAAGAATAAATGAAGCCTGGAAGGGAATATTATGCGGAAATGGCAGAAGAATGGAGAGGATGCAGGAAAGGCAGAGTAAGCTCACTTGTTGCCTTACCTGTGCAGCTGACCTTAAACAGCACAGGGGTTCGAGGCACCGACTCCCTGTGCAGCTACAGTTTCGTGTGTAACTTTTGACTTCCCCAAAATTTAACTGCCAGTATCCTGCTGTTCACTAGAAGCCTTATCTATAACAAGAATGGTCGACTCACACATATTTCGCACCTCGTATATAATATATTATATACTGTGTTCTTACAACAAAGGGAGCTAAAGAAAAGAAAATGCTATTAAGAAAATCATAAGGAAGAGAAAATACATTTACAGCGCTGTCCTGCACTGATTGATGCCGTAATTGTACGTCATCTGTGTGCAAGATGGATCGCCGCTCTGACATGCCGCAGCCTCGGACCTCAATCTGGGGTGCCCAGGAAGCAATTCAGCGTTTTCTCCTAGTGTCGTGACTGTCCCTGCTGCTGGGGAGCACTTCCAGCCTCGCCAGCAGCACTCCGCGCGGGCCCCACGGTGCCAGTCAAGGTTTACAGAATTGTATTGACCACGATGGAGAAATATGTGAGAACCTCAAGATACCACGTTTACGGTGATATGTAATTTCCTAGAGAGATGACCCGCTCACCAGGAGGTCACATTCGCGTCACATGGCGTTGTAAGTGGAGGGTTGCTCACCGCAGGAGCAACAGGAAGTGGCTAGGAAACTATTAGTGCAGTAAAGTATGGCTGCAGTCAATTTATGCGGGTGTGACTTAACACTGTACCTTTACGTTTGTTTACATTTCTCTCAGCTGCGAATGGTGCTACATTGGTTTGTGTTTCTGTGAGTAACTTTTGATAAATTTTAACTTTTTAAAGCAGATTTGCATATATTTTATGGTAGCAAATGATAAAATAGACAACCATCTACATATATTAATATTTTATGCGTTCACGACATATCTCTTTCTTTTTTTTTTTCACTGTTTCTAGGCTATGCAGTTCATCTGTGGATTTTTTCAAATTGTCTCAAATCTACAAAAAATTTTCCAATATATTTCTTGAAAAAAAATCTGCATTTAAGTGGATCTGGGCATTTCAAACCCCTGTTCAAGGACCAACTGTATTAATTGAGGCAGTGAACCAGGTGGAGGGACGGGGACAAACTAGATTTTTCTGGCTATACCTTTTTTCCTAAGGTTTGACTTAGAAAATAGACATATTTTACATAGGATATGACAAAATTAAATTTAAAATAAATTCCTAAAACCCAGAGTTAAGCAAAATAAAGGAGCCTGAAAAGTGTGTCCAGTTGGTGGCATAACCACCCAGAGAGAAACGAATCCAGGTGACTTCAAAAGAAAGTCACTGCCTTTCTGTGATACTCCTTCCCAGCTGCTTCAGCGTCAGGAGATTGTGAGTCTCACCACGAGAAAACATCAGACGGGGCAGCTGGAGACTCCCTCCTGGTGAAGCATGAGGGATACGGGGCGATCGGGCACTGGGGCTGGGTGTGCCCTGCCTGGCCCGCTCTGAGCTCAGGAACCACAAGCACATCCCCATGGCTCTATGGGGTCGGCACAGAGAGGGTGAATAGCACGTGTCTGTCAAATAAAGGAATCAGTAAAGTGAATTTATTAATGAGTGGAACTTTTTAACCTTTTGGAATCTGGGTATTTTCAAATTTAAATCTCAGAGCAAATCTGTGTTGAAAAGTCTGTGGATCTCACTAAGCAATTAAAACAAAATAGTTGAGTTTGTTCAAAGTCTGGGGAAAGTTTGATCTTGGAGAAAAAAAGGGACACATTTTCAAGTAACTGCTTTATGTAGACCCGCTGCCTGAGATCTCACTGGTTCCCAGCGATCGGGATGATTCAGACACATTCCTGCAGGGCGGTTACTCAGGGAAGCCACGGAGAGAGGGAGTAAGCCCCACTGCTGGTGTTGACGGGCTTGTGCCGATCAGCTTCCTTCTTCCCAGAGTCCAAGAGTGCCACTTATTCCAGCTAGTGGGATGAGAAAGGACTTTCCATCAGAGCAGAGTTGAAATGGGTCTGGAGAGTGAGGAGGATCTGGCCAGGTGATGGCGGCCATGAGGTCAGGGTTGAGCGTTCCAGATAGAGGAATGGCTTGTGCAAAGGCCCTGGGGCTCCATGTGCACAGTGAGTGTTATATTGCAACTTTGTGCCTGGAAGGGATTAGGGGAAGTGACTGGGCATTAGAAGTACTAGCCTGAAGAAATTTGTTAGGTCCTTCTCCCCAAGAGGAAAGTGTCCTGTACCCATCGTGGGAGAGACATCTGAAGAAAATCGCCGTCTGTGGAACATCTGCTACTTGCCAGGCACTAGCCAAAGCACTTCCTACCACTCTCATTTAACTCTCACAGCCCCGTGAGAAAAGTGTTAACTCCATTCCATAAAGGATCAGACTGAGGCTTGGAGGTGACCCAGCAAGTGGCAGACCTGGGATTTTAACCAAAGCCTTTCTGCCGCCAAAGCCCACACTCTGCCCAGTCTGCCCAGAGGTCGCCTGCGGGACGGGGTGGGGGGTGCAGAGGGGCCAGTGGCTTCCTGGGCTGTTCAGAGTCGTCGGGTTCCACATCCACGACCTCCAATCCTAGCGCAGCGCTAGTCCGGGATGTGACTTCGGGCGAGCCACAGTGAGCCTCGGTTTCCTCATCTGTGGAATGGGGAGCACTGTGCTCACCGGGAAGTCATGTCATGCTTGTCAGACTGGTAAAGGTGCCTGACGATCAGCAGGTGCCCAGGGCCAGGGCACCGTCGCGCTGTTTCGCGGCGGGAAAGCCCGCGCCCTCAGCAGGACAGAGCGGCCGGCCCCAGGCTCACGGGACGCGCCGCCCGCCGCTCTCCGCGAACCTGCGTGCTCGCAGCCCGGGTCTGTTACGGGCTCGGCCGTGGGCAGGGAAGGGGTCAAGAGGGAAACAAGCCTTGCCAGCCCACAGCTCCCTCCACGGCCTGGTGATCAACAGCAAAACAGACTTATCGGGAGTGTCAGGGCGAGATGATTAATGAATCAAACAGGCACTGAAGGGTCAGTGAGGCAGTGTCTGCTTTCTTACTCTGAATTGGAATCTAGCTCCGGGAGTTCCGGCCAAACTCGGAACGGACTGACCAGCAAACAGCCCCCCTTGTTTCCAGGCCACCCCAGGCTTTAGCTTTTCTCCTTGAGGGAAAACAAATTTAAAAAATTATATTAAATTAAAAACCTCCGGCCATAAGACAGCAAGAAGCTGTGATTTCTCTCAAGGACAGAAGAAGACGGGTGTCTAGGATTCCTGACAGATTTGTTGTGGCGACTCACGAGGCACAGATGGGCCGAGTGGGAGTTGTGGGGGGCCGGGATCTGGGAGGTTTGCTTTCCCACTGGGAGGGGCAGGATGGTGTCGCAGAAGGTGGGAAAAAGGTTCAGGGCTCCAGGTGACACCTGGAAGCAGCGGCCCCCCGCTGCAGAAGGGGACCCTTCCGGGAGCACGTTGTGTGCATGGGGCCCACTCCTGCATGGGGCCGGGCAGGGCCGTCACCTTTGCTAAGAGGAGACAGAAACTCTGACCTAGGGGAGGGGCGGCTAGGATTAAGTGAGATAATGCCAGGTGAGTTGCAGGTGCCCACATATCTTCCGCTCCCTTGGGCAGGAGAATTTAGTTAAGGAGCAGGAACCGGGGAGCTAGACCATCTGAATTCATCAGGACCGGTTCCTATCAGTGTGACCACAGGCAATCCACTTATTTGCTTGAAGGCTCAGTCTTAGCTGCAAAATGGGAATGACACTAACACTTCCTTCCTTGTGGAGCTGTGGTGAGCATTACGTGATATTAATACAACGCAGGTAAGCGTTGCATGCGCCAGGCGCATTCTTACTGTTTCATGCATGTCAATTATTATGAGATGAACTTAATGCAGAGATGTTTTTGTCTGAAGAAAGTTATGGACAATGCCCCCGAGATCACCAGCAAAAACTGAAGATAAATAAAAGTAAATCTGCCCAGTAGGGGAGGACCTGGGTTTGCAGAGCCTTCTTCCACACTGGGGAGAGGGCTTCTACGAAAATATAAATACAACACTAGATGTGAAGGTAAGTATCTACTTAGAATTAAAAAAGAAGTTGCCACAAATCAGACCCCCTCGCCTCGCTATGTTGAGTGTGAGCACACACACGCACACTCCTGGAGGCCCGGGTGCCAGCCCCCCGTGCCTCTCTCCCCCAGCCCTGTTCCAGACAATCAGTGTTTTAATTTTCCAATCCTCTATCAGACCATCGCCCTCGAGGATGAAAGTGTGTTTCTTATTCGAAAGAAATGTAACCTGGGGCCCTAAATTGGCGCAACATCTTCTGTGGGGCCTTCCCTGGCAGACTGCCCGCAGCCGGCTGCAGTCTCTGCCTCTCTGGTCTGCAGACAGAGCTGCTCTCATTTGGGTTTGGGGCCTCCGAGGGGGCAAGAGCAATATGGCCAGACTCAGTCCATCCCTGCACTGCTGCTGCCCCCACCGCCCACCCATGGCCACTCATTTTGGGAACCTGGTGGCCACCTCACATGAGCACGTAGGGAACTCTGCTTGTCACCTTAACTCATCTTCCAGATCTGGAGCGGGGTTCTTCTGCTGGACGTCCACGCGTCCTACTCCGGTGCACCCCGCAAGCTCCCACGGTGATGTCCACAGGGCCAGGCCCCACAACGCACATCCCCTTACCAGGCCGGTTCCCCCGTCCTTCTGCCTGAGCACGCGGGAGGCCGTTGTCCACTGCCCAGGAGGTGGTGGAAACCCCAACACGGGGCAGACGGCATGCGGTTCAGCTTGTTAAGCTGATTTGCTTTTACCTTCTTCAATCAGAGTGATGGTCCTCCAAACAGGATACTGCCTATTCGACTCGGAACTGCCATTCACAAACCAAGCAGCTCTTTGTTGGTCGTCGAGAACCGTTTATGGAGCCCTAAGTGGCCGTAGAACCAGCAGCTCTTCAATCCTCCCCTGCCGTGCCACAAACCTTGCCTCGCCAAACAGTCCCCCACCTTGGAAAGCCCACCCTAAACCACGGACGCCTGGACCCCGAGACCCTGCAGATGTATTCCGACCTCCGTCTTCTAAGACGCTGCACCCCTTCTCTAAATCCCTTCTCAAGGTGGCGTTCTCCATTACTGCAGTGAGCGCTACTAAATTTAGTTTGGCTTCGTTAACAGATTGTCTAGTGATATCTTAGGAAGTTAACAACAGGATCAAATTTTTAAGAACTCTCCCAGGCTGCAGCACGGAGAATGGGTTGGGAGGCGGAAAGGCGAATAAACGGTTTGCTCCAGTGACAACTCTCTGCACTCGTGGGGGTATCCGCAGGCTCGGCCCCTGGTTCTGTTTCCTCCTCTGCCTGCACCCCAACATGCCCACTGCTCTGAGGACAGTGGCCCCCCAGGACCTTCTAAAAGGACTCCAAAACATGCCTCACATCCCAGCAGCTGCTACCTTCTCCAGACCCACCCGCCCTGCCCTCAGCTGGAACGCGAGATCAGGACCAATGGCTCACGGGACAAGGACGGAGGGTTGGTAGGAGCTGCGGGGGTTTCACCGAGAAGAACCCTGAGGACTCCTACCCAAAGGAGAAAACTAATTTATTAATTCACTCCTTTAGCCGGCCAGTCCTTAGGCGAGACCTTCCGGAGCATGCCCCTTTGCTAGGCTGTTTTGAGTACTAGGAAAACAGAGAGCAGAGATGAATTTGAGACCTGCCCTCCAATCTGGAGGAGCTTCCAGTCCTTTAGGGAAGACGGACCCAGAAAGAGAGAAGCCTGACACCGGGTAGGAAGTGCTGCGTTGGGCTGGGTGTGCACGAAGGTGGAGGGACAATCCAAGAGGGCATCTGGTGGTAGCATCGGGACAGAATCCTGTAGGGTGAGTAGGAGTTTTCCCTAGGGAGCAAATGCCAGGAAAAGAGGGCAGTGCATCAGTGAAAACGCAGGTGTCGCCTTTCAAACAGAGCAAAACCTCCCCTGTTCGGCTCACTCACTGCCTGCGCCAGCCCCCAGGAACCAGAGATGAAGATGAAACAATTTCTGTCCTGGAGGGGACAGGATAGGGGTGCCGGGCACAGTGAGAGATGGGCCTGGGGAGATTTGCAGGGTCCAGATCTAGGGAGGTCAGCTAGCAAGAGACTGAGCAGAATGCAAGTCCCTCCCCTTCAGAGAAAGTGGGCATAGCACAGCTTCAGACTGGGCTGGGCGGCGGCAGACCTGTGAACACCCAGCAGGATGACTCTCACCTTAAAGAGAAGCAAATTCCTTACCTGTCTATTTCCCTGTTGGGCCCCATTAGCAGCACTTCGCATTTCTACAGCCACTTACGGCTGAATGTTTAATTCCCACTGCAACCCCTTCAGAGGCTAAATAAAGAACGGTGATGCCCTGTTTCTGAAAAGGGGTCTGAGAATCAGCGGTGTGGAATCACCTGCGCGGGATTCCAGACTGAGCCAGTTCTGGAGAGCAGATTCCCGAGCCAGGGGGAGGCCCGCAGGCTGCCCGCGCCCTGTGCCGGCTGCTCCTCTCCAGGCAGGGGGGCTGTGGTGGAACAGAAACCGGAGGGAACTGGCGCCAGAATTAAAGTCCAAGACCCCAGCCTGCCACGTCTACGTGTGCCCTCAGGCAAGTCAACGCATCTCCCGGAATCTTCGTGAGGGTTCTCCCAAGAATCTCAATGGGGGAAAGTTGTAATTCCAGCCTCGTCAGGTTCTCGTAAGAATGAAATCAGTCAGTGGCCGTGAGGCTGCTTGCCAGTAACACTAGCAGAGAACATTGATTAAAAACATACGGTGTACACATGTAACCCCCATACATGTATTATCTCATTTAACTCTCTCAGCAACTTGACAAGGCAGGTGCTACTATTACCCAAATTTTACAAATGAACACATTAAAACGTGGTGTGGTAATGTATCCAGTCGCACCGATAGAAAGAGGGCGTCGCAAAGCTTAGCCAGCTTCAGTTGAGCTACAGAGCTCTGTTCATGTGGAAATCGGGGAGTTTGGTTAGGGAGATGAATCTGAATTTAGGGCATCAGTCTCTAGCTCTTTTGTTTCCTTTTTTTTTCTCTCTCTCTTTTCTTTGGGGGGTGTTTAGTTTGTTTAAGTCACACAGTAAAATATGCCCCTTTTAAGTATATAGCTCTGTGAATATTGACAGGCGTGTGTAGCCATCTACCATCAGCACAGTCAGGACTAACTGCCTCACAGCCAGAAACTTCCCTGTGCTCTTGGGACGTCGACCCTCCCCTCCCTTGCACCCGCTGGCACCCGCTGACCCCACTGCTCTCTCCCGGTGCACCTGCCCCTTCCAGACTGCCACAGACACAGAATCACAGAGCATGGAGCCCTTTGAGTCCAGCTTCTTTCACCCGACGTAGCCATTCGAGCCATCCGTGTTATTCCGTGTGACAGCAGTTTGTTCTTACCGCAGAGCCAAACTCCACGGCGTGGACGCGCCTCCAGCTCCCCTTAAGGAGTGATGGAAACCTCTATTTCCCAGGAGCGACGCGCTCCCTGGTTTCAGGAATTGGGCCCTGGAGACCTGAGCATGGCCCTGGTTTGAGAGGAGAATCCACATTAGGGTCAAGAGATCCCTTTCTCCTTCCTTCCGATCCTGACTCCTTCTAAGAGCAGAGGGGCACTTGGGCCCCAGGTGACCATCTGGCGAGCAGAGGTTGGGGACCCAGCTGTGCCAAGACAGAGCAATAGGTCGGCTGTGGGCGCAGCAGGGGGACGGCACATCCTGTCTGCAGAGGAACTCGCTTTTGCCTTCCTTCCCTCCCTTCCCGTCCCTGCCTGTTTGCATGCCTGTACCTCTGTTCCTTATCTCGCCGGGAGGGCTGGAAGGGCAGACTGACTTTATTGCTGGGTGAGCCTCCATTAACTAACCAAGTGCAGGTTTACACATCCTCGGGCACTGTGGCTCTGGAGTTGCTTCCTGGGCGCTGCTGTGACAATGGATGCTACAGCCTACAAATTGCAGCCGCTAAAAATAGGCCAAAGTCACCTGGTCTCACTTCTTTAAGTGCACGGCTTCTGTGCTCAATCAAAAAACCCAGCTAATTAGCTTTAAAAGCCTCACTTTCTGGAGCAGGGTACGTGGGTGGGCTGCCCGTAGGAGGGAAGGCTCGCAGAGGAGAGGAGCCTGTTGAAACTACAATTCCGCAAAAGAAATAAGGCCGTGGAAGGAGGAGAGAGGGAAAGAAAAGCAAAGGGGTACGTTTTGGGAGTGGCGGGAAGGAGGCATTAGCAATAGCGATGCTGTGAGAGGGGGCCAGTGAGAGGGAGGCTGGAAGGAGGCTGGAAGGAGGCCGGCAGCCTTCTCCTGGGTGGACCGCTGGGAAAGTGTGCGCAAGGGAGCGCGGCATGCTGCTACCATGTCAGAGAAGGTTCTAGGCTCGGCACCCTCTCCTCCTGGGAGCGGCGCTGCCATCCGCTCAGTTACCCAGGCTCCGGGGCTATTGTCAACCTCCCCACCCCCTCCTCCCTCTCTCAGAGTCCTCCTAAATTTCTCTCCTGCCCAAGTCACACGCCCGCCACGGCCACTCTCCAGCAGCTCTCCCTGGGCCCTGCTCCGCTGCGCCTTTCCCCAGCCACCGGGTCTCCTCCCTCTGGCCTCTGCCTTTCCTCCTACGGTTCCTCTACTCCAGCGACAGATCACGTCTGCTCCTTACCTGATGCAAAGCTCCGAGAGGCTCCCAACCCCCCAGGGATGCAAAACTCCGCGGGGAGACAGTCCACGCTCTTTCAGTGCACCCCAAGTTGCCATTCCAGCGATTCCTCCCTCCAGTTCCAACCACACACTCTGCTTTCGGGTTACAAACCGGTGGGCCAGGAGCTAAATCTTGGGCATGTTCTATTTGGTCCTTGGACATTTCAAATATCTGAAAATTCCACATACAAATCTAGAATTTCTTTTTTTACTTCTCTTGGAACATTGGGAGACACAAGACTGAGCCCACATTCCCACAGGCCACGCTCTGGTTGGCCCCGACCCCTCCATTCTCTAGTGTCTTACGCTGGTTTGTTTTACTCACTTTTGCCTTTTTGGTCCTACAGACAATGGACTTTGAGACCCCTCGACCCTGTACTAACTGTGGCCAAGCTTTACCCGGGGAGCGGCCCCCAGGCACCCAGCTCTGAGCCTGGGACATGTGTATAAATGACGCTCGCTCCTGCGCAGCGAGCTCTTCTCTGCGCCAGTGTGGCGTGAACAGCGCCCCTAACATCAGTCACTCACATCACACCTGGGGGCCCTCGTGTCTTGGTCATGCACCCCTCTTTCTGGGGTGCCCTTCCCCGTCTTTCTCACCCGGTAGAGTAGTCTTCCTGTTAGGGCTGATCCCAGGCACCACGGCCTTCTCTGTGCCGCGTGATGTCATGCTCAGTCTCACCCGGGCGCCACTCTGCCTTGTCTTTTATTCTGTTCTCAATCTCAGGATTCGGGGCTCTGTCACATCCATGTGTCCCCCTACTCAACGTGTCCCCAAGATTCATTCCTTGCACATAGCAAGTGATCAGTGAAGTTTTCAGTGAGACTGACTCAGGAGCACCCAGAATCCTTAAACTACCTTTCCTCACAGATGTCCAAAAGAAAAGAATGCAGAGCCCCAATTTGTATATCCTTTCGGAGAGAAATACCTGACACAGATATCCTAGAATCCCGAAAAAGAGTTAAAAGTACAGTCGAACATGCAGCTACAACATTTTCGCATTTGAAACCGTCGAAGGGTGCGGAGGAGGGAACATCAGTAAATATACCATATGTATGTACATAAAAGACTAAGTTTGAAAGCAGTTTAAGAGAACAAGTTACCTTTTAGTTTTAGATGTAAAAGATGATTTCTTGAACTAATCTTGGTTATTAGAGCTTTGGGGTAAAATCGTCAAGTGGACTTTTGTTCTTAAACCCCCAAACTCACCTCCCTCACCAGACGCTGCATCTGCCTACATCTTGGTTTTGGACTTCCAAGGCTCCAGAGCCGTGACAAATAAATTCCTGTTGTTTATAAGCCACCCATTTTATGATATTTTGTTATAGCAGCCTGAACTAAGACAGTAAGCTTGCCAGATCCATCCATTCAACGAATATTTAATGAACACCTACCGTATGCCAGGCACATTTATATACAGTCTTTCCTGAGCATTCAGGACACAGGGAAGAACTTCATAAAGTTTGTTTCCTCCTAGAGCTTACATTCCCCTGAGTTCAAAGTTAACATTTAAAAAATGACAAACGATAACCAATTAAAAACATAATTGGAAAAAAGGATCCAATTCATAATACCAATAAGAAATCTAAAATCTTTAGAATAAATCTATCAGAACATGTACAAGACCTACAAACAGAGCACTTTAAATATTGTGATAATGACGTTAAATAAATACGGTCCAGGTAACCCTCATAGCAACGGGACGATGGTGCTGTTCTTCCCTGCTCTGCCGAGGAAGGGCTCGGGCTGCGGGCAGCTGCCTGGGGTTACAGAGACCTCAATACCTGACCCCGGCTAAGGACACAGCCGCGTAGCCCTCTACGCACCTTTTAATTCTCTCTCAGCCTTAGTCTCCCCGCGGGAAATATGGCCCACACTGCTGTCCCAGCCTTGCTATAAATGAAATAGCATATTTAAGACACTAACTCAGAGCATTAAGTAGATGCTTGGTGAATACTACTTCCTTCTTTCTAACCAGGAGAAGAATTGACTTTATTAACATGCTCGATAGCATAATGGTAGGGTGAGAAAAGTATTTTCATCATGATCAATCAACACAAGGAAAAATAACTTCAGGAGGCGTGTAGGAGAGAGGTGGGTTTTTCAGCGGGTAGAGTTTCTATTATACTGACTTGCTTAATGATTCACCAAGCTGCTTGATTTGAGAGACAGCCGATCTGAGGGATGTGAAATGCCGATCTTTCTGAGCAGCAATTATCTGTGATGAAATCACAGTGCCTTTGGAAGGAAGGAAGAAGCCATTTTGCCTCCAGAGCGTGGTGACTCATGGAAAAGATCATTCCCCAGAGAAAAAGGAAAAGCTAGAAGTGTGGTTTAAGAGGCACAGGTACCCCAGTGGATACTTGGGGAAGTCCCCCACCCCAGAAATATTCCTGGGAGCTGAATGTGGTCTCATTTTGCTATCAGTGTATAGTAAATAAAATTAGGAAAATGCAGAAAAGAAGGAAAAAATTCCTACTCTCTGGATCCTAATGTAACCACTACTAACATTTTGACGTATTTCCTTCTAGCTTTTTTCCCTCTCTGCGCATTGCTTTCTTTCTTTCCATCATTGTAATCTTCCAGTTTTGTGTCTATCCTAAATGTGAGTAGGGAAAAAACCCACAGGATTCGAAATGAGAGTTTGAATTCCATCACTTACCAGCAAAAGGACTTTGGAGTGGCTGTCCGTCATCTCTGAACTTCAGTTTTCTCATCGACAAAGTGAGATGATAGAACCCACCCCATAGCTGCTGTCAGGATCGGTAGGTAATGCAGGTAAACTGCTGGCATGGGGCAGGCACTCCGTAAGTGGCCTGTCCTACCTCCTGTGACTCAGAAAGTCTCTTTGGCTGCAAAGGAGGAGCTGGTCTCCCGGGCTGCAGGAAGTGCCAGACATGAGGCCATTCCAGAGAGCCTCGCAACCCCCCAGGGACACGCCGCAGAGGGGCCTCGCCCCTCTCCCACCTCCAAAGACCTCACTCCAGTGCTCAAATGCCCGTGTGAGATTTGGCCTGGTGTTTCTCAGCCATGGCTGGAGACTGAGACTGGCAGCATCGTAGCCAAGCCGGACATTGTGAGCTGCCAGCCGCGACCTTAACTGCGTTATTTCCACTGATGTTTTAACCGCATATTGCATCATAAGCATGTTTTCAAGTAACCACTGTTTACTCAGCACCATATTTTTAATGCTCCAGAAAAGCCAGACAGGGCGAAGGACTGCTGTTTAGTGGTGGGCTTTCCACTGTGGAAGAGCTAACTTATTTTTTGAACGATACCCTTGATCGAAGGTAGTAATAACTATGTGTTTCATTCTTGAGGGGTTCCTAGAAAGTGCTCAGCCTTTCAAGCAGTTGAGCCCCACGTTCCCTGAACGGACTGGGCCGTCCCTCCGTCCCATTCTGTGACCGGCCAGCGCTGGAGTGACGCTTTCTGGTTTCGTGCCGAGCAGTCTGCGGGATGGCACACGACATGTGACTGCACACGACATGTGACTCGCAGAACAGAAAGTCACCAAGGCCTGCCTGCCCGTGACATGAAAGCATTCTTCATCAGCTTTAAACTGAGAATCAAATAACAAGGAAAATATTTGGCGGGTGAAAGCCTGTGAGATTTCATTACCTAAGGCACATGGATGTTGCTAATGTGAGAGGGATCCTCAGGCATGTTTGATGTTTACCAGAAACCTAATAGGAACAGCACAGTCTCTGACATCAGGCTGCTCTTGCCAATGCAAGCAAGCGTCAGAATTTTGCTCAAGGCTAAGATTTAATCCGCTAAGATTTTTACCTCTACTTACTCAGAGTCTCCAATGGCAAAGTTTAGTATTATTTTAAAATTAAACCCTTTCTAAAATTGGAAATTAAATCCTTTCATTATTTCTAATTTCAAAGCGCAGGATGGGTGACAGTGATACTTTCGGAAACACAGAGTATTTCCAGAGAGGAAGTCATCCATGGGAATTTTGGCCATAGAAAGTTTGGGAACTGCTCATTTAAATTGTTCTACTATCCGCTCACTCAAAAGGTGTTGGGTGAGCCCTTGCCATCTGCCCAGACCTTTTATAGCCACGGCCACTTCCCTCTTTAACTCCTGGCTACCCCTGATTCGTTCTCCGGCTCTACCACTTTGTCATTTGAAGGAAGTTATATAAAACATACAGCATGTAACCTTTTGCTATTGGCTTTTTGGCTCAACATAATGCCTTTGCAATTCACTGAAGTTGTCGAATGTATCATTAGTTCATGCCTTTTTATTGCTCAGTATTCCGAGATGCAGATGTAGCAGTTTGTTTACCCATTTGCCCACTGAAGGACATCTGTCCTGTTTCCAGTTTTTATAAAACTGAACTTGAAAACAGGCTATTTTAAATAAAATTGTTAAGAACACCCATGTACAGGTTTTTGTGCTTAGGCAAGTTTTTATTTCTCTGAGATAAAATGCTCATGAAAGCCAGCAGGTGCTCCCCACCCCTCCTGACCTTTTCTCTTTTCTTTCTTTCTTTTTTTTTTTTTACAGAAGTAACAGGCTGATTCTAAAGAATGTAAAATAGCCAGACAATCTTTAAAAAAAAGAAGAGCAAAGTTAGAAGATTTACATCTCCTCAAGACTTACTATAAAGCGACAGTAATTAAGAAAGTTTATACTGACATAAGGATAAATACATAGATCGACAAAGTCCAGGACACACCCACATGTATGGCCACTTGACTTCTGAGGTGTGGGTGAAATGGGGAGAAAGGAGGCGTTTTCAGTAAATGATGCTGGAGCAACCAGATACCATGTGGGGGAAAAAATGAATCCTGACTCATACCCTGATGCCATACATAGAAATTAATTTGAGATGGATTATAAACCTAAATATAAAATTCTATACAAATTCTAGGAGAAAATAGAAGGATATCTTTTCAATAATGGGGTGAGCAAATATTTATTAGACAGGGCATAAAAAACCACTAAATATAAAATAATAGTTAATTAGATTTCATCAAAATTGAGAATTGCTGCTCATCAGAATATACCATTGATAAAATGGTATATTATAAATAAAATAAGCCAGAAGATATGAAGACTATCTGTAACACATGTCTTTCAAAGAATTCATATCCAGAATTTTAAAACACCTACATAAAACAGGAGGATGAAATGGCAATATACTTTGTAAGGTTCTAACACTACATTAAAACTGATATAATATTACATCAAGGTGGATTGTTATATATAAAAGATGTATAATACATAACCCCAAGAAACCACTAAAAATTAAAATAAAGATACTGCTAATAAGTTAATAATGGAATAAAATAAAATCATAAAAATTATTCAATCCAAAATAAGGTAAGAAAATAAAAAATGATTTAAAACTCTACCATATAGATAAATATCTTAAGTGCAAATTGTCCAAATTGTCTAATTAAAAGTTAGAAACTGTTAAGTTGGATAAAAAAATGAGACCAATCCCATACTGCCTATGAGAATCCCACTTTAAATATAGAGATAGAGTAAAAGTAACAGGTTGGAAAAAGTTACATGATGAAAACACTAATCAAAAGAAAGCTAGGGGGTGATACATAGACAGCAAAGTAGACTTTGGAATAGGAAAAAGTATCATGATATTCATAATTAGTAAGGAGCCAATTCATTAAACATACATAGTATTCCTAAATTTATAGCACTTAAAAAAAGAGCTTAATTGTGTACAGCAAAAATTGATAAAAATGGAAGTAGAAATAGTCTAATACACAATTATAGTCAGAGATATTAACTCTCATTACTTAAGAAAACACGTAGACAGAAAATTAGCAAGATGTAGACAATGTAAAACAATACTCTTAACCTACACGACCTAATTAGCAACTGTAGAACACCCCACCCAATAACAATAGAACACACATTCTTTTCAAGAACACATGAGTCATTCACCAAGATACTGGGCATTAATAAATGTTAAAAAATCTAAAAGAATTTACATAATTCAAAGTATGTTCTTTGCTCACAATGGGATTAAGCTAGAAATAAATAACAAATGATATCTAGAAAATGTCTAAATATTTGTAAATTAAACACATTCTAAATAATCTATGGGCCAAGAAAGAAATCATAAGGAAAATTGGAAAGCTTTTGAACTGAATGAAACTTAAAATACAACCTGTCAAAATTCATGAGATGCAACTAAAGCAGTTCTTAGAGGGAAATTTGTAGCATTACATGCTCATATTAAAAAAACAAAAAGATCTCAAATCAATAACCTAAGTTTACATTTTATAAACAAACAAGGAAAAATTTAATCCAAAGGAAGCATAAAAAAGGAATTAACAAAGATAAGATCAGTAATCAACAAAACAGAAAAACAATAGAGAAAATTAATGAAACCCTAAACTTTTTTACAGAAAGATTAATAAGATTGTTAAACCTCAGTCAGAATGATCAAGAACAAAAAAGAGCAAACAAAATCACCAATACCATGAATGAAAGAGGTAATATCATTACTGAGTCTACAGAACAGACATTTAAAACAATAATAAGAAAAGATTTTGAAGTTTATGTCAATAGATTTGACAACTTCGATAAAAGAGACAACTTATTTGAAAGATGCAAACTATAAATATTAAAGCTCCCTCAAGAAAAATGTATTTAATAAAGTTATAAAGGGAGATACTGGGAAAAACATTTTTAGTTGATCGATGTAAAAAAACCAAAGAAACAAAAGGGACAAATAATAGTCGGACGACTACGACCTAACAGTGAGATGATAAAAATAAATGGAAATAGATTACTAATTTTTTAAAACTATAAATGATCTAACATTTGAATTCAAAATGAAGATCACCTCACTGTACAAAAAAAAAGAATACCCTCAACTATATTTTATTTATAAGAGACACACCTTAAATATAAGAACACTAAAGTTTGAAAATAAAAGGCTAGAAAAATGCATACCATATTTATGAATATGAAGAATCATTGGGTAAAAAAGGTCAATAATACTCAAATTAATCTATAGATTTAAATTCAATAAAAACCCTAACAGAGCTGTTTTTTTATAGCACTTCACAGGCTCATGGACGGCGTCAAGTGCCTCTCTTTAGAACGTGGGAGACTTAGCAGCCATCTTGCTAAGCTCTGAAGTTTTAGCTGAAATTCTGAGTCAAGAATCTTTTAAAACCCCATTTAACTCTCTGTCAAGCTTCTCTATCTTTCTCTTTGGAGCCAACAAATTTCCCTTACCACTAACATTCTTTCTGGCTCTCGACAGGGAGCCTGCCTGGCTTCTCCAGAGCCAGTGGCTGCTGGTCCCTTGCATTCCCTCGTTGAGAACCATTGTCACCTCATCGAAAGCCAGACATGATGCCCAATTCTGGTGAGAGAGGGGGAGATGTGGCGTCTCATCCACGGTTGATCAAAGCATCCATCAGAGAGTGAGCCGGCAGGTTTATTTTAGCATTGAAGGCACCGCCTGTGACTTGTCAGTCCCTCTTCCACAGCTCCAGTCTGGGATGGTCACCCTCTTACATAAATGGCAGAAGTCTAGGTTAACACCAAGAACGTAGCGTCAGCACCATCCTGTCTGCAGGACAGGAGAGTTTTGGTCCAGCACGTTATGGAGGTGGAGATGAGAACATGTCTCCGTGTCCCCTGAGGACCAGCTCCTACCAACCAGGCATGGCTGTGTGCCATTTGGAATATGAATCTGTATTATTTTTCTCCTTGCATTTGCTCCTTTGCTTTCCCTCAGCCAGGCAAGTCATCAGCTCTATGCTGAGTCGCGGGCAGAATGCACAGTGGTCTACAAGACTTTCCAGCTATTGTGTCCAAAAGGTAGGACCTTAACAGATCTAGGAGAGTTTTGTAGAAGACCTAAAAGGGAGAGCACTTTAACAGAGCCTCAATGCCAACGTTGTGACATTAGGGTTTCTCAAACCTCAGAACAGGAAGCGATGTCCCCTGGCTTGGAAGAAGAGAGAGAGAAATCTGTGGATCGTGGCCAAGGCACTTGAGCAATTGCTTCCTAGCAGGGAACAGCAGGGAGGGACAGCAGGGAGGCAGCAAGATTGCAGAGAAATGGTCAGAAGGAACCGCAGAGAGCCTCACAAGAGATTTCTGGAACAAGCATGAAACAAAAATAGCAAGAGGCCACCAGGCCTAAGGGAACCTGGGCACAGGAGCAAGGATCACCCAGCAGTAGCCTGGACAGACTGCCAACCAGGGGCAAGCTCTTCTGTCTCTCACCTGTCACCCACTCCGACCTTCCCACCTTGAGATTCCTTGATACTGCGTTAGTGTGTGGGTGGGAACGACAAAAAGGGCCAAAGTTAAGCTTTCTCAGAGGCTTAAAGTCAGAAATGAAATTGCATTATAGATAAGAAAGTGCTATTTCTCACCCCTCTGGGTTTCTGGACTGAGATTTCTACCTACCATACATTCCTTCTTTGGGCTCCAAACCCCACAGAGAGCATGCTGCCAGCGACTTTGCAGAAGATGAAGAACCAGAGGCACCATCTGTGACCACAGCTGGAACGGGTGCGAGGCGGGGACCGGCCGCCACGTGCGTCTGCCACACTGCTGTGCCGGCACATTCCACACGAGGCTGGAGCTGCCACCTCAGATCACTTGTGTGGTTGCTCTAAAAGGCACTTAAACTTCTACAGAGGAGACTAAATTTAGTTCCTCCCCATAAACACAGTTGTCTGGTTGATGGGAGCAAGAGAGAGCATGGGAACATGTTTTCAGAAATGTTTGAATAATATATGTCAAGGCAGCAACGCAAAAGCTCTAAAAAGACAGAGCTTTGCAGAGGGAAGGTTTTCACCCTGAATTTCAGAGAAAAACAACTATAGGATGATCTAATTGTAGGGAATAAAGAGAGGGATCATTTCAGTTTGGTATTTCTGCCTGAAGGTAGTAAAAAGCAGGACAAAGAGACCAGGAAAAATGGTGAAGAGGTTCTTGAGGTCTGAATTCAACTTGTGTGTGGCCGAGAGGCCGTGGGGATGGAGAGGAGTGAGGCAGCCACTTGCTCTCCAAGGGCTCGTGGTCCTGCTGCAAGGCTTCGAGAGAGGGTCCCAGGGTGGTGCTGCGGTGGGGGTGCCCAGGAGGCTGCGGGAACTCAGTCGGCGCCACTGGGATTGCCCAAAGGCTCCGGCAAGCTCATCGACAGAGTGACATTGGAGCAGGTGTTGGAAGGCTGGTGGTGGTCTGGGCGAGCCTGCCTGAGAAGGGGAGAGTGGAATTCTGTGTTGGAGGAAGAAGATGTGGAGACACATTGTCTCTCCTCTTGCTGACCTTGCCTTGCCCGAGCCGCCCCACGCACGCTGCCTGCTGAGTGGTCACCCCGTCTCGGAGATGGTGCTATTGCTCCTGCGTAAAGTGATATCAGAGTCGCCAGTTGACAAGGGACAAAAGTCAATGAGTTGATGGCTTACAACACAACTTCCACGCACACTCACAGAGCAGCCCGGGACAGTGGACGGTGCACAGGGGCTGTGCTCAGAAGAACCAGGGTGGACATCCGGGCTTGCCATTTCCAGCCAGGAGAATTTGCCACCAACGTGAGGCAGCAGGACCCTGAAAGGGGCACTTACTTTGTCTCGAATCAGCAGAATCCTGAGCGAGCGACTCACCAGCTGAGTGCCTGTGGCCAAGTCAAACTCTTTGAGAATCTGATTCCTGATCCCTAAAATGGAGGTGAGGAGCCCCATCTCATCCTCATTTCCTTCAGAATGTCATTGTGAGACGTGAATGGGACATGCATGGGAAAGGCTTTGTAAATAGCAAAGTGCTGTAAAAAATGGTGTTTCTCAAATATTTCCCCTGAAGGGTCTCCACCAAGAAAATGCGCCCTGGTCAAATAAAGGCAGGAAATGCTGTCAGTGTTTTCCCCTCTTGCATATTACAAAGTGCATTCCCATATTAAAGGCCCCGAGATACTTTGCAATTAAAAGGAAATAAAATACCAGTTTAATCGTATTGGCTATAATGTTTCTCAAACTTGTTTGTGCAGTCTTCATCTGTGTTCGTGTGTCTGAACACTTTTCCAATATGGGTTCTGAACAACACACTTCAGGAAACATTGCTATTGTCAACGGAAAAAAGCCAAACTCTGTAAAATAATTTTAAAGAGATTTATTCTGAGCCAAATTTGAGGACCATGACCCGGAGCCACTGCCAAGAGGCCTGGAGCTAGTGGACTTGATGTGGCTGGGTTACAGTTTGGTTTTTATACATTTCAGGGAGACGGGGGTTACAGGTAAAGTCATAAATCAATATGTGGGAGGCATACATTGGTTTGGCCCAAAAAGGTGGGACATCTCGAAAGGGGGGGGGCTTACAGGTTATATAGGTGGGTTTAAAGATTCTTTGGCTTGTAATTGGTTAAAGACATGAAGCTTTGTCTAAAGGCTTGGAATGTTTTAACATAAGGTACTGTTATCAGAGATAAGACACTGGACATAGATTTGTTGTGTCAATTGAGGACCTGCAGTGTGTCTTGCATCCCCTTAGGCCTGTTAATGGGTTACAAAGGATGTCCTCAAGAAGGGAGGGGGCATGATGAGGCCTGTCTGACCTCCCTCCTCCTGGGAGACAATTTAGTTTTAGGCTATTCCTTTGGCCACCAGGGGGTCCATTCAGTCAGCTGGTGAGGGGGTGAACCTTAAAATTTTATTTTAGTTCACACTATAAAGCGATCCAGGGGGAGTATCTGTCATCCCAGATGTTATTTAATCAATGCATTTTATAGGCTCTTCCTACAAATTATCAAAGATCAGTTTCTCAAAATGGTGTTGTCTGTTGAGTGAACACTGTGTCAAGCACTAGGACAGGAGTTTTTAAGACCGCTCGCTAAAACCTCACAGCCTTCCAGGAGGCAGGGACAGGAGCCGGCTTTCACTGCTGCTGAAGCGGAATCTCAGAGGGGGAGGACACACGCCCTTCCGACGCATGTGCGGCTTGCGAAAGGCAGAGCTGGGACTCGAAGCCAGGTGCCTGCCTCCTTAGCCAGAGATGTTCTCTTCTAAGTCTTCCTAAGAACGCAGCAGTCTATGCTTCCGCAATATGGTTGTGCTCTTTGGAGTGTGATTATTCTGTGTTCATACTGGACGTTGCAGCTCTCCAGACGTTGCGCCAGAAGGCTGGTGTGTTTGCGAGGCCTCATGCCTCCTGGCAGGCCCGGACCTCCAGGTGTTGCGGAAACCCAGATCCGCAAAAACGCCAGAAGCTCTGCTCAGTTCTTCTTCTCTGGCTCCTGCCACCTCCACCCCAGCCAGCGCCTCGAGGGCAAAAAGAGGACCCTCAAGAGATAAAACTGAGGAGCAAGTGCAAGACAGAAAGAGACCAGCCTCACAAGGACTGCAACCAGCTTCTAAGCAGCTCAGTCTCAGATTGGATTGAGGAGATCTTCCCCAGAAACAAAAGTAAATCCCCTCTGGAGGAAGAGAATACTGTCCAAAGCCTCAAATTATCTGATATTTTTAATAGAAATTGTCTGGCATTTTATCCAAACGTAACAAGCATTCCAGAAGAGAAAAGAACAAGTGGCCAGAAAGCAAATTTTAAAACAAGATAACAGAAAGAGACCCACAGCAGGTTTATACATTGGGATGAGGTCAGACATGGACATTAAAATTACCGTGATTAATATTTTCAAGAAAAGATACGACAAGTTGGTAGTTTTTCCTAGAGATCTGAAATCTAAACAAAACAGAAAGTCTAGAAGTGAAAACTATTATACTAAAATTAATAACCCAATGGTTTTATTATCAGAAGATTAGATACAGCTGAAGAGAGGATTAGCAATCAAGAAGACATGTCAATAAAAAGTATCCAAATTTAAGCATGGAGAGACAAGCACATGAAATACAGAAAAAGACATAGGAGACATGAGACGTGGTTAAAGAACTACATGCATGTTATTGAAGGACCAGGAGGAAAGAGGAGAGAGAGTGGAGCAAAGATAACAACCACGTTTTTCTAAAAGTGATAAAAGCTATAGGTTCAAGAACTGCTCCAAAACCTAAGGGAAAATCCACACCTGGGCAATCAGAGTCAGACTTCTGAAAACCAAAGACGGAAAGAATCTTCTAAGTAGACAAAGAGACGGAGAGTGATGTTAGATCTGGAGCCCCGTGTGCAGCAAATGCTGTTTTATTTTGAGCATCTGGGTGCAGAAGGGCGGAGGCCAAAGAGCGTCCGCCCTGAGGGAGGGGAAAGTCTTGGGTTTTATAGAGGATTTCTCCAGGGGGAGTCAGTGCCTGGGCCAGAACAGCTGCTGTAATAAAAGTTTTTTTAAAACAATCAATTTCTGGGATCCCTGTGTCTGTCTCTCTTGCAGAGATAAGGGAGGAGGGTAGCTTCATCCTTATCAGGGGGGATAGAAATGCCGGCTCAGCTGCCTGTTAAGATTTCCAACCTGTGGACTCTCCAGACTCCTGAGGCTATTGTTTTACAAGCCTAAGTTTTCCATTAACTGCATTTTATCCTGCACATACTTTTCGGATTCCCACCTGGAACAAACCTAACAAGTAAAAGAAACACTGTCTTCAAAGTAGCAACACCAAGACTAACAGCTGAACGGGAAATAAAATATATTTGGTGTCTTCTTGTGACCCTCTCTGACTCTGTTCTCTGTTCCTTAGAGAAAATCACTATCCTGAAGTCTCTGTGTATCCAACGTATCCATGTGTCTCCACTTCTACTACACAGGTAAGTCTTCTTAAACAATATAAACTGAATACTGTTTTGCCTGTTTACAAAATTTAAATATATGGTGCATTTAGTAGATATCCTGTTATTTTCCTTTTTATATGATGTGTTATAATTGTGTTAAATTTTTCATTGTGTAAAAATTACCATTACATAAACAGTATATTGACCCATTCATTCCACTATTGATGAACATTAGGTTTTTTCTGATCTTTTGCTATCACGTATTTGGTACCACCTGCCTCTTTCTGCATATATGTGGAATTTAATTAATGGAGTGCCTGGGGGGGGGCACATATACTCCAAGGAGATGGTTAAGATAATCCATGGAGCTACAGTAAGAAAATGATAGAAATTCTACTTGTATTTCTTAAAAACATCATTTAAAATTTTCTATTTTTATGTCTCTAATAATATTCATACAGCACAAGAACAGTGATATATGCACATAATTTATAAATAAAAAGACAATGCTTGTACTAAGAGTGCATGCTAAGAATATTGAACTTACGAGATATGTGCCCAAACAATCTGGAAACCACTGCTTTAAAAAATAGGGCGACAGGTAAAATCTCTGAGAATCTGCCCCATCAGTTTTATTAGATACCATAGTTGCCCCTTATTCACAGTTTTTCTTCTCACGGTTACAGTTACCTGTGGTCAACCATGTTCCGAAAATAGGCGAGTGCACTACAGTATGATATTTCGAAAGAGAGAGAGAAAATGATAGCGACCACATTCGCATACATCTTATTACATTTATTGTTACAATTGCTCTATTTCATTATTGTTGTTGTTAATCTCTTACTGTGCCTAATTTATAAATTAAACTTTGTCATAGATATATATGTATAGAAAAAAAGTGACGTACATAGGGTTTGGAACTGTTCACGGTTTCAGGCACCCGCGGGGGGTCTTGGAACATAGCTCCCCAAGGTGGGGCGATTCCGCCAACGAATTGCACGCCCTGGTGGTTGCGCTCAGCCAGTCTCTCGGCAGTAATGCACGTGAAGATTATATTTTCTGGAAATCACCTGAATTGCAGGGATTCTACGTTGTCTAAGTACACGAGGGCTTACCTCCCAAATCACTACTGCTCAGAAATGACGCAGTATGAAGCTTTATCATCAACATACTACCAACCTGAAGGTCTTCATATGTGCATTTTAAGAGTCTTGTAAAGTACCGGTACCAGTGCTAGCGGCACATATCAAACTCGAAGACGAATTAGCATTATTATTATTTTCAGGTACATTTAAATTCTTAAAGAGCGCCTTTCCATTCAGACCCGCGAGCCCGGCCGTCACCAATATCTCTAAGTGCACATTTCATTTTTTCTGAAAACTGAAATATCACTGCACAAAGCAGCAGCTGTCATATCAAAATATTTCAGTGACATGATAATTTGTATTTAAAATTCCCTAGGATACAGCGAAAAAGTCACAAAAATCTAAAGTCAGTTGAAGAAAAGGAAGCAAGGGATTTCAGAGCCCCCCGAGTCACGCCTGCCAAAGCCCCACCAGGACACTGGCAAAGTGGTTTGGCACACGCGTGTGCAGGATGCGAAGTCCCCGGTGTCTGAGTGGCAGGGAAAATTCAGTGTGTGGACAACTGTGAGCTAGTTAACTGAGAACTTGGGCACTATTAAAAATACCCAAAGTACTTGGATATTTTAGGTATTCATTTGAATTTTGGCCATCTTATGCAATGAATGTTTATGTAACTAATTGGTGTTAATTGACCACCTACTATGTACCAGGAACACGTTGAGCACTGTGAGTAAATGACAGCTCCATCAACATAGCTGACATTTATTAAGCATTTACTATATGCTAGGATCTTTCTTAAGTGCATTTCTTGCCCTTCTATGATCTCCTTATGAAGTGCCTATTACAAGCATCCTAATTTTACGGAATCAAAATCTCCAGGTAAAGACAGTTTAAGTGACTGCTCAAGATCACACAGCTAACACGTGCTGAAGCTGGAACACGAACCGGGCAAAACCTGTTGGATCCCAGAGCTCTCAACCACAAGGCTCTACATTGTCCTAGGAAGATAGGTACAGCGTAGACCCTAGCATCACAGACCCGTTAGACAGACACACAACTGCTCCTGAGAAAGATTGCAAGATGCAGAGAGTGAAGTGGGGTGGGCATGGTGAGGAGACAGGACATTTGACCTCGGTCTCAAAATGAGTAGGAATTTGCGGGATGGAAGAGAGAAGGAAGAGCACTCTGGGCAGAAGTAATAGCACTGAAAAGGCACCTGGCTGTGAAGGGATGTATGCATTTGTGGGAAAGGCTGTATCCATGTGAAAAAAAAAAAAAAGTGGCTTTAGGGAGGTCAGCAGGGCCAGTTCATGATGGCTTTGCAGGTCAAGCTAAAGAGCTCCAGCTTCTTACCTCCAGCCATGGAGAGCAGGAACAGGTTTGAAAACAGAGGTGTGATATTGTTAATGCGAGAGTTTACGAACACTGCTTTAATCTATGCAGAGATTTAGTTGGAATTCCTGCCCTACTCCCTGGGAATACATCAAAGAACACCTTACACACACACACACACAAACACACACACACACACACACACACACACGGCCCAGTTTTGGGTTGATGCTAAGATCTAAAGTCTCAGGGATTTGAATAGACCTTGCTAAGCCTTAGAGTAATGGAAGTAGGTCCCTGAGCAGCCTCCCTTAGTTCCATTCCTGGAAACACGGAGCACTTTGGTAAACAGCTGCCTGCTGCCAAGCAGGGTCAGGAGTGCAGAGTCGATGTGGGCCTGAACCCTTCAGTCCTTGGGGCAGAAGAGAGAGAGCTGGGGAGCAGCCAGCCTGCCACTTGCACTGAAGTTACAGGGCCAGTTTTAGGGACTCAAACTTGGGACGAGTCCTTTGATCAGTCTCAGGTGCGATATCCCGTGAGTATGCCCACCACAGGAGGCCATTTCAGCCCTGAAAGGGAATTCTTCTGGAGAAAAGGAAATTTTCAGATTTCTCATAAACAGCTAACTTGTATAAGAAGACATGAGAAGCTAAAATTAAACTGCCTCAATTATCTGGCTTCTAGACTGATTTATGAAACTCACAGAGGACTTTGTGCAAATTGCTAACAGCCATGGAAGAGAGTCTTTGCAAGTCTCTGTAAGTGGCAATATCTTGGGCAGGCCTCCAGCCTCAGGGCCAAGCAGCTTGGCCCTGCGGGGCAGGTCTTGGGGTGAGGTGTCCAGAGGAAACAAATCGGGATCTGATTCCTGGGGAAGAGGTCGTCTCTGCGCCCTCCCAATGGGCAAAACAATTTCCTCCACAATCAAGATCCAGCCTTGCCTCTTTGCAGGGATGGCAGGAATGCTGGCCTTACTTTTTCCTTGGTGCCCTGCAGCCCCTTCCTGCTCTCGCATGGTCAGAGACGCTGCAGAAGCTGTTAAGAGGGAGCCCACCTTGCACAAGATACGTGCAAGGGTTCAACCCACGCCTGGTTGAAATATCCCCTAGTTGCAAATGACCCTAAGTGTCCATCAACAGGAAAAGATACTACATAACCGATATTAAAATGCAAGATACAGAGGGACATGGATACATCCCCAAAACACGATGCTGCCAGACGCAGTGGCTCACGCCTGTAATCCCAGCACTCTGGGAGGCTGAAACTGGAGGATCATTTGCTGCCAGGAGCTCAAAACCAGCCTGGGCAACAGAGAGAGACCTCATCTCTATAATTTTTTTTTTTTTAAATTAGCCGGGCATGGTGGCGCATGCCTGTAGTCCCAGGCTATTCGGGAGGCTGAGGCAGGAGGATCTCAAGCCCAGGAGTTGGAGGTTACAGTGAGCTATGATCACGCCACTGCACTCCAGCCTGGGAGAGAGTAAGACTCCGTCTTAAAAATTAAAAAAATTAAAAAAAAACTTCACATGTAATGTTGAATTGCAAAATGATTCCTAGAGCTTGGTACCATTTATTTAATACTCTGTATTATTTGTGGTTTCCTCGTATAGGAGCAAAAGTATAAAAACATACATGGGAAGGATATATGCTCACCTCTGTTTAGAAGTCAGTTATCTCTGGGAGGACGGATCCCAGGGAGGGGCACTAAGGAGCTTCACCTCTATCTGTGATATTTTATTTGAAAAAAAAAATTACGGAGAGATTTGAATGGAATAGAGAGAGATTAATATTTGACCGAACCGAGTGGCAAGTGCACAAATGTTCATTACATTCGTCTCTGTGCTTCTGTTAATGTTAGAAATATTTCATTAAAAATATATTTTTAAAAAGGGTGATTAGGTCTCTTCTTCCTGCTAAGGGTCAGAAGTTAGGCCACGTGTGTGAGGTAGGCTAAGGCGGGCTCTGACTCAGGAGGAAGTTTGGGCTGCCACGTGTTATTCCAGCAAGTCAGACGCCAGAACTGCGGGGCTGGCTTCTCAGTGATTCTCTTGGCAGCTGCTGTGGCTGCCGCCGCTCCCAGCACACAGCCACGTTCTCAGACAGCGGCCCCACGCACCGCGAGGAGAGCGGCAGGAGAGAGAACGAGCGCTCTCTATGCGCCGGGCAGCAAAGTCTCTCCCAGAATTCTCTGGCTCAACTATCATTGCCCAGAACAGATCACATGATCACATGGGCTTCTGTTTCCTCCTCTGGGAAATATAAAATGTGTCAGGAAGATTCCATCAAAGACATTCAAAGCAGCCCCTTGAAGAGCAGCAGCCACCACTCTCATCATTAATAACAACCAGCTTTCCAACATCTGGGCTCAAGACTGGTTAGCATGGAGTTTTCAGTGAGTTTCAAAGAGACAGATGTAATGCACAGCCTTGGCAGCCCTTTCTGCAAAGCAATGCCTTTGCTTCAGCTGTCTCCACGCCAGGCGCATTTGCAATGGCTCTTGCAGGAAGCTGCACGTCACATCCCTGGGGCTGCTCTAGCAGAGACTTGCCTCCTTGGTCTGCCCTCAGCCCTCCTCACAGATGCAACCAGAAGAGAGAGAAGGGAGCTTCTGCAGTAGGTGGCTCATGCAGATGGGCCGTTAGTTGAATGGGATGGGGCGATCTCCATCTCCCATAAAACGATTCTTTAATAAGAGGGCTTTCAAGACACTATCTTGAAGATTCTTGCTTCTTTATTTCATGCCTTTAGGTTCATACTATCTCCAGGCTGAAAGGGGTGGCCAGTGACCATATTAGCTCGCCAGAAGACGAGGGTGCTCATGTGGAAGCCGCCGAGTCAGATCCCATGGGATGTACTTTTCCCAGCTGTGAGGACCCTTTTTATTATCCTCAGAAATGGGAGAGCCTAGAACTAATCTCAATGCACATTTAAAATAACAAATAAGTCGTCTCCGACCTGACCAGGTAGAATCACTTTGAGAGTTTCAAGTCTAGCAGCTGTCTGGCTGCAGACTAAATGCAATGCATGGTAACTGCCCTACGGGTCCACATGTGCCCAGATGTTTAAACGGGCAGGAAGAGAAGAAATGGCGGAGAGAAAATAAAGGGTCAGTGGACCTACCGTGTACTAAGAGTCTCTTGGTGTTCCCATTTAATTCTCAGAGCCCCCTGAAATGATATTAGTAAACCCACTTTATTAGTAATGATAATAACAGCAATAATCACAATAATGGAGTCACTGTGATCACTGCTGATATTTATTGAGCCCTGGCCATATGCCAGGCACAGTGCTCAGATCTTCACATGCATTATCTGATTTAGCCGCACATAGCCCTAAGTACTAAGGTCCACCACTAGCCCCATTTTACAGATTTGAAGATACACCCATACTAAATGGAAAAGCCACATTCACGTGCACACTCTCAACCACTACACAGTTGCATCAAGCCACGGGCCAAGGTTGTAGGAGACCTCGCCAGGGACACACGGGCTGCAAGTGGCTACGCAGGCACTTGGACCCAGGTTTGCCTGATGGCAGAAACTGCACCCTCTCAGTAGACCAGGGCATTCCGAGAGGCCCCGGCAGCCAGTGCTGTTATCTCTTGCCCCTCCAAACAGCTCTGGGGTGGGATGAACAAAAAGCTGAGGTCTCTACTGTGCTGACTCGGGCAAAGTCCTGCTTGACTCGAACACGGCCTGGTGGTGAGTTTAAGCTTCACCGTAGGTGTCTCGGAAGCTGCTAGAGGAGTGTGAGCCAGAAAGTGACACATTCTTATTAAAGGTTTTTAAAAATCACTTGGGGTGCTCTGGAGAGAACAGCCTGACAGAGTGGGAGCAGGATTGTTCATTACATAATGCAAAGTTTCTAACTGCACAGAGAGGTTTTCCTTGCAAGAAAATGTACATCTTCAGATAAAGCTAAAATCCCTCTTGATTAGTGCCCCATCCTGATGCGACTTCCCGTGCGGTCCTGGAGGGAGCCCCGTGTGCAGGGCACTGACGGCACTCACACCAGCGTGGTGTTGTGAGGACGAAGACAATAGGGGCGGCGTCTGGACCCCCAGTGCAGCGCCTGGCAAGCCGCCGCGGGGGAATGCCACACGCTCAGCCAACTCTAACACAGGTGGAAACCTCCACGGTGCACCTCTGTCTAAGATCGATGGGTACACACAGGAGCAGGGATGCTCGTCGTCCGGGGCTTCAAGGACCAAGCAGGAGAGTGGGGAGTGGACAGGACCTAGTCAGATGGGCCGGGCGATACAGATAAAGATGGGCTTGTCGGGTAGCTAATAACAGAAGGTGACTGTGTGCCAGGTTCTGAGCCCCTGGTATTCGTTAACTTAGGTAAATCTCACCGCACAGCAAGGCCGGTACAGTCGATTCTCGCTGTTTGCGGTAGCTATGCTCTATAATATAAAGGCTCCGTGAACACTCACCTACTTAGCAAATACTGAATCATTGCTCCTAGGAGCAATAAAGGGTTAGGTACTTATGAGTCTCTGTTCACATTTTTGTCAACCAATATCCGTCACCTCGTTGCATGTATGTTTCTGCTCAAACACGCCCTGTTCACTGTACATCGTGGATTCATCAACACTGAACTCGCAGTTCTGAAACTCCTGTGGCTTATCGAGCACGTGTTTGCTCTGTAAGGCACATCGCAACTGTTATCCACTTAAGGACGTGTGACAGAACTCCAGCACCAGGCTCAGGGGCCATTTTACGCAGTGAAACCACCAACAAAAAGCACAGTAATGAGAAAAATGTGGCACCAAAAATGCCGGAAAAACGCTTATTCGCAGCGTGAGAGAGAAAACAAGAAGGCAGAGTGTCGTCTTGTCCCACTTCACCTGGGAACGTGCAGATCGGGTGACTCAAACTTCTCAGTGTCTTGTGCATGTCCGTGAGTTACCTTGACAGCACAAGTATTGGTTTAGGGTGACAAATTTTAGCAAGTAGGTGAATTTGCAACTACGGAGTTCATGAATAGGAAGCGCCTACTGTACTGCCCTGTCCCTACTTTACAGAAGGAAAAACCGAGGCATAGAAAGGGAAGTGTCCCACCTCAGGTCTCACAGCCGGTGAGTGTCAGAGCCGGGGTTACGAACTCAGGCACTCACTCAGCTCCCCACGGTGCTGCCCTCTAGCCTCTGTGCCACGGTTGGGTGCAAGGAGCAGTAGACTGAAGGCTGAGCATCTTTGCATGAGGCACGCATGTTTGCTGTGGGCAGAACCAGTGCAAAATGGGGTGAATCAGAGCTCCCCTTTCGTGGGACTATATGCAAGGAAGGTGATGCACGGGACATGTACAGCTCACAGTCACTGCTTGACAAACCGTCCCCCCAACACACAGAGAAAAGGGAAGAGGGCCAGAAAACCCCTGCAGCTCACACACATGGCATCTGGCCTGAGAACAGATGCTATGTTATGCATCTTTGAACACTTAGCCCAAAGAAATCCAACTAGAAACTCACCAGACATACAGGATACCATAATTTAAATGTAAAATATCCTGACTACCACACAGATGCCAATAAATATCTTCAAATTCCTTGATTTATTATACATTTTGAAGCTCTGTAAAACACATCTGTGAATATTGAAAAACTACCACAAAGCAAGAGAGATAATTTTTTTTTTTAGTGGATCCAAATGAGCAGAAAAAAATGTTTGGAAGTTTATTCATTTAGAAAACTCTATCAATGGGTTAGACACCAATTAATTGCTAAGATACAGAATCCAAGAATGCACTGTGTTCAGTGGGATGTCATCGCTTCAGCATGGCGCTTTGCTAATTGAATGTCTAATTTGAACAAATTCAAAAAGAGAATGTCACACTTGAACAGGTTAAGAAAGAACACAGACTAAAATATGGGAAGAGTCAAGCAATCAAGATGATGTTTTAAAAGTGATCGGGAACAATAGACACATTATGCTGCTAAGTATTAGAAAAACCTACCACCTCTGGTGAATTACAAAGGTCAAAAAGAGTTAGAGGCCAGGTGAAAAAGGCCTTCGAAGGCTTTGAGTTAGAAATGAAAATCGGCACAGAGAGATCGGGGAAAGCCTTCCAGGTGCCCCAGGGCCCTGAGAGGCAGTGAGCACATCGCATGGGTGTGCAGGGCGGGTGGCCCTCTAGGCGGAAAACCAACAGACTCAAAGCAAGTAAGGAAAAAAGATCTGTTTACCTATGTTGGTGGTTACTCAGTTTTAAACTGAGCTAGAAGCCGCTGAGTTTCTGAAATGCCTATAGAACATCTATCTCCCGTGGAGCTGAGTTTTGTTGTTAGTGAATCCTAGGAAGAAATAGTTTCTGCTCTCGGTATTTTTCTACTTCTCCTTCTTAGTGATGATAACAGTGGCTGACACTTACTGAACACTTGTCACGGGCCAAGCATCACGTCAGCCACTTGGCGCACTTCATCTTGCTTAACCATGAGACCATCTTAAAGTCCAATTATTCCAGTTTTGCAGATGGGGAAACCGAGTCTCAGAGAGGTCAAGTACATTTCCCAAATCTACAGCCAATGGGTAGTAGCGTCTGGATTTGAAACCAAATCTGTCTGCTCCAAATCCTGAATTTTCAAATATCTCACTAAACTGTTTTTCAAGCATAATATTGTTTGGAAAAGATGAAAAGTCTTGCTGAATGTGAAAATAAGTCCACTGAGGCTGTCATGAATGCAAGAGATTTGTACCCACTCATTTAAAGAGGGTCTGTGTGCCAGCCGCAGGGGCTCTGCCCTGTGTGGTGTGATTCCGGTCCCAGACCCCCTTGTCAGTGGCCCTTGGGAGCTCACAGGGTAACAGAATAAAGGCAACAATAAGCCCAACTAACAGAATATTAGGAGATTACACTGACTTCTCAATGCCCAGGACAAGTCGTAGGCTTCTTGGTGTTGCTCCATTCCGAGCAAGACTACGTGAGAAAGAGGAAGCCCCCATTCCCATCGCAACTGAACACGACCCGTTCCGACTCCTGCCACGTCCCACATCAGAAGAGCTGGGGATATTATCAAAAAGCACAACTCTTTGGAGCCTGCCCCCCTAGTTTCAGGGTGTTCATCCTGAGAAAATCTCATCACCTTTCCCCTTCTAATCCATGAGCAGGCCAGGGAGGTCCACGCCCAGCCTGCGTCTGTCCTTGCACGTCCTGCTTGAGACAGCCAGAGAGAAACCCCAGGTCTCTGACGTGGGCGTATAGAGACGAAATGTGCTGTCTTAATATCTAGTGTCAGGAGTTTCTCTCGGGGAAGGGACTGTCACTGGGAAAATGCCTCGTGGGGAAGACGAGGCCCAGGAGGCGTGTGTCCGCAGCACCGAGGTGGAAAGAGGCGATCAGAGAACCAAGTACCAGGACTGAACAGGAACGGGGCTGGCAGGATTCGCGAGCGAGGAGCAGGAGGAGCGAGAAGGAGACCCACGGTACCAGAAGCCGGGACCAGAATTGTAGAAATCGCCACGGGCCGTTAGGATCAGGGACACAGGCAGAGTTTTCGCTGTTTGCGCGCACACACGCGCCCGCAACCCTGAAGGCTTCCCCGCAAGCCAATGCGTGCATGTGAGTTTTCTTTGGTGGGAATTACAAAAAGGGCCTGAATTGCCCGTTTGGGTTGACTGGCCATGAAATGGGGGTAACTGAGCAGGGTGGGGAGGTGCCCACCACACGGACCCGTGAGAGCAGGGGCTGGAGGTCGCGTGGACGAGAGAAGGAAACCGCTTGTTCTCTTACGTCTCCAGAGCTCGCCGGGGCACTGTAGGGTTTGCAGATTTTTTTTTTTTTTTTTTTTTTTGAGACAGGGTCTTGCTCTGTTGGCCACACCAGATGCAGTGGCACCATCACAGCTCACTGCAACCTCCAACTCCTGGGCTCACCCGATCCTCCTGCCTCAGCCTCCCAAAGTGCTAGGATTACCGGCGTGAGCCACTGTGCCCGGCCAATTTCTGGCTATTTTATCCAGAGCTACACAGGTCTGGAGGCCTCAGCTGACTCCTGGGGTCCACGTAGAGACATCGCGACTCAAAAGGAGCACCGGGCATCACTGAAGGTAGCTCCGTACGGTTTACCAAGCGTGGGCCATGTGCCAGGCCCCACCCTAAGCAAGGCCCCCACAGGAACCCACAGGCTGGTTTCTGGAAATGCAGAGATTAAAGATGGTCTCAGTCCATTTTGCATCGAGGCTGGACAACTTATAAAGAATAGAGGTGTGTTTGACTCCTGTTCTGCAGACTGTACAAGAAGCACAGATCCAACTATGATAACAAAATGCCACAGACTGGACGGATCAAGCAACGTACATTTATTTTCTCACCGTTCTGAAGGCTGGAAGTCCAAGATCGAGACAGATTTGATTCCTGGCGAGGGTCTGCTTCCCAGCTGTCTGACGTCCGCCTTCTCTGTGTCGTCACATGGTGGAGGGAGAGCAAGCGAGAACCCCAGGGCCTCATCTTATAAGGCCACTGATCCCATCACGAGGGCCCACCCTCATGACCTCACGTAACCCTAATCACCCCCAAAGGCCCCACCTCCAAATACCATCACATTGGGGGTTAGGGCTTCAACATATGAATTTGGGGGGACATGAAAACGTTCAGTCCACAGCACCTTCTTTCTTCTCAAAGCTCCCCAGTTTCTGGAGGCTTCAGACCATTAGCACAGTGGTTTCGAGCTCAGGCTCCGGACTCTCACCTTTGTGGATGTAAGCCCAGACCCTGCCTCCTGATAGGTGCGTGGTATCTTACAGCCAGGGGTTTCGCTGGCCGGATCTGACCCACGGCCATGTTTATAAGAAATGCCACTGGAACACCGCCAAAGTGGCACACGTGGGTGTCCGCGCCCACTCACCCCGCACAGGCAGGGCATCTGCAGCAGAGACCACGCGGCCCACAGAGCCTGAAATATTTACTCCTTTGCAGAAAAAGTTTGCCAATCTCTGCTTTAGACCAACCGAAGCTCACCTCTCTGAGCTTCAGCTTTCTCTTTGGAAAAATGGGCAGAATAATACTTAGCACGTTGCACGGCTGTAAATATCAACAGAAGAATCCCACATGGAGTAAACAGATTGTGCTGAGCACCCACAGTTATGAGCCACTGACGTCCTCGTCATTACTATTCTTGGAAAGAATAACTGTGTACCACGAAGAGCCCCTTCTCTCCTGTTCTCCAAGGGCTTCGGCCGAGGGCCCAGGTTTACCCCAATTTTTCCCAGTTACTGCGGAAAACCTGCTGATCCGGGACCCTTTTTGGACACAAACCCCCGTTGTCCTAAGGTCCATGAACAGCTTTGGAAGGGGACAGGGGCCCAGGTGTGGAGCAGGCAGCTCCTCTGTGGAACTCGGGGCCCACATTGGACAATGTGCCTCAATGCTCCAAAAGGGAAAATCAACTAAACTCCAGCAATGGGTCATGGTGTAGAACATACCCAAGGGATTGAAAAGTTGCCACTTTAGGGGGTTATCGGAAAGGCCCGCTTGGGGTCGGCCACTGTCCATGGCAGCTGGGAAGGTGTCACAGGTGGGATCGGCACGTGCTCTGATCTTCAGACAACAGGTGCGTCCTCCCAGGTGCCGTAGATGTTGGTGGCTTACAGCTCAGCGATGCACCCTTTCTCGAGAACTGGCTTCAGATCAAGAGCCGTCTTTCTGGGAGACGACGGGGGTGGCTGCAAAGCCCTCCCATCCCCCTTGACTCAAGCAGGGAGGCTAACTCACTCCGTGGTGCCCTAAAACATTCTGGAGCTCCCACAAGATCAGCACATTTCAGTCTCCGGCCAGCTGCCCCCTAGCTATTCACCAAACCCCCCAAACCTGAGAAAACAGCCTCTGTCCCTGAAATCAGGCCATCTGGGATCACAGATAATTGGGTTTCCCTGCCCTGTGCTGGAATTCAATCAAACACAGTGATCATCTTTGGTCTTGGTTATTTCCATCACTGGTTAACTAGTTAAATGAGGATGCGAATTTAACTTTAAAAAAAAACAACCTGCCGTTAGTTTATAGGAGACAATCTTTCAAAACAGGAGTCTAGGGGCAGGAAATAATAGTGAGTCCTGAATGGTGAGAAGAAATGCAAGCATTTATCAAGCGTCTGCCTGCACAGCGTTCGGGGTGCCCTTCCTTTTGGCCAAAGCGAGTCCCGTGCCCAAGCCCAGAATCAGTGCGTAGAGAGCGACAAAAGGGCGCGGACACCAGGCGGCCATTCACCCACTGGGAGCAAGCATGTAACAGCAAACCACAGCTCGCCCTCTGGCCCGCACATTCGTGTCCCTCCCAAATGTAAAAGGCATTCGCTCACCTCTGAGACGCTCAACGCCTCACCCAACCGTGGCGTCAGACTCCAGGTCTGCGAGTTTGTGCTGGACGCCGGGCCCAGCTGGAAGCAAGGTTTCCAGAATACAGCTTCTTGGTTGCAGCTCTCTGTGCCCCAGAGAACTGTCAAAAAGACAGCGACGATGCATAGAAATTCTAGAATCTAGCTGGGCACCTGTGGTTTGCTTTTGCTACTGCAAATGGGAGGTGAGAAGGGAGTGTTCCCTATTGAAGATCCAGTTGTGCGCCCTGGGCCTCCGTTCTCTAACCCACACAAGCCTCAGCCTATTCAGCTAGTCGGCTTCAGGTGAGCACATTCAGGTGAGACTAGCTGAAGCCTATTCAGCTAGTCGGCTTCAGGTGAAGCTAGTCGGCTTCAGGCCGCTGCCCTGCGCTGGGTGCCTAGCACTGTGCTACTGCTTGATCTGCCCCTCGATTCCCTCCCCCTGCACGGTGGGGCCGACTCATCATTTAGGGGAACCTGGCAAATGTTAGTTTTTTTTTCTGTAGCTTTTGTGGGTAAGCATCCAGGCCCACCCTAAAAACATCTGCCTTCCCTTCCAGCTACATTGCATGGGAGTGAATTTCCAGCATCTTCCCCAGCTTGGGGAAATGGTAGCTACCCATCATCTTAAGGGGCTCAAAGACCTTACCTTCCTAGGGGGAGTCCAGGCTGAAGTGAATCCCTGTACAACTTAGGGAGGAATCACATGAGTGAGGTCTGCAACCTGCTCACCCCATCAAAGCCAGTTGTTCTTAAGGACAAGAACGGAAGAAAGAGGGAGACAAGCTCTTGATTAGAACAGAAAATCTTGTAGCTATTGGCCCTGCCTGTGCTCACCTAACCCTAATAATAAATTAGGCCTGTCCTGACTCATCCACCCAGCCATTCATCCATCCACCATCCTTCCATCTGTCTCCCCTCCTCAGTCCTTTTATCTCTTCTTCCTTTCATCTGTGTTCTTTTTTCATCCATTTGTTTATAAATTTTGTGATTCACTTACTTATTCATCCAACAAGTAGTTATTAAGCACATTGTTTCTCAGTCGTCTCTAATGACAGCCTGGGGTCCTCTCTTTTACCCCACACACCCTTTTAGATGAGAAAACTGGAGGGTCAGAGAAATTATGACACTCACTAACTACTTATGGCATTGTAGAAAATTAAACCTCCTCGGAGGACTTTTATCCAGAAGAGGGAGGGTGTCAGGGGTGAGCCAGTTATGGTGACCCTCCCCTGAAGCCCTTCCCCAAGCTCGTTTCTGGAACACTCAGCACTTATTGAACGTCCGCTGTGCATCGACTGAACCCCTGTGTGCCAAGGACACAGAGCTGGAACAAGATCCAAAGCCACAAAGAATAAAACAAAGTCCAGTGGTTTAAATAGTCAATAATCAAATAGACGGTGTAAATGTGGTCAGTGCAAGAGTGCAGGTCAGCAAAGCAGCGGCCCTGCTAAGGGCGGGTGGGAAGTTGGCTCAAAGGAGACTGAGGTCCTGAAGGGAAAGGGAGAATTTGCAAAACAGGAGTATCAGAGTTTTAAACTAAGTTTTTAATTGTAGAAGCAGTTATGCTTATGATGAACATTTTTAAGAGGACAGATGGGCAAAAAACATAAAGCAAACCCTCCCTCTCCTCCAGCACCCGCCCACAGCCTAGAAGCCCGCTCCCCGGCGCTGCCTTGGCTAACTGCGTCTGGGGCGCCGCCCGCAACTCTCCCCGCCATATGCGAGCAAACTGTCTCATGAAGGCTGCACATTTGGGATTCTCTAATCCTACCGTTTGTCCTGCACTTGCTTGCAGTCGCTGTTTGACAAAGTTACTAGCTTTATCCGCTGGACGAACCACGGTTTATTTTTAAAAGGCAAAGTAAATAATTATTTCCTCTAGTTACCAATTTTTATTGCCAGCCTGGCCAGCAAGGAGACAGGAGTCGGGCTTAAATCTGGCTCCTGATTTGGGGTCTAGAGCAAGTTTGTGAGCTCAAAGGACCGGGGAAAGGATGGAGGGTCCCAGAAAAGGCAGCATCTCACCGCAGGGAAATGACACCGTCACCACGGCCCGGAGCGGCATCCCTCCCGGCAGTGCCGATGCCCGTGCTCGTCATGCGAGCGGACGCAAGCGTTTGGCGAGCAGTTGCTTAATAGTTTTTTTTTCCTGGTTCCCAAAGTGAGCATTAAATAGAGACTGTGGATCATTTCAAATGACCTGGGAATGCAAGGGGTTGCTTCCTGACAATCCGGAGGCTCAGCAGTGGCTTCTCGTCAGACAGAAGCTTCCATGTGGGTTTCTCACCCCAAGATCACCCCTCCAACCCACCATTGCTTTTCCACAGCAACTCTGTGCTAAGCGTATCCGGGCAGGTTAAAGACCGTGGCCTCTGAGCCCCACCCCCACATGCAAAATAGAGTCCCAGCTTTGCAGACAGGGCTTGGTGGTCTGAGCCGTGCTTACCAAAGAGCCGCTTACCCCCATGTCCCAGGCTCATAAAATCACTGCCTCCCCTTTCGGGGGCGCCTGGCCCTTCATTCTCGTGGCCCCTGCCTGCATGTCCTCCTCCGCGTTCAGGCACCACTGAGCATCTCCCTGTCTGATAGGGCATCTCTGTGCTCTATGTCAGGCCTGTTGCTCTCCCTGTTGTAGCTCTGAGCACATTGCAGCAGCCATTTCTGTGTTTGTGTGTACACGTGTGTGTGTGTGTGTCCGTGTTTTCCCCTCTATGCTGCGAGCCTCTTAAGAGAAGAATCCGATGCCTCATGAATTTCTATAACACCTGGGGCCGGGCACGGTGCCTGGCACAGGAAAGATGCCCCACAAATGTCTGAATGAATAGATGCAAGTTTAATAAAGGGCTAAAGCCCTAGCCAGTGTTTAACCCCTCACTCCCACTGAGATGCTGCTCAGCCACCCTCTGGTTGTTTTTCTTGTATTCTAAGAACACTAGCTCTAGGAGAGTCTTCCCAGAGAAAATAATTTCATCATCGAGCATGTCTGGGAAATATAAAGCTGCATGTAAAGCTCCCATTTTGAGCAGTTCCTCCACCCAGGAATATGAGTGCATTCAAGGCTCTGAGAAGCCCTGCAAGTGCTAAAATGGGTTTTTCTTTTTTAGCCCAGTGTTTCACAAACTTACTTGACTGTTAAACATTTTCCTCAAGTGACGCCTTGTTCTACCCTGAGAAACCATTGCTCTAAAGAACGCTCTCGGTGTCACAGAAAGAGAAAGCTGGTTGGTCTTGACTCCCCATCCCCGGAACCACAGGATGGGCTGGTGGCAGAGAAGGGACAGGAACTGTGGCCATGGACTCTTGATGCAAAGACAGGTCTGGGCCCACAGGAACAGAATCTCCGTCCAGCCTCTGCAGGGACGTCGGTGGACTGGGCTGCTGCGGCCGAGCTCGAGCGCTCTTGCTGCGGGACCTTTCTGAGGGCGGACGCAGGAGTTCAGCTCACGCCAGCCTGCGGTCCAGAGCTCAAGGTCAGCAGGAAACGGTCTCCCTACATGTTTCTCAATTCTGCTTTCCTCTATTTGGGCTATATTATCAGACGTGGGGACAGAGTGGGGATAGAGTGACTTCCAGCCATCCTAGACTACTTTGCTTCCAGCAAGCGCACCCAAGGGAAGGAGTGTTTTTCTGACCCAATGGCTCCGGCAAGAGTCCCATGGCTGCCTCCCTTGGACCAGTCTGGATCCTTCACCTGACCCTGAACCAGTCACTTGGCCCAGGGATATGGAATTTTCTGATTGGGACAGGGCCGGGTCATGAGATCTACCTTGCGGCACGAAGACAGAATCCTTTCACCTAAACCATAAGAAGAAGGTAGTTACAGAAGAGGCAGTATTCCAAAGGAATCTAACTGGGCGAAAGGAGCTGGGACAGGCAAAACAACAGAAGCGTCATGTAGCAAGAGCAACATCGATGTAGATTAAGCTAGAGATGCAGGTAACATGCTCAAGATTCTCAATGCATTGTTTCCCCATTGCACAGATGGGGAGACTGAGGTCTGGTGAAGTAAAGCGATTTGCTCAAGGTCCCGTGCAAGTCAACAAAAGAACTGGGGCTTAACCTCAGGTTATATGACTCTGAGGTCTGAACTCCTAACCACTTGGCTGGGATGCTTACACCACTATGCTATCATCAGCTCTTTTTTTTTCCCATCTGGACCCTTTTCTCTTTTATAAGACTTTAAACAAATTTTTTTTTTAATAATCACATTTTATAGTAGAAACTGAAGTGTGGGTCATTCAAATTCGCTGCACTTTCAGATACTCACCTCCTCCTCCCCCGATCTGTTCTCACTGAAACACCAGCGTCTTATTTCTAACGCCTGATCCGGTGGGGGTGGGTCTTACTTTGCTGGGCAGAATTTCGGTGCTTTGAGTGCACAGATGGAGCTGTATGGGCAGTTGGAACCTCTTCCTCCGTGCCTCTCTTTCATTCCCGTATCTGTATTAACCACTTTCCTTTCTGTTTGCAAATCTCAAAGACCTTTCCCAGGACCAACTTGGGGCCCAGGAATATGGTGCTTTGGAGGAGGACTCTTGCCAAGGGACTTCCTCTCTGATAGGCCGAGGCACACACATCTCTGTCTCTAACACCCAGTTCCCTTATTTTATATTCATCACCTTCAAAAGGAGCGAAGTGCCCTTAGCAAGCTGCAGAAAGAGCCTTATCCAACCATCGGAGAGAAGAGAGACCCAAGACACAAGCAATTTTAATCCGAAAGAAAGTGAATGAATGAAACTAACACTTATTGAGTGGCTTCTATAAGCCAGATGCTATTTCACAAAAGCACTTTATAGAACGTTTCTCACTGGAGCCTAACCACAGCCCAGTGATACTATCCCCATTTCACAGATGATGAAACAGAGTTGCAAATGTTAAGGAACTTGCCCCAGGCCCTTCCATTTGTGGGTGGCAGAATCAAAACCCCTTGGTCTGTTGCTTGCAAACCCTCTCTGCTTAACACTCTCCAGGAGCCTATTTGAAACTGCTCCCCTCCCCTCCAGGCGACCAGGGAGCAGATAAAATAACGGCTGTCAGTTTATACTGGACTCCGCTGTGTAATGAGGCGTTTGGGGAGTGCGTTGGCTGTCCTGGGAGCGGGGTGCAAACATGGGAATTACAGCATTAGAGTCGAGGATTCCTCCTGAGGCTGGGATAATGCCTTTGCTTTCTCTGCTGGAATTCCAGAGATTAAGCTTCTAAAAAAGACTTGGTCAGAAGAAGTGGGCAAAGCCAGGAATACGAGATTCACGCACCCAAGCATGCAAGAAAACCGTGCAGTTGTGAAGAGTGAGAACCATAAATAGAGCAAGCTCTCCTCTGCGTATATGTGGGAGTTTCCCTGCTAGCCAGTTCCCAGGATCACGGGCAGGTCGCTGAAATAGGCAGGGTCACCAAGCTCCTGGCACCCGAATGTTGCTTTTGTGGACTTTTCCCAAAATTCATCCATCACAATGATTATTGAAGCCCAGGCAGAGCACAGTGTCCCAAAGGAATGAAAAGGAAAGCCATGTACGAGGGTCATCTGGTTCTGGCAGGCCCTCGCTAATGGTTCCAAACACGTCTTCTCCCCGAAGCCTCGTATTCAGTGTTTAACACATCAACTGCCATGTGGGTTGTATTTAACTCACGCTAGTTTTAAGCCCAGGGCCTCATGAAGCATATGTAACTCACACTTCTCTTCACCTTGGGAACCACAAGAACTGTTTTTCAAGTTGCAATATAACTGACACACAGAAAACGATAAAAAATAACAAATTTTTCATTAAATTAGAAAGCATTGTTTTGTTTTTGAAGTTTTTTATTCTATTTTTATAGTAAAACACCGTGGCCCCAAGGAAAACAATTTTTTTCTAGTGTGGCAGTCAATGTGTTAAAATTAACATTATTTCTCCACTTTAGAGTTGAGATAACCGAGTCTCAGGGAGTAGAATATTTTATAATCGTGCATCTGGTGAGTGGCTGAGCTGGACTCGAACCTCATTTTGTCTCTCTTTGCTTTTACTGCACCCTGCCCAGGACTTTTTGTTTCCAACTCAGGCAGGAAGGGCCTCGGACACCCCGGCCGGGCCCTGATGATGCCTCAGATGCCCAGAGGCATAGTTTGTTTGGGGTGTTTTCCCGCTGGGGTTATGCCAGTCCTCGGACGAGGAACTGGACATGCCTACAGCCCCACTGAGCCCTTCTTTCTCCAAGGTCAAGTTTACTGATCCAAACTCTTCCATGAATTGTCTGCTGGTCTTCACACTCAATTGCCATCTCTTCTCGACGGCTTCCTCCACTTCCCCAAGCCCGATCAAGGGCTCTGCCAAAACACCCGCCTTTACTGAGTGCTCAGCCCTGCAGAAGCCGCTTCTCTGGAGACTGCACCCTTCCCTAGAAACAGCCCCCCCAGCCCTGACATGCAGAGTCTCAAAGGGCCGCATCTGATTGGCTCAAGAGTAAACATAAGACCTAATCTGGGCCAACGAGAATGTCTCTTCTGGCAATGGGGACATTTTTCCGACCCAGCAGGCAGAGAGGCTGAGGGTCCTTCCTTGTCAAGGAGGCTGTGTTGATCGCCAGGCTCTAGACAAAATGACCATGAGCGGCCTTGGCCAAGGTCCCCTGTTTTCCTGCCTCCCAAAGCCTTGCTGTTCCCTGATGTCCTCAACATCCATCTGACACATCTCCCTTTTGTTTAGGATGGATAGAGCAGATTTCCGTCATCTGCAGCCAAAATAAAAATGCTCTGTTTCACTTGCTTGTTCTCCTCCTCATCTTCCCACCTGACCAAGCTCCTCAAACCCCGTGACTTTGTCCTAAATGCGTGGCTCGGAGGAAGTGCTCACCGGGGATGGGTGGATCAACAGCCGATGGCCTCAGTCTCCACTTTTTCCTCCCGGGCATCTTCATGCTCATGCATCCTTTTCTTCATGTATTTTTCCTCAAGTCATGTTATTAAGCAACTATTCTGTTCTGAGATCTTGTGAGAACAATAAAGAATAAAGTATGTATCATGCAGGGTCCTGGCCTTGGAGTCTACCTGACTAGAGAAGAAGATATGACGGTCGAAGGCAATAATACTTGCGGTTTATTGAATGCCTACTGTATGCTTGCCATTTATTGAATGCCTACTGTATGCTTGCCATTTATTGAATGCCTATTGTATGCTTGCCATTTATTGAATGCCTATTATATGCTTGCCATTTACTGAATGCCTATTGTGTGCTTGCCATTTATTGAATGCCTATTGTGTGCTTGCCATTTATTGAATGCCTATTGTGTGCTTGCCATTTATTGAATGCCTATTGTGTGCTTGCCATTTACTGAATGCCTATTGTGTGCTTGCCATTTATTGAATGCCTATTGTGTGCTTGCCATTTACTGAATGCCTATTGTGTGCTTGCCATTTATTGAATGCCTATTGTATGCTTGCCATTTATTGAATGCCTATTGTGTGCTTGCCATTTATTGAATGCCTATTGTGTGCTTGCCATTTATTGAATGCCTATTGTATTGAATGCCTATTGAATGCCTATTGTGCCTTTCACAAACCATCTAACTAAAATCCCACAGCAACCTTGGAGAAAAGTGATGTTATACCTGCTTTACAGGGAGGAAACCTGAGCCTCAGAGTTAAGTGACTTGCTCAGTGTCATACAGGTGGTAAGGGGTGGGGCCAAGATTTGGCCCAAGCTCTGTCTATTTACGGAGCCTTTTGTGTCTCTGTGCTGCCTCATCTGATCACAATGCTAAAAGCCTTAGACAGGAGCAACAGCACTAGGGCCGGGCTAGTTGAGGATGTTAGAGAAGGTTGCAGCCTGGGCAGACAGTTCTCTGGGTCAAATGGTGGAAGCATTGATGGAGTTGGAGAGAGGAAGGCAGTCGCACCCTGCTCAGGGAGATGGGTCAGCAGACGGGGAAGGGGCTCTCTCTGGGTCCCTGGCACTGTCCACTGGAGAGCTGGCTCCCTAAGGACTAGCCAGGGTGTGGGCCCCAAACATCCCTTACTTCCATTTTTTATCTCCCCTTCTGATGTTAAAAAATGATGCCAAGGGACAAGTCGGGAGGGGGTTCCTTTTCAGGTACCAGAGGGGAGTCTGGGCATCAACATTTCAGGACCAGGTCAGAGTACAAAATAGCCTCCAGTTCTCTGCAGTCCGGCTGGGCCAGCCCGAGAAGCCAGTGGGAAGCCGTCGGATATGTCTCGTTTTATTCTGGGGCTAACCTATTTCTGTATTTGTCGCTTTCTTCTGACAGAAATCCAGCTGAAAGTGGCTTAAACAAACAAGCAGATTTAAAAAATAAATAAGCGAATTTGGCTCTTGTAACAGAAAGGCCAGAAACAGGGACGTTTCGGGGCGTGGCTGGTTCCAGATGCTCAGTGTGGCCAGGAATCTGGTTCTCCCTGTGGCGCTGTTTGCTCTCCTTCGTGTTGGTGCTGGGTTCGTTCTGTCCTCACAGGTAGCTAGGAAGCCCCCCGGCACCTGCAAGGTTGTCTAGAAGCTTGAAGATGCCACATGAAAGACATGCCTCTTTCTAAATAGTTCTAGCACCATTCCTGGATTGAGGCTATTGGCTGTGACTGGCCAGACTTGTGGTGTCTGTTCATCCAAAATTCAATTACTTAAGGCATCTAGGGTTCTTGTAGACCAGGACTGGGACGTGAACCCATTCTTGGAGCTGAGGTTGGGGTAAACACCCTGTGTGACCACATGAGGTAATAGCGAGGAAGGAATATTTTCTAGTTTCTCAAAAGAGTATCAAGGTATTTCTACCAGGAGAAGGAGGGATAGATTATGGGAAGGCAAAAAACAATGGTGCTGAATCACTTTGGAAAATATCGATTCACTCATTCCTTTACAGTGTGTGCTCTACGTAGAAGAAAGTGCATGAAAGAAAAATCAAAAGATTTTAGCGTCTGTCATAAAAAATAGCAGCAAATACTTCTATTGTTCTTTGTAATTCAAAAGGTGCTTTCGCCTTCATTACCTCATTTAATCTGTATATTAACTGTGCATGGCGTTGGCAGCCCCACTTGACAGATGAGAAAACTGAAGTTCAGAAAGGTAACGTCACTGGTCCAAGTTTTCCTCCTGTGATAGAATGAATTATTGTGTTCGCGTCTGCCTCTGCTCCCTATAACAGGGTTATGCATCCATGCCCTGTGTCAGGTGATTTTGCAGGCCTCTGCACTGGCAGTAAGAATGGACGTGACGTGCACCCTATCCTAGGAGAGGCTTAAAATGTACTTGCAAGTGTTGCTTGGCCTGTTGAGCTCCTGTGCTCTGCCGTGAGAAGAGCATTCTCCAGGAAGCAGTGGTCCATGGGAAGTTCTCAGTAAGGGGCGGGTCCTTTGGCCTGGCCCCCAAACGGAAGAAACACACAGAAGAGGCTTGTACCCAAGCCGTGCGGGGAGCCGAGTCCAGCTGACCTCATAAGAACCACGGCCAACTCATAGATATGAGGGGAAAAAGATAATACTTGTTATAAGCCACTGAGATTGAAGTGGGTGTTTGTTACACAGCAGACACTGACTAATGCACATAACAAATAAGTTATAAATCCAAGATTTAGAGGATGATCTGATATGGCAGGCAGAGCATGGAGAAAGAGCTTTGATGCCACCCGGTATAAATTTAGACCTCACCCTGAGGATGGTCAGAACTACGGAAGGGAATGACCAAGCTAGGCACATGTGTCAGTGAGCAAGGCTGAATGGGAGACCCAAGGAGGAGGTGGGATTGGAGGTCCAAAGGGAAAAACGATAAGATGATGAAGGATGCAACCATGACGGCCCGGATACGAACGCAGCTTTCTGACCGGCTATTGCAGCTTCACGGTTGCTCAACTCAGTTAAAAATCATTAAATCAAGGGCTAGGTTAATCCATTGTGATATCAGCTAAAAATAACTCTGCTGAGTAACCTGTACAATTGGCAACAGCAGATTATTTCATTCATTATCTCCTTTCTGATTAGAATTCATTTGCTTGTGTAATCAGTGAACGTTATTCAGTATCATGCTTCATACATGCAGCAAATACCAGTTCCAGTTCCTGACAAAGTGCTCGGGAAACATGGCCACGTTATTCACGTCCATTTGTCTGCAGCAAAGCTGTCTTTCACATACAGGGGACTCTGGACTTGGGAACATCAGAAGCTGGCACTGCAGTATATATTGTATATATTTTAAAGATAGGCATTTTTTTCAATTTTATGGGACCGGGGTATGTGGAGGGGAACCACAGGAGGTCTAAGGGGCTCAGCAAGGGCGGCTCTTCTGTCTGTGGTTGGCGTGAGAGGAATCAGGAGCTGTGGCGGAAGATGCCACCTCAAAATATGCCGCTTTGGCATAAGGATTACTTTGAGCTAAAAGCACTTAAGAAACAGCAGATGCAAGAAGGGTGCTCTGACCTCTCCCTCCCTTCCTGAAAGCAGGAGATGAACCCCCCTTGTGAAAGGTGCCCTTCCTATACTGGGAAGAAAAAACATCCTTGTCACCACCGGAGATGGGGCGTCTAGGCCAAGAGAATTCTGTGCAAACACACCTTGTCGAAATAATTCTTACTTTCCTTTAGTCCCAACCATATGCTTTAAATACGTTCCCACAATTGCCTCTCTTTGTTCCACTGGGTAGATAAGCACTTAGGTTTGCCACTTCTTTGGGTCTTCATTTCCTTAGGAGGGTTCCTACGTCACCTAAAACCTACATTTAGAACATGTTTCTGCTTTGTTCTTGTTAACCTGTCTTTTGTTACAGAGCCCCAGTCAAGAACCTAAGACGGATGGAGGGAAAACTGTTCCTTCCTGCGGAGGCAAGGTCAGGCTGGACCATGACTTCAGGGAAGGAAAATAATGTCCGTGAGCTGAGCAGACGTCCCTGGCTGCTTCTCCCTGAGACCCTGCACTGGACATTACATTGGCAGCTTCTCCCTGCAGGGCAGAAGGTCTCACTCACACCCTGTTTCCATCAAGCTGCGTGAGTTTGGTGGGCAGTCTGCAGCTCAGTCCCGTCCTCACGAAATTCTATCGCCTGAGAGAGGAATTAGCTTTTAAATGCACCATATCTGGTTCAGTGTTGGTTGCTAATAGAGACATGCCAGAGGGCAAGATCCTCTCCTATTCCACGGTGTGAGTCCCGAGTTCCCTTGGGATGTATACAGGAATGGTTAACCTTTTCCTGTCCTCCGGAGCCCTGAGTAAGCTGGGTGTTTATCAACAGTGACACCAGAGTGAAACAGTCTGTCGTTTATGCAAAAAAAGTCTTCGATCTCCAGGACAAAGAACAGGGAGAAGTCAAAGGACTCTGCAGGCAACAGAGAGTAGCAGGCAAGAGGTCAGACCGCCTGGATTCAGAACCTCCCCTCTGAGCAGTGTGTGCCCCTGGGGAAGTCTCTCCACGTTTCAGTTTACTTATCTATAAAATGGAAATCATAATAATCTCTACATCTTAGAGTTGTTAAGAAAATTTAAGTATGCATTTTTCTCATGGGAGTATGAACGCGTTTTAAATAGGC
>VBSM01000840.1:1457188-1472543 GCA_008086735.1 Cheirogaleus medius | reverse complement strand
TCCCTCCCTCCTTCCCTCCTTCCTTCCCTCCTTCCTTCCCTCTTTCCCTCCCTCCTTCCCTCCTTCCTTCCTTCCTTCTTTCCTTCTTTCCCTCCTTCCTCCCTTCCTTCCCTCTATCCTTCCTTCCTTTTCTCTCTCTTTTATTTGGATTTTAGGTTTTAGGAAACTGCTTTGGCTACATTGTAGGGTTTTCGACATGAAGGGTTAGCTCCAAGCTGCACAAATGCAGCTAGGTTGGGGGGAAAGGGTCAGGGTTTCAGTCCTGGCTCTACTACTAACAAGCTGAGTGACAAGCACGGGCCACTTCACCTGTCAGCCTCAATCTCCTCACCTGTACAATGGATCGTGTGGGCCCTATGATCACTGAGACCCCAAAACGCAAACGTATTGAGCTCCAAATTCTCAGACTGAGAAGATAGCAAACATGGGAAACGCTTCCCTCGGAGAACACGGTTTACTTAAACACCAGCGGGCGACGTGCCCTCACACACCTGGGAGCCTCCGGCAGCTCTGCCGTGTTGTCTCCCCAGCACAGAGGGGATCCCAGGGCCTTCCTGAACATTCTCCAGGAAGAAAGGGAAGTAACACTGGAGAAGGTGGAGGCATAGTGCAGACTCCTCAAGCTGAGACCAAAACTCTGCCTTTTCTAGCTTTTGGATGGAAAACACAGTCTTCAGATCCTGCAAAGAGAAAACAATGATAAGACAATTCATGCAGACTTTTCATGAGTCACTTAAAAGTAAAACCTGTCAGATGTCCTCAGAAAAGCACTGACGATACCCAGTGAGGACTATGAGGCTAAGGTGCTTTTGTTATTTAAAGCTGACGCCATTGCATTTTCCCTATAGATTAAAAGACACAGATAGAAAATGCTTGCTAGTGTCATACTTCTCTCCCCTTGCAAATCTGGTGAGGACTTGGATTCTTGCATTTCCAATGACTTTGAACAAGCTGCCTTCACTGTGCATCAAAAACTAACCATGGACAGAGACTCGGGGCAACCTGGGCTGCTTCCCTCTCCTACGCCTGTCCCAGACCAGAGACGGTGGGGCGGGGACAGAGACCTAGTGGGCACAGCGCTCAAAGTCCCTCTCCCTCTCGTCTCACACCAGACATGGGAGAAGTAGCCAAGCCAGAAAAACAAGAGGAAATCGGACCAGGAAGAAAAGCCCCTTGGCAGTTTAGCTTTTAAAATACGTCTGTAGCTCCACCCTCTTCTCAAAATATTCCAGATTTCAGGGAACAAATTAGACTCCATTTTAGTAATAAAGTTGGTTTTTATTTTCTTGCTCATGAAGTTGGCTGCCCGGAGCCAAAAAAAAAAAAAACAAAAAAAACAAGAGGAATCTCATGCTCAACTCAGGGAGTTCCACAGCAGCAGGGCCTTGTGACTCTTCCCAGCCGAGACAAGGTGGGCGCCACGGAAGGAGCCCGGCACTGCAGGCAGCACAGCTGGCTTGGCCTGGCTCCGGCGTGGGCCTCGTGCCTTTGGTCGAATTACTTAGTGTTGCTGAGGCTCAGTTTCTTCACCTGTAGAACGGTGATTAATAAGCCCCTTCCCAAATGTCCAACTGTGGTGTTTTCACAGGAGGCAGCCGGGGAGTTGTGTGAGAAGGGTGAGGGCTTATAGCGAGGCAGACCTGGATTCAGTGCCCACTTTACAGATGAGAAAACCGAGGCTTGATTTTTAATCAGGGCCACAAAAGGACACCCGCTGTCCTGGAGCCTGTCCTATGGTTAGTTACCCTCATTTTCCTTTCCCCTTGCCCACTCCCTTCCCCGCTTCCTTCCTTCCTCCCTTCTTTCCACTTTCCACAATCAGCGTCTCACTTGTTCTCCTCGTGTGGTCTCAGATGAGCAGAGGACTAGCGGTCTTAGTCTGCCTGACTCCCAAGGCAGAATGACAGAGACGCTTTGTTTTGTTTCTGCTTTTATTACCTAATTGTTGATCTGCACATTCTTTTTCTTTTCGCATTCCTGCAGCTTTTCGGAGTGTGATTATTCAAGTCAAAAACAGCTGGAGATAGCAGGCTTGGAATACAGGAAGTTTCCTGGCATTCAAAATCTGACTCTGTGTGTGTGTGCATGTGTGCGCGTGTGTGTGTATGTGTATGTGTGTGTCTGTGTGTGCGTGTATGTGCGTGCGTGTATGTGCGTGCATGTGTGTGCATGTGTGTACGTGTGTGTGTACGTGCGTGTGCATGTGTGCGTCTGTGTGCATGTGTGCGCGCGTGTGTGCGTGCGTGTGTGTGCGTCTGTGTGCATGTGTGTGTGCGTGTGTGTGTGTCTGTGTGCGTGTGTGTGTATGTGTATGTGTGTGTCTGTGTGTGCGTGTATGTGTGTGCGTGTATGTGCGTGCATGTGTGTGCATGTGTGTACGTGTGTGTACGTGCGTGTGCATGTGTGTCTGTGTGCGTGTGTGTGCGCGCGTGTGTGTGTGCATGTGTGCGTGTGTGTGTGTATGTGTATGTGTGTGTCTGTGTGTGTCTGTGTGTGTGTGTATGTGCGTGCATGTGTGTACGTGTGTGTGCGTGTGTGTGTATGTGTGTGTGTGTGCGTGTGTGTGTGTATGTGTATGTGTGTGTCTGTGTGTGCGTGTATGTGCGTGCATGTGTGTGCATGTGTGTACGTGTGTGTGCGTGTGTGCATCTGTGTGCATGTGTGTGCATGTGTGTGCGCGTGTGTGTGCGTGCGCGTGTGTGCGTCTGTGTGCATGTGTGTGTGCGTGTGTGTGCGTCTGTGTGCATGTGTGTGTACGTGCGTGTGCGTGTGTGCGTCTGTGTGCATGTGTGCGCGTGTGTGTGCGTGCGTGTGTGTGTGTCTGTGTGCGTGTGTGTGCGCGCGCGTGTGTGTGTGTGTTGTGTTTTCCACAGAGCCGCACAGTGACAACAACACGCTGCTCACGCCTACCTGAGAGGCTGCACTGCGTAAGGGTCACGTATGTAAGTTTCGTGAAGGAACCGAAGCCCTGGGTTCCGATGCCACGTGCCGGTGCATAAGTGATGTCATCGTCCTGCGTCTCAGTTCGCGCATCTATACAATGGCGCCGCTGACACGGCCAGCGTCGTGGGCTTGCTGTGAGGCTCCGTCAGGGCTGTGGGTGACGGCGTGCTGGCGTTGGGGTCCGTGCAGGTCATCGCGGGGAGAGGTAGGTCCTGCTTGCAGGGGCAGGAACTGTCTAGATGGTTTTGAGTCCGGTACCTGCGATGAACGACGGCAGCCCAGGATGGCGAGACGCCAGGATTAGAGCCCAAACACCCGCCCACCCACAGGGAGCGGGCAAAGCACAGAAGCTGCCGGCAAGTCGCGACGGAGAAGCAGGGCAAGCGCGGGGACAGGGGGGCCCCCACGGCTGTGACTCGGGAACGGCTCTCCGACTTGCTCAGGCAGCGTCCCACCTGAGCTAGCCAGTCCTCCTTCCTAAGCTGTCTGCTTTTTAGCAGTTCCTGGGAAGCCAAAGGCCTTACGCGGTTTGGTGAATGAGACAAGGAGGATGCTGATTTGCTGATGTTTGTTGCGCCATCCATCATTCCGTAAGATCCTCCACAAGTCCCGAGAAGCAGGTATCAGTATCCCTATTCTGCAAATAAGAAAACGGAGGATCAGAAAGGTGAGGCCACCTGCTTGATGTCATACAGCCTGAGACGTGAATTTGTGTCTATTTGTCTGCAAAGCCCAGGTTTCCCTGCGTAACCCACGCTGTACGCCGCTGAGACGGGCCAGTCTGCAGCATCGAAAGGCGCCGGTGCTCTGCAGAGCACTGGGAAGTCGTCCTTCCAGACTCAGCTGTTCAGGGCAGGTATGTAAGTTTTCAACCTCAGTTATAGGCTCCTCGGCCATCCCTAGCAGACCAGCTATAAGCACTCGCCCGATGTTGATCAGAGAAGGATTTATGGTTATTCTGACATTACTGATGGTTTGCTATCAGCCTCTGTCCCAAGCACTTTTTATGTCATTGCCCATTTAAGCCTCACGGTGACCTCAGAGTCAGCATCGTCTTGCAGACAAAGGAGCAGAGGCCGGGAGAGGGGAAGCTTGCCCAGGACGAGGCCACTCAGGAGCGGCAGGGCTGGGCTTTGAGCCCGGGTGGCTGGTGTGGCCGTGGAGTGTCTGTCCCCACCCACTGTCACGGCGGCTTCTCCTGCTTGGAGAGACGATGCGCAGGCACACGGACGTCAAGCCGAGGCGAGGGTGTCTCGGGCTCCCCAGGACCCCCTGCCGGCTCTTAGCCTTTTGCACCCGCGTACCTCGCTATAAGGTTTGTGCTTAGCGACGTGAGGAAACTGAGGCTCAGAGGGCTGAGGTGACTGGGGCGGGCACGCAGCTGCAGGGCTGAAACTTGAAGCAGAACCGTCTGCAAAGCCCCAGCTCCGTCCAACCCCGCAGGGCACCCGCAGAGGTCAGGAGGGAGAAACGCAGGCCACCAAGTGCGAGGGGGGCTGCCGCGCTGGACGACTTGCTGGTGGCAAAACACCTGGTGTCAGGAGCCACCTCCTGAGCCCCACCCAACACCCCGACAATTGGCAGGCTTCTTTCGCCTGAACTTTACACACTGCAAGTTTTCATTTTCGGCGATGCTCCTGACAGCTTTTGTGAGGTGATTGCAGGGTAGAAGACAGCAACCTTTAAAGGTTTGGTGAAATCTCTGCAAGCGGGAGGAGGGCTGTCATCGTCCTGGAGCACGTTGGCGGCAGCTGCTTGTACGTGTTTCTTTACACGCCCTGGTGCCTGAGCTCCTCGGGGGAGGAAGCCCAAGCCAGACTGCAGCAGGGCGCGGAGGGAGGGAGACTGGGAGAGATCGTGATGTAGGATCGCAGGACTCGGGCTTTGGGGCGTGTCAGGGAGGAAGAGAGGCGGGAGTCAAGGGTGCACCCCGGGTTTGGGGCGGCTGAACGGGTGGGACTGGAAAAGAGGAGGGGTTATGGGAGGTGGGGGCAGGGCAAAGAAGACAGTTCTCCATCCACGCTGAAGCTCTTCACTGAAACTTCAAAACGAAATTTCTGCCCAGCAACCTCCAAGGCCGCAGCTGGTCCCTGAGGCTGTGGCCAGGCCTGCAGAGAAGCCTGCGTTCTGCACAGAGGTGCTTCCTTCTGTGTCCCTGCAGGTCTCAGGACCCTGATTTGTCTTCCTGCTTTCTGCCTCTGTCTCCCTTTTCTCCAGTCTCAGGGGGCTCCATTTAAGCTGGCGCTTGCTTGCCCAACTGCTTCCTCTGACGTTTCTCCTTTTCTCTTGCTTGTGTGCACTGGCCCGGGCCTCACGCACACCCTTGGGGACGCAAGCCCTACCAAATGCTGTCCCTGCTGTAACATCCTCACAGCCCCGGACAGAAGCCTGCAGGTACAGGTGGCTCCAGGTGCAGGACAAGGACCGGAGGGTCAAAGGGGAGTGAGGAAGTGGGCAGCTGTCCTCCCAGAGCAGCGGGGCCGTGCCGGGGGCAGGCGAGGGCAGCCGAAATGAGCACAGGAGTGCGGAGGGCGCTCTGGGCACGGAGCTGGGGAGGAGAGCTGCGTGTCTGGGCGTAGGCAAGGGACCCCATGCCGCTGGCGGATCGGCGGAAGGGGATGGGAAAGAAAAGTGGTCAGCAGACCGCGTGGGGCCTCGACTGTGTTTGGAAAAGTTTCACCGTTTCCTATGAGTCAGTATTTCCCGGAGCATGTGTAGTCTGTGGGGCACGCGTGTCAGAATCAACTTGCAGCACAGGCTAGAGAGGCAGGTCCCACTCTCAGACCCAAAGAATTAAAACCTCAGAAGGCGAATCCCAGGAATCAGCTTTCTAAAGCGCCACATAAGTGTTTCGTATCCTGTCGTGGCCCATTTGCAGGACGGGGGATGGACATATAACACAAAGAGACACACAAAGAAAGACACAGACACACATAAAGACGGTACAAGACTGCAGCACCGAATGCCCCAGTCACTTTATTCTTATACTCAAAAAATCAAAGTTACTTCCTTATACGTGACCACCCAGGCATTGCAACAATGGCCATAGATTCTGGAACACATAGCCTAAGGACACAGATGTCTCATGACTCGGGGTCTTAATGGGTTGCTTAAGCCTACGGCCATAAGCCAGAGTTTGAGATAAGCACAGATAAGCAATGCAGCCACAAAGGGGAACTTTGTTCCCATCCCTTTCGGCCTGGCCCCCTGCGTCTGTGCCTGTCTTAGGTTGTTCTTCCGCTTGAGGGATCTTACCCATCATGGGCTAAACAGCCATCCCATGAGCTCAGGCAGTACCCATAAGGGCAAGGTGTTTACCAAGTGGCCTCCAGACCCCAGGGCTGTGGGGCTGGGCAACATTTGCTTACGTGCAGAAGCTCAAACTCTTTGTTATGCCTTCAAGCAGCAACCCTGTTTGTTAGGTGAACCTAAGCCGGAACGTATGACTCTCACGCCGCTCTGGGCTGGGCACGTACTCCTTCTCCTAAGATTAATTCTTAAGCTGCACAATTATATGGCAAGTCTGCTACAGTATCCTGTAGGCAATGGGGAGCCATGGAAGGTTTTGAGCTGCAGGGTGATGGGGTTAGCTCTGCATTTTAGACAGGTGTCTCTGGAGGGGCAGAGAGTGGCATGGCAGGAGACTGTCACTAAGCCAGCCCCCTGTGCACTGAAAGAAAGGCAGACGTCAACAGCCCAGGCAGGCAAGAACTTCTCTTCACAGCTCCCCGAGCCAAAGGCCACTTGGAATGTTCCGGAAGACGGGCGCTTCTAGCACCTTTCGAGCCTCAGCACAACTGAGCCCCGCAGAGGCTGACCCCAGGCCCTACAACCAGGGCTGCCCCAGTCACAGCCTGGAAGTGGAGGGTCCCCTTGCAGCTGTGCAATGCCTCAGCCCTGCACACAGACAGTCCTGACATTAATGCAGAAGAGAGAACCTCAGGGAGCAGGGCTTGGAGGCAAGTGGTGGGTCTCCCTCATCCCCGTCCCAGCAGAGAAGAAGCGCCACAGCCTCTGGATACTCTGGGACACAGATTTTTTTCTGCAGAGATTTCCAGCCAGCCTGGCCCCTGGGCTGTGGTTTCCCACCTGGACTCTGAGCCGCCGCATTGTGCTGTGGAGATCGCCTGGTCTGCAGCGGAGGGAGCCAGTAGGAGAACCCAGCCGGCCAGTCCTATTCTCATGTGACTTATTTATTAGGCAACTGTGTAGCATTTCATTTGTGGACAGTGTTCCCGCGGCTAAAGGCATCATGAGGGTCTGTAAACAGTTGCTCTGGGTAACTACCCTACAACTTGGGGCTTAAAACTGTATTACCCCTCTTGTGGTTCTGTGGGTTGACTGGGCACAGCTGGGTGGTTTTTGCTCAGGGTCTGCCATGCGGTTGCAGCCAGCCAGTGGCTGGGTCATCTGAGGGCTGCCAGTCACCCGAGGGCTGTGTGTCCCAGCTTGCTCACTCACAGGGCTGGAGGCTCTGCTGTGGGAACTGAAACAGCTTTGATTGGTCAAGGACTTCTCTCTCTGCATGCACCCTCTCCACGTGGCCAGCGTGAGGATTTCCGTTCACTATGTCTGCCTCAAGGTAGGTGGATTTATTGCACAATGCAAGTGTTCCCAGAGACCCAGATGGAAATTCCGAGGCTACTTGTGACCAATGGTAATTGGAAGTTACTCCGTGTCAGTTCCCACTGGCCAGAAGCAAGTTGCACGACTAGGCTAGATTCAAAGGGCGAGGACCACGCCAGAGCATGAATGCTCAGGGTCATGGTTCCTTGGAGAGGAGTTACCACACCTGTACCCAGAGGATTTGGTTAATGTGGACTTCATGAAGATTTAAGAAGAAACACTTGTTGGAATGGTGCCGTATCAGGACCTCAGACAGCATGCTGTAAGATCCAAAAGCAAAATCATCCCCACCCAAAGTTGTAGATAATGCCCAGTGTGTTTCCAGAATTCACTTTCATTCTTCCTCACCAGAAATTGCCAAACGGGACAAAGAAAATTGCGTCTGTTCTACACAAACCAGATTCCTCCTCTCTTTTCCTTGTCTCCATTTCAGAACCCTGTTTTTACTGTTGTTTCTACGTATTGTCAGCGTCGAAAGAAAATACAAGGAGTTCAGAATGGGGTAAAGAAGCAAAATCTGCCTGTCCTCTCAGCTCTTGTTTTTAACCCTCCCCAGGTAACCACTGTGAGCTACTGCTCACATGGAATGTCCTCCCAGAAACCTGCTGTGTACGGTACTTACAAGCATAAAAGAATTCTTCCGAACACAAATAAGCTCATATTCTACATAAAATACATATCCTACATAAAATACTTAAACTTGTGCGTACATATGTGTGAATGTGTGTGCATGTGTATGCGTGTATTTAAAATACATACCGGGCGCTGTGTGTGTGGGCTCACAGAAGGCGGCCTCATTCTTTCTTGCTGGCTGCCAGTCTGTGCCAAGATGGCTACTTTGTTGCCTCCAAGTTACAGTTACTTGTTGCAGAATTAATTGCTACTTGTAGAATATTTTCTGTCTCTGCATCTGCAATTGCTCTAAGTTCCCTTTAAGGACAGAGTCTTTCAGTTCCCTTTAAGGACGGAGTCTTTCGCAGCAAAGTTGCTAAGGAGATTTGTGCCCATGGTGATGGTCTAGACGCCTTCTGTTTGCTACAGATTTCCCCGGAATGGGGCCCCTTGCAGTCCAGCGTGTCCAGCTCCACCTGTCACCTCCCCTTGAGTTCTCCCAGCCTGTCCCCTTTTTACAGCAGAAGATTTTAGAATACAATGGAAAATGCTCAGACTTCGAAGTCAAACAGAAACGGGAGCCAATCTTGGCTTTGCCTTTGGTGAGTGCCCACAGAGGGACCACTTACCCATCTGAGCCTCAGTTTCCTCATCTATAAAGCAGGCCTAAACATAGCTCCTAAGTAGACAAAGGGTCGTGGTATATTCGTGTATTCATATATATAAAGAGTTGACCAGGCTATCAGGTGTCCAGAAGTTCCCTCCACACAATGGCCTCATTGTCACTGATGGGGCAGACCCTCTGATTTTGGTAAGAATAGTTGAAGATCTAAAAACAGATTCCCTCCCCCTAGGCCCGGCAGGTGTCATCTCTGCGGAAGCCCAGTCCAGTCTCTCTGATCTTTAGGAACCCATTCAGCTGCGAATATTTGCTTCTTCTTGGAGAGACAGCAGGCATATTGCTTAAAAGCTTAGCTCCAAACCAAAATTCTCACACAAAGCTGGGTGGAAACGTAAAAATATGCAACCACTTAAAAAAATGGTCTTGTAGTTTCTTGTAAAACTAAACATAAATCTACCCTTTGACCCAATAATTCCATTCCTAAGTTTTAACCCAAAAGAAAGGAAAACCTACATCCATAGAAAAACTATTAATGGAACATGAATGTTCATAGCAATCCTACTCAAAATAGCTAAAAGGGGGGTGAAGGGAAACAACCCCATGTCCGCTGACAAGAGAATGAATAAACCAACTGTGATATAGTCCTGCAATGGGACCCCACTTAGCGATGTCAAGGAACAAATCCAAAAAACATCATGCTGAGCGAAAGAAGCCAGACACGAAAGGTACAATTCCATTTATGCAAAGTTTTAGAGGAAGAAAAGTATATTTATGATTAAAAGAAAAAAATGAGAACAGTGGTTTCCTGCGGGTGTGAGGGAACAGTCTCGAGTGATGGCAATGTCCCATATATTCACAGAGCCTGGATTGCACAAGTATACACATTTGTTGAATTTCACTGAATGGTACGATTAAGATTTGTGCATTTCTCTCTATGGAAATTTTAACACACACAAAAAAAAAAGAACCGTAAATGAATTTTAAACTCTAATTAATGATATCCGTGCTGAAGAGTTTAGAAGTGAAGCATCCTGATGTCTGAAACTGACTTTGAAATGGATCAAAAATAAGACGGGCTGATGGGTGGGGAGATGGATAGATATGTGGTAAAATAAAGATACTAGAAGGCTAAAAATTGCAGAATCTAGTGGGTAGGCACATGGGTGTCCACTCTAGCATTTTTTTCCCAAACTTTCTCTATGTTTGAATTTTTTCCTAACACAATGCTCGGGGGAGAAAGCATTCAGAACTTCACTGCTTGGGTTTGAATCCTAGCTACGCCCCAGCTTAGCTCTGTGAGCTGGGACAAGTGACTCAGCCTCTCTGTGCTATACCTACATATCCCCAACTGCAAATCAGGAATAAAACTCTGGGCTCTTCTAAGGGAGCCAGTACATGGGAAGCACTTGGGACAGTAAGTAGCTGGCACAAACACCTGGGAAATGCTTCATTTGGTCGGAAAATAGGCTGATGTGTTGATCACACAACTCTGTCTTCAAGGCCTGCTTCTGTATAATCCTCCTGGACATTTACCTCAAGACACCGTGTTGCAGACGAAAATTCTGGGTACGTTGTTATTGTCCTTGAACCTCAATTTTTTCAACTCAAAAATGGGAATGATTAAACTGCTCTGGGCTTTGAAGAGGATTCAACCAAAGAGCATAAATAAAAGCAACTGAGGCGGGGTTCAATACACGTTCGTTGCATGCCTCTCCTGAACCTAACCTCCCGCTCTGTCGACACAGTTGCGGGGATCAATTGAGTTGTGGGCTCGAATAGGGGGTTCTGCCCTGCAGACTGGCTCACACACAGGACTCCCACCGCACAGCCCGGCCCCTGGGGCACCTAGCTGGGAGAGGGGTGGCAGGAAGAGAGCATCCTCACCCCAAAGCACTTAGGGTGACTTCTTTGCAGCTCCTCTGAGGGATGTCCCCTCACCCTGCTGGCTGCTGTTTACCCACGAGGCTGGAGCGAACAAGATCGATCTTGGAGTGGCCGCGGGGGCATCGTCCAGACCTAAGTAGGACACCGGTCATGCAGCCTCCCCACCGCGGGACGGCAGGCCCTTCTGGGAGGACATGCCCTGCTGAGTTAATAGACCAGAAGAGCCTGTGCACGGTGTCAGCAGCGATTTCTCCAGCACGGTTTTACCGTAAAATGATCAGAGAGAGCAGGTTCCGCCTTACGGCTACAGGGACTGCCTTCCAGAATCAACTGGAAGACACCTACCAGGATTTCATGGAAAAATGGTAATTTAAATGAAAAGTTCAAACTGATTTACAGGGCTTTCTAAAGCCTGTTATTTCATGATTTCCAGGTTTTTAAGTACTTTTCTAATGGGCACTTTGACTTCCTACAGAGATGGCCTCAAAAAAAAAAAATGTACCCCATGGTCTGGCTTCCTTGGCTTTTCAGAAAGCAATTTCTCATCCTCAATCTTAAAATCTATCTGGATTTCAAGAGAATTTTAATGCATGCATTGCTGATTCGCTTCTTTCTGACAAAAATGCTATTTTGTAAGAGAAATTTGCAAAACCCCCAGAGTCTCCTTAGAGATGTTTTAAAAGTGCTTTGAAGCTGTAGGAGTTGAAGGGTCTCTCTGTGCTGTGTGTGATTTTTACGTCCCTCTTGGCAACACTTAAGTGGAATTTAAATCCCAAATGTCATGAGCTTTCCACAAGAGCTTAAACTCGTTAGGGGAAGCTTCTGGAAGCAAGCAAAACATGTGCATGCCCCTCGTTAGTGGAGGGATTTAACGGCGGGTTGGGCGGTACAAGGGGGCTGCACAGTGCCCTTTTCACCCCTGTTTGGCTACGTTCCCACAGTGCAGGTGGCCGCTCGCTGCTCCGTCCTCCCGAGCTGGCTCCGCCCCCGGCCAATCCCTGCACAAACCCAGCCACAGCACCAGCTTCCGCAAACACACCGTCACATCCAAATGTGCCGATATTTCCGTCGTGATGTTTAACTCAGGGTTCCCACCACCCCAGGGCAGGACGGCATTGCTTGCACATTCACAAGTTCCCATTGCAGTGACCTCCCCAAATATCCCCTTTGACCGCAGCTGCCAAGAAACACCCCCTCTTCCTCAGCGTCTTTCCCCAGCCCGCTGATGTCGCAGGCCACCTTGGAGTCAGGAGCGTGGGTTCAAAATTCAGCTCCACAGCTCCCTGGCTCATGGCCTTAAGCCAATGCCTTCACCTTTCCACAGCTGCTTCTTCATCTGCAAAATGCAGGTGGTAACGGCGCTCACCACAGAGGTGTGAGGATGAAATGAAACGGTTCGTGTAGGACCTTCGCAGCGTTAGAGGCTGCCCATGTAGACTGCAGTTAGTCAATAAACAAGTTAGTGAAGCCACCAACTTAGAGGGCAGCTCTGTAGACTGTGCACCTAGAGAATGTTCTTTAAGGCAGTCGTCTCCCGAAAGGAGCGCCGGGACTCCCAGCTTTCTCCATCTCAGCTCACACGGACAGCCAGGGACGTGTGTGTATTGGGTGTCTTGGAAACAGGTCCAGCTTGGCTCATTTCTGAACTCCGCTCCCTGCCTCGCCGCAAGGTTGGGGTCCAGGGAGTGGCGTTTCCCACCTTGGCTTTCTCTGGGACCCCAGCACAGGGCACTTGGCCAAGCTGACAGACAGTGGCCAGGCCTGACAGTGGCTCTGGGATCCACCGGGAGGCAAAGTGCTATTCAAGTGCCATTTTGCATGTGAAGTGCATCCTCCAGGGCTGAGTCAGAGGCGGGGAAAACCCATCACTTAGCAACAGCTTGCCCTGGTCAGAAAAGGGACATGAGACTGCTACGGTGACCTTGGGGACTCAGAGCTGGAGAACTACCAGTAGCTACTGATTGAAAAAGACCCTGAAGGCAGAGGCATCTGTAAACAACACTTTGCTGTCTGTGGTGTGAGTTTGCAGCACCGGGAAGAGCCTGGAATGAGGCTCAAGACAGGATCTTAGCTCGTCCATGGACTGGAACAAGGGCCTTAACCTCTCCAAACGTCACTCTCTTCACCTGCAACGCAAAGACTCCATATCGTACTCTTCAGTGTTACTGGAAAGACTAAATGATTGATGTATATAAAGCGCTTAACATGGGGCCAGCGCAAAGTAAACACCGAATGACCGGCAGCTATTGTCAATGTCGTCAATATTAAGTATGTGACTCCAAAATTCATTCAGAAGACCTAGAACTGTGTCTCTAGCATTTAATAAAATTCTGTCACACTAATGCAAATCTGCAAGGACTCCTCTCCGGGGAGAAGACGATATTCCTTTCCCACTATCATTTAGCTGACTTGCCTGTCCATCTGTCATACACGCACATATGTGAGTTTGTAGACAGACAAAGCATGTATATTTACATAAAATCCACATGTCCGGAGTGCCCCGAGGTTTACACAGATGCATAGGTATAACTGTCATTAATATCAATACAAATAGTAATAACAATCATTCATCACACGTTTAAGTGCCAAACATTGCGCTATGTAACATACACATACATTCTTTTATGTTCTATCAAAAATGTGATGCAATGTGTTATTGTGCAGTGTCAGATGTCTGACCCAGTATCATAATTTCCTTTTTACAAAGGAAGTAATTGAAGTCAAGATGGATACATGGAGGCTGGGCATGGTGGCACGCACCTGTAATCCCAGCTACTTAGGGTGCTGAGGTAGGAGGATTGCTTAAGCCCAGGAGTTTGAGACCAGCCTGGGAAAAACAGTGAAACCTTGTCTTAAAAAAAAAAAAAGATGGATAAAGAAATGAGAGAAGTTACATTAGCGTTAGAACAAATTTCAAACTCAAGCTGAATTCATCACTGAAGGATAGCGGGACGGTTGAAGAGGTAGATGGAGGGGTGGATAGATAGGTAGATGGACAGGTGGATGAATGAAGGATGAAGGGATGGGTGAATACAAGGATGGGTGTGTGAATGAGTAGATGGATGCAGAATGGATGCACAGGTGGGTGAAAGGGCGGGTGGATGAGTGGCAGGTGGATGGGTGGCAGGTGGATGAGTGGCAGGTGGATGGGTGGCAGGTGGATGGGTGGCAGGTGGATGGGTGGCAGGTGGATGGGTGGCAGGTGGATGGGTGGCAGGTGGATGGGTGGCAGGTGGATGGGTTTCTCTTCCTATTAAAAAAAGAGTAACAGTATTTTCTTTGAAGTATTTTTCGGAACGTTACATTCCCCTTCAGACTGGGATTTCTGATGTTTCCCCATCGACAGGGCTCAGACGAGGAGACAAACGACTTACAGTAATGACGATAGTGACGCTTTCTCTCTGTTGCATGCTGTGCCCTGTACTTGAGCGTGCTCAAAGTCTCGTCGTGTAGCAGATGACTTCACGGGAAAGGCAGGCAGAGCAAGACAGGGAGGGCACAGGTTTAGTGGAGTTCAACTGGCCCACATCACCATGCAACTGCATGTGTCTGAGTCCCGCCACCCCCAGAAGGCAGGAACATGGGAACTCACTTTGGATCCAAATATTCAGTCTCTTTTGGCACCAACTTAGCCTAGGATTGGGGCCAAATTCGGGTTGGAATTTGGGTTTCCCTGAGATTTTAAGACATTTCCAGGCAGGAAATCATCTTGCTTTCATGCTGTATCACAACATCTTAACTCTGTCCAAGCGACTGAAGGGTGACTCAGTTGAAGGTTCATCAAACAGAAGAAACGGAGTAGTGACAAAATATGTCATCAGGTGTTTGAGGATGAGAGGCTGTTGCAGTAGGCAAACAGCAAGGGGTTCAGCATGAAGTAACCCTTGTGAAAGTCAATGGGAAGGGGAAAGCATTCTTTCTCTGATGAGAGAAAATTCCACAAATAGAAAAGGTGCCTGGAGGAAGGACTCACTGCACAGTGAGGGAGAGAGACCTGGCTTGACGTCTGAAGATCACAAGTTATTTCCCTAGTCCTGACTGAGACACTTAGAGGCTCTGTGATCTTGACCAAGTCAAGTCACCAGACCCAGGACCTGCGACTTTCTCCTCCGTGGAATGGGGATAATATCTATGTCACTCAAGCCTTTTGGGGTTGCAAGTGGCAGAACTCAGCTCACTGCAGCTTAGGCAAAAGGGGAATTTACTGGGCCATTCAAACACCCGGCAGGGCAAAGTCTACTGGATCCAGGGACTCCCTGTCTTCCTCTAATCTGTATTTCTCTGCATGTCTTGGCTAATTTGCTCTTAAGGTTGACATTCTCAGAGAAGCTGGAACGGTGGCCACTAGAGCCCTTAGATTCGCTCCATCACATCTTCGCTGGCAGAGGAGCAAGGACTCTGCCCTTAGTTCCCCGGGAATAATTCTGATTAGCCTAGTTTGGGCCACATGCCTGTCTCCGGATCAATCACTTCCAGCGATGCCCTGGGGAGGCAAGGTCTTATAAGAAGATGACAGCTCACAGCTCACCTGTGACCACCTGGTAGGAGGAGGTGAGATGTGAGGCCTTAGGATGGGCACTTTGATCCCAGAAGATGTAAAAATTGCCGGGCAGACAAACAATAAATGTTGGCATGGATGCGGAGAAATAGGAACACTCCTACACTGCT
>VBSM01000840.1:1428542-1453701 GCA_008086735.1 Cheirogaleus medius | reverse complement strand
CCGCCAGCCTCTGCTTCCTGCCCCGCAGGGCCGCCCCCTCCCCGAGTCCTCTTCAGGACCCCCTTCCTCTCTGTGGGCCTCCGAGACAGTTAAGGGGGATGTTTGGACGTTTGTTAGGACTGGTGAAAATTTTAAATGTGTATTCTTCCTATTTCACTTTTTTTGTGTGTTTTGATGCTACAGCAATAATAGCATGAACAAGACTATCCATGGCAGCGTTCTTATAACCACCAGAGAGAGAGAGAGAGAGATGGAACAAAGTTAATGTCCAACATGCGTAAAAGTTTAAACACTTTATAATACATCTAGACAATGGAAACTAACCCTGCATTAAAACGAATGCACCCAAGAGAAAGGAAAATAAGCGTCCACACAAGGACCTGCACAGAAATGCTCACAGCATGGTTTATAACAATTCAACTGTTTATCTGGTGGTAATTGGAGGCATTATAATAAGGTGCGCCCATGCAGTGGGTGCTATTTAGCAATAAAAGGAGCATACACGCTAAGGCAAGGACGAACCCCAAAAACATTGTGCTAAGTGAAAACTTTATGCAAAAGGCCACACATTGCATGCTTGCATTTATGTGAAATGTCCAGAATAGGCAAATCCGTAGAGACAGAAAGTAGACAAGTGGTCACCTAGGGCTGAGAGGGTGAGGCAGAGTGACTAAAGATGAGCATGGGTTTCTTTTGGGGGTGACAGAAATGAGCTAACATAGAACTGTGGCGATGGTTGTACAACTCTGTGAATTTTCTACCAATAAGTTGTACACATTTGAATTGTACACTTAAATGAGTGAATTTTATGGTGTGTAAATTATACCTCCATAAAACTGTTCAAAAAATAAGTACGTTCACCTAGACATATGTCCAGGATAGTGGTTACGCTAAAAGTAGCCAACGGCACATTAATAGAGAGAGCAACATTGCATTTTTTTCTTTACAAACAAAACTGAAAAAAAAAAAGAAAATATGTTTATATGTACATGTGTTTATAGTTGCAACAGCACTGGGAAATTTCAGAGAAAACTTGGACCAAATACAGCTGTCGAGTGCTGGAGAGCGAGTCGGCAGCAAGGAAATTGGCCCTGTCCCCAAAACCGCTCCCGCAGATTTCCTCTACCCCCTTGGTAGAATGTTTTATTTTATTAATTACCTATGACAACTGAAAAAAAAATGGCTTTTACCGCCATGCAATTTGTGCTTTTAATTGTTGAGAAGCAAGTCACAGTTTTGGTTCATCTGTTGAGTTATCGTTGTATGCAAAGACCACCCTCAAGCATTTTATATATGATCTAGATCATAGGATTCTCGAACTTTAAGCTACACCAGAATCATCACGATGGCTTTGCAAAATACAGATTGCTGGGCCTCCCTCCAGAGTTTTTGATTTAGTACTTCTGGGGCAGGGCCCAATAATTTGCATTCCTAATACGTTTCTAGGTTTGAGGCTGTTGCTGTTGCTCTGGGCACTGCACTGTGAGAACGGATGCTCTAGATAAATTAGACAGTGCACCTAAGTGCCAGCCAGACTGGAATTTAGCTCCAGATGCACCATGTCCCTTGACCTTGGGCAAGTTGCTTCCCCCTCTGAGCCCCCGTTTCCTTGACTGTACAACAGACGACAGGGATGATGCTACTGGGCATTAACTTGGACATTTGCCTGGTGCTTGACACTCTGTGGAGAGTCTTGTTCCTTCGGCTCTCCCTGGTGAGCCGCAACGCTTGCACACTCAATTGGCAGTCACGGCAAGGAGCACGGTGGCCAGGACACAGCAGTGACATCAGACCCAGGAGTAAACCCCAATTCTATGACTCACCAACTGCGAGGACTCGAGTGGGCTAATTAGCCTCCTGGAACTTTATCTTCCTCTTTAAAAAAAAAGAGACAAAAATAATATCAGCATCGACCTTACAGAGTTTGGGGAATATTATAATATGCCTGGCTCGTCATAAGCACCGGGTAAGGGAGAACCAAGGGGAATAAATCAATATCCAAATCTTACATCTTGAAGTTAGAAGCCAAAATTCCAGGAGAAAAGGTCAAGGATGTGATACACTTGCTCTGAAAATAATTCATACCTAGTGGATGGAGACGAAGACAGATCGTGCTGAAGACTCGTACCTCCAACATCAGAAAAGACACGGCATTGATCCCAGGGCTGGAGTCGATTTCTAACTCACCTGTGGTCGTTTGAGACGATGGAGTCGTCAGTCAGTCCACGATTCCTCTCGGCAGCCCCATCCCTGCGGTGAGGGACTGGGGCAGGCGTCCTCAAACTGCAGCCCGAGGACCACATGTGGCCCGCGGAGGACATTTATCCGGCCCGCCGGGTGTTTTTGCCCGTTTTGTTTTTTTACTTCAAAATAAGATATGTGCAGTGTGCATAGGAATTTGTTCATTGTTTTTTTTTTTAAACTATAGTCCGGCCCTCCAACGGTCTGAGGGACAGTGAACTGGCCCCTGTTTAAAAAGTTTGAGGAGACCTGGACTGGGTCCAGAAACACCTGGTGAGCTGCGGTGAGGACCGGGGCAGCCAGGCTCAGATGGCCCATCCGCCCATCGCCTCCCAGAGACAGAGGACGCGAGAGGTCTGGCAAGGGAAGCAGAGCTTTGCTTAGGCTGTTTGCCAGTTCCCCTTCCTGTTCCGCTCTCTCCTCCCGCCAGCAGGACCTCCTTCCAGCAGGCCCCAGAATCCCGCCCAGGCCGGGGCCAACATACACAGATTCGTTTGCATGCCTCTTACCTTGCTCAATTCACTCAGAACAGTAGAGATGGAAAAATAAAACATATGCCATCCACCTGATACCTGTCTGGGGAGGGGCCGGCAAACCGCAGGAGAAAGGGGAGGTGGGGGCGGTGGGTGTGGCCCTTCCCAGGCCCGTTCTTGAGCAGCGTTCTCAGTGTGGGATGGGAGATATTTAGCCCCATGCAAATATCTCTTGGCGGGCTTCTAAGCATACTCTCTGCCCAAACAAGGGAACAGAAGTGTGCATGGGAGTAAAGAAAAGGGCAGAAATAACACTTGCAGTGTTTACTAAACCCAGCGCTGTTCCAGAGTCGAAGGGGTTAGCTCTGACGTGCCGTCTCAGCTTGCGGTTCAGCAAGTTTATTTGCCGATCAGTCCCTACAGTTTCTCAATTGAGCCTTGAGTGTCCAGTAAAGGTCTTTCGGACAGTGGCCACCTCGACAGCCGTGTGCCTGTGTCCCCACGGGTCCTGCAGGAGTGAGGTGACGACAATATTGGGAGGGGAGGGATCTGAGTTGAGTCCCACTTCCTTTCCCCGATCCTATTGCCTCATCTCTAAAATGAGGCCGAGTGCCTCTTTCTTGAGGGCCCACGAGTTACACAAGAGGCTGTTTGCGAAACGTCCAGGGCATGCTACGTTCACCAGAAATGTAAGCTGTTACCATTGTCACGAGGCTGCACCATCCCGCGGCAGAACGAACGGGCCATTCCTCTGGAGTGATGTTTCTCCAGCTGAACTTCGCCTGAGTTAACCACGTGCAGCCATTCAGACCTGTTCTATTAAAAAAATTTTTTTAAACATCTTTGTTATCGGAAGCAAACAAGTATTCAAAGTCCATAAGCCTCATTTGTAAAGTGGCTTGGCCCAGCAGATGTAAAAAAATAAATAAATAAAAGAACAGCATCTTCTATTCTAGCAAGTACAGGGAAGGAGAAGAAGTGGAGGAGGAAAGTAACGCGTATCGAGTGTCTTAGGCATCAGGCGCTGCCCTAGACTTTGCATCTATTAACAGGGTCACTGAAGCCTAGAGGCGTAAATAAGTCGCCCGGGGTCACACAGCTAGCTAGTAACGGCAAAGTCGAGGTCTGGACTCAAGACCACCAGAGCCCAAGGCCTGGGCTCAACTCGACTCTCTGAGGCCAACATCCCAGGGTGTCAGCCCCCCTGGAAACTTTGTCCTAGACCTCGAACAATCAGTAAGATGAACATCTTATTAACACTCAGTCCAAAAAGCCTAATTTTTCACCGTAAGTAACAGGTGCGGAAGAGAATCTGATCACGGAATCTCTTATGCTCGCAAGTAGGAACGGGGCGTGATATTAACAGTGCTCGTATTGAGGCAGTCTCCATGGAGATCAGGGGAAGTGCTCAATTGTTTCTGAGAATGATTAGATCAATTTGCAACTCTTCCCACCTCCCTGCAGTGGAGTGGCAGGAAGGAACCCAGACCTGGAGCAGGTTCTCCTGGCAAGCAAAGCATCACAGGTCGAGCCTCGAGGTTTGAAAACGGTGTCTGAGATAGCACACATCTTTAAGGAACAAATTCAAGACTCATGGCCGAGGTCGTTAGTATTGGGCTTTCTGGAACACACCTTAAGAAAAAAATGTGTGGATTACAATCTACACTCCCGAGTGTAGAAGCCCAGTGACTTCATGACTTCCGCTGTTAGCCACGCCAACGTGGTCTTGTCCCCGAGCCCCACACTCACCTCCTCCAACCCCAGGGGCGTTCTTTGTGCTCCGGACACACACACAGCTCACTTGCTCCTCGGGTCTCTGCACCTGCATCTCCCTCTGCTGGGAACGTTCTTCCACACCGGATCCTACAGGGCAGAGCCCTTCCGGCCACTGGATATTAGCTCCGATGCCAAGTTCCCAGGACCGTCCCTTCACTTCCATTGTTGCTTTTAGAGCAGCAAGTAGGATCTGAAATATGCTGTTTCTATCGGTTGATGTTTGTTTTTGCCGATGTCTTGTCTTCCCTCTAGAACACAAATCCTGGTAATGAGAATCCTCACCCATTTGCTCACTGCTGTCCATGCCTAGGACAGAGCTTTGCATTTTGTAAACACTTCATCGACACTGTTGAATGGAAAAAAAATTATCATCTATCAGTTGGAGTAAGAAAGAAGAGAGAAGGTGTGAACAGATCCATGCCACTTTATACCTCTGTTTTGTTCTCTCTCTGCTTAGGTCCTGAAAACCTTTTGCATTCCTAGTCAACTTCAAAGCACAGTTCAGACTGTAATGTTTCCTGTCACTCTCCCGCAAGAGGCAACCACTGGCTTTCCGTGCGAGCTGTCTGTCTTGCACCTACCTCTATTTTCCCCTGTGTCACACAACATCGTACATATTTACCGATGTGTCAGTCTCCCCCACTTGCATGTGAGCTCCCCAAGGGCAGTAACAGCCGTGCTGAGCTTGTTCTGCACAACTGGGACCACGTCCAGCAGGTAAGAGGTGCTCCGTGAATGTCTGGGAAATAGATTGAACTGAAATGAACTGAATCACGTTAGTGAAAACTATTTTTAAATGTCCGCAAGCCATGAAGGATAGCCACCTCGTTTATTTCAATTTAACAACTACGTATTCCACATGATCCAGCAAATGATGACGCTGCCCAGGAACAGGAATAAATAAAATTAACTCTCTGTCTTTAATTATAGTGGTTTGTAAATGTGGCTGGGACAAACAGCTGCAGTAGGAAGTTGCAGGTGCAGAAATGCTATGTGCACGTGGCGTCGTCTATCTCTTAAGCCTGGTGCACTGTCCTGGGGACTCAGAGAGCTGGGTGTGATCTGCCTGACGTGTACCAAGGCGTGTGAGAGCAGAGGAGAGGGGGAAATCCATGAACACCGTGAGATTTGGAAAGGCCTTTTGGAGAACAGGTGTAATCAGGTCTCTGAAGCGTGAGTGCAGGGCAGCCAAGGGGAGGAGGTGAGTCCGGCGCGTTGCGGTGGCAAAGAGGTGAGAGAGGAGGAGGGTGTGCGTGGAGAGCGCCTGGACGAAAGGCCGTGGGATGGGAGAGTGGGGCCGAGAGACGAGAGAGACCTGGCAGCCTGCAGTGCCCAGAGACCCACCGAAGAAGGCAAACCCCTAATTCGAGCCACGACTTCCAGCCGGATGCGCGCTGCTGGGGTCTGGGCGAAGCAGGCCTGCCCGGAGGTTTTAGGGTTGGAGGTTTCTGGTCATTGTGTGGTGCTCAGGCCTGTCCCAGCAGGTTGACTGCCTGGCCAGGGGAGGGTTTCCCCAGCCCAGGCCTGTCGATGAAGTGCCTGCCCACATGCTTGTTGTACAAGGAGGCTCTGTCCACCCCAAGAACATCTTCGAAGACCTCAGGGCTCCCTTGGGGTGGGCTGGGAGCTGGGCAGAAGAGCTCAGGAGCAGGCCTTCTGGTCAACCATGGAAGGCGTGGCAGATGAAACCTGAAATCTAGCCTCCCCTCCGCCTGCGACTCAGGCGGGTCACCTGCTCTCCAGGTGTGCAGGCCTCTCCCTCAGCAAGAGGGGCCACAGCACCTGCCAGTCAGGACCGTCCTGAGGTCCAAACGGGACAAGGCAGCACTTCCCAGTGTGCAGGCCGCAGGACAGTCACGGAGGAGAGATGACTTCAGAGGGCACCGGACGTGGTATTAACAGACTTTCTAATGACTTCGAGGAGAGGGTCTCCATAGGGTGTTGGTGTCTTCAACACCCCCCTTAGCCCCTGCTCCTCTCCCGTTTCACGAGAGTCAGAACAAAAGTTTCCAGTTCAGAGACATGACAGGCAACCACATGCAAAGAGTGGCCACCCCGTCCCCGAGCACACCACGGGGCACCTGCCTGTCTTCCTGCACCCTCTGGACACACCCCACTTAGCCCTAGTCTGTCTGGTGCGCTTTGTTCTGTGTCAGTCGCTGGAAGTCAGGCTGTGAAGGTCCTGAGAGCCGTCTTGTGAGTCTTCAACTCCTATTAGCTAGAGTCTCATGTGTAGGGACTTCGTGGCCCCTCTTTGGCTAGAATCCACTGGCACTACTTTGTCTCCCCTGTATTCATTTTTATAGCTAACTTATACCCAGTGAGACTGCATTTTTATTTCAGATACCGATATAAAGTTTCCTTTTTAAATGAATGCATTAATTTTTTTCCAAGATAGTCAACTAAGTGAGCAGATAATATTGGTGAGACGAAGCTATGACTTGGTGTCCACGGGCATGACCAGGCACAGGGGTGGGGAAGGCGGTGCCCTAGTGCCTGGAGTTGGTGAGTTTTGAATGACGCTATGACATGGGTTTGTCAACAGTAGACGTGAACCACTGTCACTCAAGTGGTGGTTTGTGGGTATGTCCTCTGACTCCATGTCCTTAATGGATCCATAATGGAAATGGGTACAAGCTCATAATTCAGCAAACAGGTGCGGTGCGGTCCAGAGTGTCACAGACATGCAGGGTGGCCTGCTTTCCTGTCCCCTGCCCAGCAGGGGGAACAGTGACTCGCCGCGCATTTCTGCCTGGTGACTGGAGTCCTCAACTGGCAAGAAGAGCATTGACCCACTTTTCCTGAAACAACTGCTAATCGGGTGACTTTGCAGTGACTTCATTTGACGGCCACACAGCAGCTCGGTGTGCAGGGGATAATGAGGGACAGGCGATCACGGTGTCCTTGGATGGGAGGAGCCCTGGGCACTGTCATGTCAGCCAGTTTCTTGTCAGTCTTCATTGGCTCTGATGCAAGATGAAAGATCTGTGATCGCCCCTGGAGTGATCGGCTCAGAAGAACTTTGCAAAGGAACATGGGGCAGGAGTCACTTTGATGAACTACAGAAGCACTGAGTTCTTCCAAGTCTCCAGCAGCCAGCACAGTGCACGGAAGTCCTCACTGCATGTAAGAGAACCAGGCACGTATGCGATGGCCCAACAGACAGATGCGCGGCCTGGGCTGGCAGCCTAACTGCAGGGCGAGGCAGGGGCGTCTCCTAGAAAGTCACTCGAACTGCACGCACATGTGTGCTGGGCGCACACCTGGGTAGGTCGGGCACACAGGAAGGAGCCAACAATTCGCAGGAGAACCGTGAAGCTTCTGGGGAGCAAATTCATCTCGAGGTGACTCAGGGCAAAGCCCTCATTGTCAGAGAAGAGAACTGGTCTCGAGGACAATGCAGTGCCTGCTACACAGCAGGGCTCAGGGCGTCTGTGTGGGACACGCAGTCAGGGACGTGCATTTCCAGCTCCGGCCACGGAGCCCCCGTGATACGACGCTGTCCGTTAAACCCGGTGCTGGCACGAACCACTTGCCGTTTACTCGTTTGTCTTTTACCATGAAAAATAGCAGTGACAAAGAATGACAGCGCTCTGCTGTTCCTAATCGAGCCGCTCTGCAGCCTGCATTCCCTCTCGCAGGAGATGAGCCATATGGATGAAAAAATGTAAAATCGGCATATTCCCTTACGCAAAGCCCCTGACTTTGCAGGTCAGGTGGCTTCTTTCTCTCTGAAAACAGAGAAGGAATTGTCTCTCGGGGTCTTGAAAGAAATAAGAAAGTTGTACTTGGATGTCATCATGGAATTCATGTTTGCTCTGGGGAGTTCATGAATGTTCCAGGTTGGCGGAGGTCCGAAACTTCCATGTTATTACAATTAAATTAATCCCCAGAGGAGGCTAAGCTCAGAGAAGGGGTTTCTTCTAGTTTGTCCAAAGCCCTAAAACACCTTTTGTGCCTCTGCAGATCAGCGGCAACCACCCCCGCGGAATGCTAGGGCTGGTGGCGGCCACAGGCGCAGGACCAGCCAGAGACGCAGGCGGGAGGCCCGGGAGCAGCCGGCTTGCGTGTGGGCCTCTAAGAGACACCAGGGGACTCCAGGAGACCTCTCGGGCAGGGGACAACTTCTCTCGGTCGACGGTGGCAGCCCACCAGTGGAATCCAGTGTCTGTGGCCTCTTTTGTGTCCACAGAAATGGGACCTGCAGAGATCAGGCTACCCCCATCCAGCAGTTTGGAAATTGAACTGCCCAGGACAGACCTCGGCTCCAGGAGAACCCTGCAAGTTCCCCCGCCACGGGCTCTGGGGGCAGCCGTGAATCCCCTCCAAACCCTCCTTTCCCCTCCTCTGTTGCAGGAGCTGTTGTATCTCCCGTGTAAATGTGCGAAGAGCGTTGGGGATCATAGAGGTGCCTTGTGTCAGCTCCCGCCCTGGCCGCTTCTGTTTTCACGGGAGCGTCCGTGTGAGCAACCTCCACACAGGGCCGAGCCCCGCTCTGCCCCGCCCACTGCTCCCGACATGGCTCCGCAGCAGCGACGGGCAGGCGTCCACGGGGGAGGGAGGACGGGCTTCACAGCACACGCCACACGCGGGTGGCCCCCAACGGCTCCATGCAGTATTTCTGACTCCACTCCGGCTGACGACAGGGTCTTCTATCGTACGTCTCCCCCTCCCCAGGCTCAGCCCCATTTCTCCTTCCTCGGCTTCCAATTTTCTTATCACCTTCTACACGAATCTAGCCCAGGCTTGTTTCCATCCCACAGAGAAATTATTAAAACCTCTTTTTTATAAAGTCAGTCTAATTTTCTCCTTATAAGGGAAGTCTTGGGCCTGCTGCTAAACTTTCTCAAGACGCTAGGTAGAACCAAAGCCCTGGGACGCATCTGTACCCGGCAGCTGGGATCTGCTTCCCGTTTCCCCGTGACGCCGATCGACGGCGGAGTCGAGGGCTCTGGCATTCGACGTGATGCAACAAGTTCACTCTGCACAGAGGTCAGCTCCCCAAGGCTGCAGTGCGTCCAGGCAGAGGCACCCGGCTGCGCAGAGAATACCGGGACCGTCGCCGGTTCTGGATCTGCCACCCACTGGCTGACCTTGGGACACGGCATTGGTGACCCAGGACGTCAGTTTTCTTGTTTGAAATTGATCAGGATGGATGACCCTGACTCCTAGTGATATAGTGAGGTTTAAAGAGGGGTCACAGGTGGAAAAGACCAACCGGGAAATGGGATGCCAGTTGAGGCTGCCTTCGTTATTTCTCACACCCCATTAAGGATTGGAATGCCGGATTCAGTCGTTAAATCCTTCTGGAGAGATCTAAGTTCAAGACCATTCTTTGGAGAAATGACCCTACGTCTCTGAGCCTTAGTCTCCTTATGAATAAAACAGGGAAAGGAGGGACACACGGGTGTGCACAGTGAGTGCATCGTGGCCACTCTCTCCAGGAACACCGTCAGGACTGGATGAGACAAGGACATGCACGCAAGGCTAGGGCGAGGGCCGCTTCTTTTTAGGCAGAATGGTTTCAGTTCAATACACCTGGCTAAGGGGCTGCTGTATTTCTGCTGTACCAGCCTAAAATGCCATTTCACATTGTCAGTGATTCATTCCTCTCCCTCTCTCTCAATAAATTTTAAATTTTGCTCTATCGTCTTAAAATAATGAGGGCTTATTTTAGAAAATGTGAAAAAACCAAATCATTAATTATTCTATAATTCAGAGGTTCATCTGACCAAGTTTATCAGTTATCTCCCATGAGTCCAGCTCTTTGTGCTGTAGTAGAACATGACCCAGACAGGGCCCTGCTCTCTGGAGCTGATGTTCAAATATGTAGAGATAGCCAACAGACAAATAAACCAGAAAATATTAATTGGTATTAAATGCTGTGATGAAAATAAAACAGAGCAATGTGATAGAGCCCCAGCTACTCTTGCTGGGGTCGTTAGAAAAGGCTTCCCTGGGAGGGGTAACATTCCAACTGAGACCTGAATGGAAAGAAACAAATCGTACAAAGACCTGGGCAAGTATCAGTAGTATTTGAGGCAGGGGGAGCAGGCAGGGCCAAAGTCCTGAAAGGGAAGGAGGGCAATATGTCTGAGAAGCAAACAGAAGGTCCCTGTGTCCGGACTGTAACGAGCATAGGAACAATGATGGGGGAGGAGGTTGGAGACGGAGGCAGGGACCAGATCACAGGAGGCTTTTGCAAGGGGCTTGCGTGTTGCTCAGGTGTGAATGACAGCCGCTGGAAAGCTCAGGTGTCTGTGAGTCCTTGCCGTGGAGGCAGGAGTGGAGGCAGAGGCCTCGGTGGAGAAGAGCTCACCACAGTCCAGCAGGAGACAGGTGGCCGGCGGGTGGTGGAATGGAGCAGGGGAGGGGTGGGCAGGCCGGACGCGTCTCGGGAGAGTCAGCAGGGCTTGACGGTGGGTGGATGTGGGGTCCAGGGAACACGGGCAATCTGCAGTGACTCCCAGTTTTGACCTAAGCAACTGACTGACGGGATGACTGGGGGAGGCAGAGGTTGGGGCTGGAGGAGGGACGAGGGGAGCTGGGGAAGGCGTCGGGGGTCTGTTTTGGCGATGTCGCATTTGAGACACCCATTAAACATCCGAGTGGGGACTCCGGAGATGCCACCGATGGCAAATTGAGCTCAAGGATATGCAGAGACCAGAGTCAAGAAACTGGCAGTCATTTCCACGTGTCCGATTGAGATCACCAAGGGAGAGAGGAGGCATGAAAGAAAGGAGGACCCAGAATAGAGCACTCCAACTTGGAGGGCTGGAGAAGAGACGGAGTTGCTGAAAAGAAGACTGGAAAGGAGCTGCCTGTGAAGTGGGAGGAAACCCAGGCGAGGATGGACTCGCAGAAGCCAGGAGGAGGTGTTCCGGAAGGACTGAGTCAGACGCTTCGGGAGGCTGGCAGGACACACACAGGGAAGCAATGCAGAGGTCACCGTTGGCCTGGACAGCTGGAAGCTCCCGAATGTATGGAGATGGCATTTGAGATCACAGGGCGGCCACAAACACAGCTGTGAACGTGGTCCCGGGACGTCTGGCTCCTTTCCTGCTGAGCCACTGGGGACCAAAGTGGGCCAAGGAGAGCCCTGTGCGCTCTGGGTCCGCCAACCCCTCTCCCCTCCCTCCTCCCTGTGAGACTCTGACATTTTCCCAGCCTGTGGGGCAGAGGCAGGCTGACTCAGATTAAAAGGATTACTTATTTCTGACTGACGTTGTATTTTGTACACCATTCTGGAAGGCTTTCTTAATTGCTGTTCATTTATTTTAAAAAGCAAAGTACCATGGGTATTTCCCTGAGAAGGCATAACCCAGGCATCTGTGTTTCTGTTTCTGATCTCCCAGGAGTGTCCAGCAATTTTTCAAAGCTGTAAATAACACTTGGAGGTCAATTTTAAGAAGTTATTTACTTTGGGAAATATGAGAGCTGAGCTTCCTGGAAACATTCAGTATATAAATGCTGCTATTGGAATTAGATGTTTGTGATTATGAAAGAGTTTATTTCTGCTTTATTACATGATTTTGAGAAACCCAGAGCCCATCAAAGTTATTTGCATTAACTAAGATTATTAATATTATGCATTGAATCATACTTTCTGAGAATAAAAAAAAAATTCCCACAGAAGTAGGAAAAAAGAGCTTGTTCTGTAGCCATGGTGACAAGTAGCCATAGGAGCAGATTTTAAACTGGCACAATTGATCCACACCAGCTTGCCTCAGTGAACCTGCTTTTGCAAATCAACCTGTCTGTATTCAGCTCACTTGTCTTTGAGGGCAGCCGACCAAGAACAGCCAAGTTCAAGTAACCACAGCTCCACAGATGATACTAACCACTTCACACTTCTCGAGCCCGCCAATCCCTGAACTCCCTGCTTCCCGAAACTCTGCACAAGGTCAGCAACTGAGGGACTGTCTGACCGACCAGCACGCTGCCCCTTACCATGGGAAGCAGCAAATTCAACTCTGTCTTTTTGTTTCAGGTGTTGAATGATGGTCTCACCGTCATGCACGTTCTCTGTCTCACGCTTATGTGTTGGGAGGATCAGCCAAGTGATTAGTTCCTCAAACCCATCACCGCGCTGGGCACTGGTGATGCAGAGGAAAACAGGACCTGATCCACACACTAGCGGAACTCTCAGACCCAGAAACACATGCCAAGGATGTGGTGTGGTACTCACAATACGAGAAGAATGTGCCAAGGTCTGCAGAAGCCCAGATGAGGAGGTGCGCTTGGTTTGGGAGAAGAAGGCCAGAGAAGCATCCCAAAGGTGATGTTTAGGTTGGTGTTTCCATAACAGATAGGATTTTTCCAGGTAAAGACAAGAGAGGGGGCATTTTAGGCAGAGGGCAAACATGGGGACATAAAAGAACAAACCGATTTAGGTATGTGGAGAATTATGGAGAACACGGGCGTTGTGAAGAAGGAGAGAGGAAGAAATGGGACCAGCTTGATAAGGGCCCGGCATACAGCTGGTGCTCAGTAAGTGTTTTGAGCAGTAAATGCAGGAGTCAAAGTAATCGATTTCAAAACAGCTTTTCCTGGAAGAGTGCTCCCAGAAGCAGCACATGGCTGCCTAAAATGGCTCCACACATTTCACACCATGGAGGTGGTGTTTGCCTCGCGGTGGGCAGAGGTGAAGGGCTCAGACACATCCGCCCAATCTGGGAACATTAGTCAGATCTGGTGACGGTGGTGAAGGCAGGAAGCCTGCCCAAGAACAAGTCCTGGGGTTATTTTAAGCCTCTCTATGTCGTCATTGTGATGATGAGAGGGAACTGGAAAGCTGAAAGAAACCACTTGCAGTTCTTTGCAAAAAGCAACATGGTGTAAGGATCCTAGATCAAGCAGGGGACAGAACACAGGGCTGTGGAGTCGAGCACACCTGAGCTTTGGTCCTGGCAAGCCATTTCATCTCTTTGAGCCTCAGTTTCCTCATCTGCAAAACAGAAGTAATGTTATCATCCTCAGAGGACTGCCATGTGGATTCAGTGAATAGCAGGGAACATGCTTCTCCTTTTCCTCTTCTCTCTTTCCAAATACAGATAGTCCCAGATTTACGATGATTCAACTTAAAATTTTCTGACTTTAAGACGGTGGGAAGGCCATGCAGAAGAATGAAACAAAACCCCATCTGTCACTACATACAAAACTTAATGCAAGAAGGATAAAGACCTTAAAGCTAAGACATGAAATCATAAAAATTCTAGAAGAAAACATTGGAAAAACGTTTCTAGACAACAGCCTAGGCAAAGAATTAATGACTGAGGCTCCAAAGGCAAATACAGCAATAATAAAATTAAACAAATGGGACCTAATTAAATTGAAAAGCCTCTAGACAGCAAAGGAAATAATCAACAGAATAAATAGACAGCCTAGAGAATGGGAGAAAATATTGCAAACTTTAAATCTAGTAGAGGGCTAATATCCACAATCTACAAAGAACTCCGACAAATCAGCAAAAAAAAAAAATTAAAAAGTGGGCAAAAGACATGAACAGAAGTTTTTCAAAAGAAGAAAAACAAATGGCCAACAAACATGAAAAAATTCTCAACATCACTAATTATCAAGGAAATGCAAAGAGATACCAGAATGGCCATTATTAAAAAATCAAAAAACAATACATGCTGGCATGGCTGCAGGAAAAAAGAAATTCTTCTACATTGTTGGTGGGACTGCAGGTTAGAGTATCTCTATGGAAAACAGTGTGGAGATTCCTCCAAGAAATAAATGTAGACTTAGACATCCAGCAATCCCACTAACTTTTCCCAAAGGAAAAGAAGTCATTTTATCAAAAAGATTCCAGCACTCAAATGTTTATCACAGCACAATTTACAATTGCAAAGATGTGGAAACAACCAAAATGCCCATCAATACATGAGTGGATTAATGAAATGTGGTGTATGTATACCATGGAGTACTACTCAACTACAAAAAACAATGGTGATCTAGCACCTCTTATCCTGGGTAGAGCTTTAGCCATCCTTCAAAGTGAGGTATCACAAGGACGGAAAAACATGCACCACATGTACTCGCCATCAAATTGGTGCTAATTGATCAACACTAGGTGCTCACATGGTAGTAATACCCACTGGGTGCTGGTCAGGTAGCGGGGCTGGAGCGGGTGGGGGGTAAATGCACAGCTAATGGAGACGGGGCGCACTATACGGGGGAAGGACATGCTTGTAGCCCTGGCTTGGGCAAGGCAAACGCATTTCATGTAACCAAAATGTTTGTACCCCCATAATATTCTGAATTAATAATAATAATAAAAAAACCTCTTTGCACAATTCTTGACCTGAAGTAGGTGCTAAACTAACCATTCAAGCAATGTTGCCTGGGAGGCGTGACGACTTACAGAGATGTTTATGTTTGTTCCTGAGATTCTCCTCCAGGAACTACCTCTGGGCCATGGTTTTCCAGAACAAGCATCCATCAAAGGCATTAAACCAGGGGACAGGAGACAGGGCAGTGTCTCTGCAGGCAGTGTGGGCGACGAGGAGTGTCCCTTGCACACTGAGCAAGACAGAGCCAGCAGCACAGGGAGGGGCAGGACCTCACAGGGCAGCGGCATTGGGTTGGTGCAGGACCCAGCAAGGATGAAGGTTGAATTTCCCACCAACCGTGTGGATGGATGTTCCAAGCTGGACTGTGCTTGGCTTGGAGAAAATAAAGAAGTGTCGCTTTATTCCTGACTTTGTGGAATAGGGGGACGGCGGTGGGAGTGGAGAGGTAGAGTAGACAACGGAAGCTGCTCTTTGCCATTTGCAGGAAAAGCCCCGAGCGATGTTAAAGAGAACTGGAAAAGCTTGGCCCTATGAGAAGCTAAGAGGAGAGAACGGATGGTCTACGCAGTAAAAGGAAGGAGGAAGGATGGCATACATTAAGAAATTACATCTCCAGAGCTATGCTTGTGTTAGTGTCCTGCTGACTGCAATGGTGTTCGGGTCAGAGGTTGTTTTTTTATAAACAAACAAAATAAAACAGAACACTTAAGCATCGGCCGAAGGCGATTTTTCACAAGACAGGCACAGCAGCTGGGCCCATGGGATCTCTCACGCTGCTTTCCTCTTCACTCTCATTCTGCAGATTTCTCTGCAAACCCGCAGCCTCTGTCTGCCCGTCAGTGCAGAAGGTCCCAAAGAGCTGCCTCGCCCTAGCAGCCTCAGCCCCAGGTCGGTCCACACGACCTTGAGTGTCCAGCATCAGCTCCCCTCTGACTCAAGTCCTCAGTTCCCAGGTTCCCAGAGAAGAATACGATTGGCTAGGTTCCGGCAATGGAATGCATCTCCTAGGTCAGCTGTCCGCCTTGGTCCAATCCGCTGTGGCCATGCACTGTGAAACACGGCTACCAAGGAACAGTTTACAGAGGAAGGTGCTTTAAGCTGAATTCAGCAGACACCTGTCCCAGTCATCTGTGTCACCCAGGCAAGGTGCCCCTCCCACCTTTCACTCGGTGTGCACCTACTCACCTTTTAAGCCTCCGCATGAACCAGCCTCCACATCCCACTGGGGGAATCAGCTCCTGCCTCCCAAGGGCTCCTTCCTGAGAGCCGCCCGGTGGATGGACAGAGCTCCCTTATGATAACCACATACCTCATTGCAACTTTTTTTATTTACATGACTATTTTGGGTTCGTGCATCTCTAGAGTGGGGCTCTTATCTCTAGAGTCTAGCTAGGGCAAATAAATGCTGACCGAAAAAATGAAGAAATGAATTAACTATCAGTTTTACATTCTTTGAATGTATTTTAGCCCTCATTAGAGACCTTCAAGGGACGTATCATTATTGCCCAGAAAGATGAAAGGGCTTATCTCTGCCACACGTCCTATTAGGAGGGAATAAGGGCTTGAACCCAGGTTTTATGACACCAGAACTCTTAACAAAACCATCTCATTCTCTGTTGTAGACTTTGTTACAATCTCTCTGTTTTATAACTTCTGAGAGATTTATTTGAAGAACACTATTTGCCTTTTAAGGGGTTGTGGGAGAAATAATTAGTACTTATTCAGTGTCTGGAAATGGCAGGTTACAAAATGCAGCAATCTAGCTCAGTCTTCACTTTTTGATCTTTTATGGAACATGAAATTCTACTCTGCAATCATAGTAGATAGAATTTTCTTTGTCTGGTTTTTTTTTTTTTTTTAAAGCGTATTTGAGCCCTTGTTAAACTCCTTCACCAAACAAGCGTTTGCCAAACGACTGCTCTGTGCCCTGCCGGGTGTTTAAGCTTAGTGATGAGCACAAAAGACAGACCAGAGTAGAGCCTAGCACAGCCTGAACTTTGGCATTACGGCATTTGTCAAGGTTTTAAATGAGCAATTGTTTTTGTGATGATCGTGTTAATTACTACCTCTCCCATCAAACTGGATGTCGCATGGAGTGGGACCTTGCTCACCACTGTCCTCCCTGCCTGGCACATGGGAGCTCACATGTCATGCGAGGAGTCACGTGCTCCTCCAGAGGGATGGGGTGCACAGCAGCCGTGGGTCCCCGGGGACGAGGGAGTCAAACCATTTACCTAGAGGAAGAAAGAAGAACCTAGGAAAGTTTCTCAGAGGAGCTAGATATTTGAATATAACCTTAAAGGAGTAGCACGAATATTTTTTTCTTGTAGGCAGACATACTCTAGGGTGACTCCCCATTACCCCCACCTCCTGGCATCCGTACTTGGGGTTCTTCTTGCCTCAAGATCCAAATTAGCAGAGTTGGTCCTCCTGGCGTGGGACTGGGCTCTCTCCTGGCCAGGGTGTTGCAGGCAGCCTCTAAGACGGCCCTCAATGATCCCCTACTGGTATCCACTCTGGTGTGAGTCCCTGAGTGTGGGCTGGGTGTAGTGACTCACTTATGAATGCACTATGTCAAAAATGACGGATGTCACTTCTGAGACTAAGTTACAGAAAGACTGGCTTCCAGTGTGAGTGGTCTCTTTTGCTCTCTTTGTCACTTTGCTCTCAGGGAACCAGATGCCCGGTGGGGAGGCCCACCCTTGAGGAACGTTCAGCCAAAAGATGACGAGGAACTGAGTGTTGGAGACTTGGTTTGAACCTTGAATCTAATCAGGCCCGAATTCCAACCAACTTCTGGTCTTTCGAGTTACCGTTTTCTTGCACCCAGGAGTGTTCGAATTGGGCTTTCTGTCACCTGCATCTAGAATATTCAAGATGAGCATGAGCAGCATTAGCACCTGTAGCCACACATCCGAGTGTTCAAGACCACCTACTCCAGATAAAGTGGAGGACAAACATCCCCTTCCAAATCCCTACTACATGCCCTTCTTTTGATAATCAGTCTGGGAAAAGGGCCTCACATCCATTGCGAGATAGATTTTTGGGAAGGATCTGAACCCAGAAAAGCTGCTTCTGTTCACCCCATGTTGAAGTTCCAAGCATGTTCCTCAGAGTTAGCCCTTGAACCCTGACCCCATGTACCCAGAGGGTCAGCAGAAGCCTCCTAGCACTTTAGGTCTGAGGCCACCCAAAGCCTACCCAAGATCTATACAACTCTAACCCTCTTCCACATTTCTGTTCCTTTGTACCCACTGTTCTGTAGGTTTGGAATGCCTTTCCTTCCTCTCCTCTGTCAAAAGCCCCATTCATTTCTCAAGATCAATTTCACGAGTCACCTTCTCCAAGAAGCCTTCCTTCTTGCCCCCAGGCAAAAATGTGTTGCTCCTCCCTCTGTCCCCAAGAAACTCTGAACATCCTCTTTCTGTCCTTATTATATATAACAGATTCTTGTCTATGCCTTGCCTCCTCCGCCAGACTGTGAGCTCCCTTCGGGCAGGGTCCATGGATCATCCCTCTTCGGGACCCCAGCTGTCAGATCTTGGGATGAAGTAGCCACTAAGTAAATATTAGTTAAATTATATAGAGAAAAAAAGGGAGCAGAGAAATTCTTCCATTGGAGTTTTCTGTTTTTAAGACAGTCCATACGCTGGCTGCCGGGGTCCCTGAAAGAGGACGTTTGTCTCCCAGAACCGTAGGACCCGAGTTAACTCACAGCGTCTTATTAAGAGAAATTTTTGGTAACAGTAGATAACTTTCTTTTCAACATTAAGGCTTCCAGATAAACAAAATGGGACAAATCAATGCATGTGTATGAAGTTCAGAGTGAAAGATTACAGAAAGATACTTAGTATCTTTCTTTGGATGTCTTAAGTGGGTTTCATTGTCATTTAGTTCCGAGGTAAATGTGCTGCATTCCAAAAGCATGTTTCAAGAACCCTAACAGTTTTAGCTGAAATGATTAAAATTAAATTGCAGATCATTATCCACTTTGTTACATTTGCTAGATATTCAAAATATGGACAATAGAAATCTAAACAGATTTGAGATTTTTCCTATCTCATCATTGCCTGCATGCGTTGATTGACTCATTCATTCACTCATCCATCCATTTTCATATTAAGTGTTTGCTATGTGGCAGACTTTTATAAAGCAAACTCTTCCCCCCATATTCTAATGTCTCTAAATTCCTCCTGTAAGCAGTTTTTCAAACGACACTGTCAGAGGACAGTTGACATTCGGACAGTTATTTTGACGATGTAGCCGTTATCATCACTGCCCTTGCAGCGTGTCCTTCCTCAGCCAGGGCCACTTAAGATGCCCTTTCCTCATTTCGGGTTTCGGAGTCAGTAGCTACGACGTCGGATGAGGCAATACTGAAAATTTAACGGTTTACAACTCACTTCGCCCGTTGCTGCTCAGACACATCTCCATGATTGTTTCAGTTAAATTTTCAAATCCCCTAATGCCTCAGCTAGCACATGGTGTCTCTGCCTTACGTCTTCCTGCCACGCTTAAACTGCCTGAAAACTCTACGGACTTAGAGGTGTCCTTCTCCTCCTCTTTTCGAAAGCCAGAATGGGGGTACACGGGAACAGGAAATTATTGTTTAATGGGTTTGGAATTTCAACCTGGGATGATGAAAAAGTTCTGGAGATGGATAATGGTAATGATTCCAAAACAATGGAAATGTACTTAATGTCACCAATTTTATACTTAAAAACGATTAAAATGATAGATTTTATATTATATATATATTTATTTTAATTTTTTAGATCTCCATTCAAAAAAGAAAAGTTAAAAGACAACAGCAGCACTATGCAGTGCTGAACCAAGCCGTGTGGTGCCATTTTGCCACCTTTGGTGTAGTGCTCACTAGTGACAGGGGGACTCGAGGGGACGGTGTGGGGAGGACAGTCCTCCCTCTCCAGAGGCATACCTTGATATCTTGCACCAGGCCCTGAGTTTCATACTTTATAAGTATCTCACTTTCATTTCATCTCTGTCGATGAGTTATTCTCATTTCCATTTCACAGAGCGGGAAACTGAGTTTTGCAACCTTCGAGTAATCCACCCAAGCGCACACAGTTCACGTGGCAGAGGAGCGATCTGCCTTGTGGGCCTGACTGTGCTGTGTCTCGGTGCCGGGGAGGGGACGGCTCATCAGCAGAGGAGCGTCCAGCCTGGTTGCAGCTCAAAGGTGGTAAACACCGCGAGGGAATACTCCGGGGTGAGGACATTCCATGCGAGGGAATAACGTCGGAAAGCACAGGAAGGGAGCAGTGGAACAGGACCTATCAAAGAAGGACTTTCAGTTCTAAAGCTCTACGAATCTCCTTGTTTTGTGAGCAGGGTAGACTAAAAGGCACAATCCTATGTGCTTGTCTTCTTTCTTGGAGAATTCATAAATTGATACATTCAGCCATTTATTCATATGGTGAATCATTTATTCTTCTTTCAAACACTTATTTACTTGCTTGTTACGCTTCAGGCGTCACTCAGCAAACACCTGCACAGGTCTCCTGCCCTGCGGGCAAGCAGTGGAGATAGGAACGTGGCAATGGGTCATCCCTGCTGATAGCTTGGTCCAAGCCACCACTGTCTCTCGTTCCTATTGGTTCTGAATCCACGGGAGCTGCGAAGGTCCCCATCTTGCCAGAGCCACACACCTGGATCCTATGGAAAATTAAGAGAGATGAATTATATTAATTATAATGATAATAGTTGTCACTTTAACTAACTGAAACAACCCCTTGAACCCTTGTGAAACAGGTATTTTTTATCCACAAAATAACCCTTTGGAACCCTACAGAGTAGGTATTTTATTTTTATAGGTGAATTTCTTTCTTTCTTTCTCTTTTTTTTTTTTTTTTTTTGAGACAGAGTCTCACTCTGTTGCCCGAGCTGGAGTGCCGTGGCATCAGCCTAGCTCACAGCAACCTCAAACTCCTGGGCTCAAGCGATCCTCCTGCCTCAGCCTCCCGAGTAGCTGGGACTACAGGCATGCGCCACCGTGCCCGGCTAATTCTTTATATATATTTTTAGTTGGCCAATTATTTTCTTTCTATTTTTAGTAGAGATGGGGTCTCGCTGTTGCTCAGGCTGGTTCCAAACTCCTGACCTTAAGCGATCCTCCCTCCTCGGCCTCCCAGAGTGCTAGGATGACAGGCCTGAGCCACCGCGCCCGGCCAGAGTAGGCATTTTTATCCTCATCGTATAGAGAAGCACACCAGCAGTGCAGGAGACCATAGTAGAACATGGGGCTGAGGCTGTGGGGGAGCGTAAGGACAGGAAGGACAGGAGCTGCAGCCCAGAGCCAGGGGAGCAGGAGATGTCTCTGAGGGCCAGGGAAAGTGCCAGGAAGATCACTGGAGATCCGCAGAGACCCGCATGTAAAGAGGCACTCCAGGCGTAGGGACCAGCCCGTGCAAAGGCATGGGGCCTTTGGGAGCATGCCCAGCCCGTCTGGGGACTTGCCAGCGGTTAGACGTGACAGAAGCTTGAGGGGCGTGTGAAGCAGAGGGGTCCAGGGGACCAGAAGCTGGAGAGAAAGGCAGGAACCACCCCTGAAATGAAGTGCTAGGAGTTGCCATTTTCCTGCATCCGTGGGAAGTCTCGAGGGGGCTCCTAGCAAGGGAGGGAGGAGATCAGACTTGCAAAAGAGAAGAGTTGGGGCATTTGCGGCCTTTCAGCCACGCAACTGCTTGCGATGGAATTCTCCACAGGGCCCACCTCTCCTCTGGACTCCCAGAGGGCTGCAGGAGGACCTCAGGAAGCCCCTTTGCACCCTTAGAGAGTGCCCGGGTAATTTGTTCTTCTCAGGAAATGGGTCCTCCTGTGACCAGACAGCAGCAGACGTCGTGGCTTCGGAGAGGATGGTTTGTGCGGCTGCCCACCCAGGGGGATGCTACGCTTCCCTTGAGAGTGTGTGTGTGTGCGTGTGTGTGTGTGTGTGTGCCGTCTTGCAAGCTTTTCTCATCTAATTTATAGCAAACTCATGGTTAAGAGAACAAATGTTCCAAAATGCCAATGAGGAAAAACTCTTTAATAAGGCATTTCAAGCACACTGCGTGAAAAACTAAACTCCTGATTTTCTCACCAGAAACACACACTGCTCTCTTAGTCTTTCTCACTCAGTAAATGATTCCAGAAACTCTGGAGTCATGCTTTTTCCCCACACCTGACATGCAATCCATTAGCAAGTGCTCTCAGCCAACTGTCCACCCGGATTCCTGCAGAATCCAACCTGCCCTCCTCTGCTGTGTCCGTGGTCCACACCATTCTCATCTCTTCCTCAAGACAGTGGTCCCTCCAGCCCACTGGTCCCCGAGAGCCACTCTGGCTCCACTATAGGCCACTCTGCACACAGCAGCCAAAGAGACAACTTAAAAAGTACAAAGCAGATGAGCTTCCATGCTGAGTGTCTTCTTCTCACAGGGAGTAAGATTCAAACTCCACACCAAAGCACGAACGCCTACAGGATTTGGCCCCTACCTCCCTCTCCAAATTGACTTCCGGCCATGCTTCCCTGCTCTTAGGGCCAGCTTCTGTTCCTCTGTCCGGAGGTTTTCTTCCGGAGCTTTCTTGGGCTTCTTCCCTTGATTCCTTGAGGTGCAAGTGTTACCTTCACAAAGAGAGGCCCTGCCTGATGACCCTTTTTAAATAGTGCCCACGGCCCTGTCCCCATCGTTCCATCTCCATCATGTTCCGTGTCTTCATCGCACCCATCATTGGCTTGTTTCCTCCACCGGCAGGTGGTAAAATCTATAAGAGCAGAGATTCGACTGCCTTGGCCATCGGTGTATCTTCTGTGCCTACAACACTGCTGTGCACATGGTAAGTGAATACATATTTTTAAGTGAATAAATGAATGTTTCATGTGCCTCCCCAATTCCCAGTGTTATTCCCCAGAGGCAACAGATTTTCATTATTTTAGTTATTTTTTTTTCTTGGTAGTTGCCTCTTATTCCAATGATAAGTTTACCCTTCTACTTTATTATTATTTAATTGACAAAATTGTCTATAGACTGTGCAACGTGATGTTTTGATGTATATGTATATATGTATATACTGCAGAATGGCTAACTCGGGTTAATTAACATAGCCATCATCTCACCTTCTTAACATTTTTTTGTGGTGAGAATCTTTGAAATCTACTCTCTGAGCAATTTTCAAGTATGCCATACCTTGTCATTAACCATCATCATCATGTTGTACAATAGACATCCTGAACTTCATCCTGTTATCTAACTGAAACTTTGTATCCTTTGAACAACATCTGCCCAATTGCCGCCCCATGTATCTGTTATAGGCTTTAATTATTTACCACTTGACATACTGAATGAGGTGTCATCAGTTCATTGTCCCCTCCGCCTCCACCTTTCTTTCCCCCATCATACCAGGATACTGTGTCTCTATCTTTGAGTGAATAAACAACATTATCCTGATTGTATTCAATTCACCTACTGCAGAGCCAAGTAGTATACTACGATTTTAGTTTCTTTCTTGTACAGCTTTACGTTGTCCCTATGGTTTCTAATTATGTTTATTTTCTGTTTGCAATTTATTGTAAGCGGTAAGTCTAACATTTGTAAAATCTTCATCTCATTAAGGATTCTAATAGCCCCCCCTTTTTTAAGAAGTCCACCCTCTAGAATCCCCCTCTTCCGCTCCTTTCTAAACTGATCCTTTTCTAGACCTAGATTCAGATGACACCCTGGGACTTTTCATAATTTCTTTCCTGGGTTGGACCCATTATTTTCTAAATTCCATGTCTTCCTCATTTGGGGTCCGTTCCCTTTGATTCTGAATCCCATAGAATCTGTAGAGCTTCCCATCTCTCTCCTGAATCCTGTGGAACATTTGGGTGTGTAGGAAGCTTAGTTTATAGGAATTATAATAATACCTTTCACTTGTAAATAATTCCAAATAGTCCTACAAAGTATATTTTACCCCCATTTTATAGAGAAGTAAACTGAGGTGCAAAGCAGTTAGTTAAGTCACTTGCTCCAAGTCGCACGTCTATGAAGCAGCAGAGCTGGTATTTGCCCCAGGACTGCCGAGCCCCAAGTCGAGAAGCTGCCATCCCCTGAGACCTTCTCACACCCGGGCACGGTGCTGAGCCCTTTATCATTGCCACGTGTCATCCTCACCACATCCATCCAGAAGGTATTGACATGAAAGCTGTTGTCAAATATCGAAGGCTGTCACAGAGAGTAAGAAATTAAACTTAACTAAAATAACTCCAGAGAGAATAACTCGGATCCATGAGAACAAGTCATAGGGAGATAAATGTTAGCTCCAAATAAGGAGAGAGTTTCTAACCATCTGAGCTGTCCCAGAATGGACCGAATCGCTTTGTAAGATAGTGAGCTCTCTATCCCTGGAGATACACAAGAGGAATCTACCTGTTTGAAGAGATGGCGAATCTTGGTTTTGTGAGCTGGTGAGCTAGCGGGGAGAAGGGAAGTAACAGGCTGCAATGGTTTAAACGGTTTTGTCTCCTCCAAAATCCATGTTGCAACGTAAGCCCCTATGCAGCAGCATTGGGGAGCATGGCCTTTGGAGGTGACTGATTGATGAGGAAAGAGCCCTTACCTTGGGATTAGGTGCCATTATAAAACGTCCTGATGGAGGGAGTTTGTCCCTTCTTACCCCTTCCAGCCCGTCTGCCATGTGAGCACAGCATGAGGTGCCATCGTTGGCTTCCCAGACTCCAGACTGGGAGAAACAAATTTCTGCTGTTTATAAATTGCCTCGTCTGTGGGGTTTTGTTATCGCCACACAAAACAGACTAAGACACAGGCAGAGCTCTTACTCGAGCCAGGCACAGTACTGTGGATAGAGAATCTCACGAAAACTACGATGTACGCACTCTTATTTATTTGAGCAGTATGGAAACTAAGTTCAGAAAAATAAAACGATTAACCCAAGGTCACACAGCTGACGTGTAACTTCGAGTCTAAATCTGTCTGACCTCAAATTCCATGTGGGGTAACTCATGGTGGATCCGTGATTCATAATCCTCCCAGCACCGAGATTTCCTCTGAGACTCCTCCCACCTCCACAGACCTCTTTAAAAGATCCCCCTTGCTCAACTCACTGCCTCTGCTAAGCATCGGTCATTAATCAAAGGGAAAGGGCCATCCAAAGGGAAATAGAACTCCATGCTGGTGCAAAGGCTGACCACACTTCTGATAACCTCCTCAGACTCACAAGCTATGTATGTTAACATTATTAATTAAACCACTTCGATACGGCGCTCACCAGCCGCGAAGCCTTGCCCACAACCGGCACTCACAGTCCGCACGATAATTTGCCCTGTGCATTGACGATGAATCCGCTTTGCTCTTGTGTGATGAGGAAAGCTTTAAA
>VBSM01000840.1:1398457-1428442 GCA_008086735.1 Cheirogaleus medius | reverse complement strand
GCGGTGGCTCACGCCTGTAATCCTAGCACTCTAGGAGGCTGAGGCGGGAGGATCATTTGAGCTCAGGAGTTTGAGAGCAACCTGAGCAAGAGTGAGACCCTGTCTCTACTAAAAATAGAAAGAAATTAGCTGGACAACTACAAATAAATAAAAAAAATTAGCTGGGCGTGGTGGCACATGCCTGTAGTCCCAACTACTCAGGAGACTGAGGCAGGAGGATCTCTTGAGCCCAGGAGTTTGAGGTTGCTGTGAGCTAGGCTGATGCCATGGCACTCTAGCCCGGGCAACGGAGTAAGACTCTGTCTCCAAAAAAAAATAATAATACAGCCCACAAACCTTTGTAACTATCTTATAGGATCCCTCCTGTTAAGAATCCCAGAGTAAAACCTTAACGTTTGTACCCCCATAATATGCTGAAGTAAAAAAAGAAGAATCCCAAAGTAAGATTTATTTGTACAGTTTTTATTTATGCTATTGTTTAGGGAGAAGCATTATTTTTGTTGAACATTTCTTAGTTGTTCAGTGAGCTCCTTTTTCTCTGCCTCCCTCCTCCTTTACACAGCCCAAATCTTGAATTTCATTCAAGATCCAATTAAAACCTAACCTCCTCCCTAACATTTTCTGTTTTGGAATTTCTACACACTTGCATTATAGCAACAATCTCAAACTGCTCTCTAGTCACAGTCCATGTTTTGCCTTTCCTTGTCTTTCTACAAAATTCTATCTTATAGGCTCCTATGGAAAGGTTCCAACCTCAAACCTCGATACAAATTGCAAGTGATAGAAACCAACTTAACCTGCTTAAGGAGAAAAGGAAATGTATTGGCTTAAGTAACAGAAAAGTCCATGTGTGGTCAGGCACCAGACATGGTCAGTCCAGATGTCTGGGCAAGACTTGATCTCTCTCTCTCTCTCTCTCCTCTCTCCTCTCTCTCTTCTCTCTCCTCTCTCTCTCTCTGCCTCCTCCCCACGCAGTGACCAATGGCCCTGGTTTGCCTGGATTAGGGGACCCCAGGGATGTGGTGGAGTTCTCAGTGCTAAAACCAAGAAAGTACAGGGAAACCAGGACAGGTTGGTTTTCCTGCTCTCCACCTTGTGGCTGTCTTTTCCTCTGCGTTGGTTCCATCTTTATCCAAATCTCCACTGTGTGCTCTGGCATCTCAAAGCTTTATAGCACCCTTACAATTAACAATTCCAGTGTGTGTGGGGGGAAATCTCTTTCATAATGGTTCCAACAAAATCTCAGCATTGTCTTGCAGACCTGCTGTGGATCACAGAACCAATTCCTGGGGCCACCTGAAATGTGAGATGCTGATGGACCAGGCATGGGACAAGCGCTCATCTCTAGGGCTGAGTTTTAGGATCAGTCTCACCAAAATCAGCAGATCGAGGATGAGGAAGAGATGAGTCCTTAGAGGAAAATCAAGTTGCTCTTATCGGAAGAAAAGAGAAGGAATTGTGAGCGGCAAAAACAATGTCCACCGCAAGAAGTGACACAGCAGACCACTGGATGTTGGAGTCACGCAGATCTGGTTTCGAATCCCAAATCTATCCGTTCCAGGCTGGGTGACCACACTGAGCAATCCATGGTCATGAGAAGCTCTCAGAGCTGTTGCGAGGATTAAAAGCATAAGGTGTCGGAGGGAACCAGCAAAGAGCAGGTGTTCAGCCCACGTTCTGCTTGCCACATTTGCCTGGAAATAAACAGCTTCAACCAGGCATCCCCGGGGCAGAACCCAAGGGCCTCTTCCTAATGTATAATTGAATAGGAAATATTTTTTCTGTCTTAAATCAAGTGTGATACTGGAGTTATTTTGAAAGCATTAGCATTCAACACTTCTATTCACTCCGAGATCCTGGGCTAAAATGAATAATCTCATTTAAAAAACAAAAAACAGAGAATATGAGAACATCGATTTTGCTGAAAAGTATTTTACTTTCCCCAAGATATTTAATGAGACCAGTCCTCTATTCTGAACTGATTGTACAAGGTTTTCAACCTCAAAATCTAGAAATAATTTCTAGAAATTTCTCCTTCATAAAGATGAGGCTGTAAAGTTTCTTCAGCTACTTCTACCAAGAAAAAACAAAGTTGAGGGTTAAAGTAAGTATGGGATCATTCGAGTAATAACAACAACAACAACAATAATGATAATAGGAACAGGTGGATAGTCTAAACCAGCCAGAAGATCTACACTTTTCCAATTCCTTGAGAAATTGTTCAATTCCCCCTCCCTATTTGGAGATGTGTACATTGCAGCTTAAAATGAAACAGAACCTTTAGGCTGAGGATCTCAAATGGATGTTGCTTCAAAGTCACCATTTAACAGTGCTATTCAGGAAGAAAAATAAAAATGGAGTTGCCATGGAAACCTCTGTGACACCTGGCATAGTACCTCTGACTCACACAGCTGTCTCTCAGAAAAACACAGGCATAAACTGATGCTTTCATCCCATTCCTGGGGCCAAATGTGCCTTCCCAGTACACAGTGCGGGGGTATTTACTGATATGCATCCATCTTTTTATAAGGGAGAAGTTATGAGAGAAATAAAACGTCTCATAGCCCAAATGCATTTTTATTCTACCCTAAATGTTTCATTTGGGAAAACCGATTTCCTTCTCCACGATTATTTCTGGTTTTGTTGTGCAATAGGAGAGATATGCCCCCTACGTTCAGCATTTCCACCTTGCACAGATAGTTGGTAAGAAAAACAGGTGACAAGTTCAAATATATGGACAGTCAAGGTTGTAAGCAAGAACCGCACAGACACTAGACACCAGAAAGGACCCTCTACTGAAGCCAGAAATCTGAGTGCGACTCTCGGCTTCACCCTTAGCCAGCTAGTTGTGTCTCCTCTCTGACTTTCACCATCCTCATCAACTGCATCTATTACCTGCAAGAATACCTGCATCACCAGGTGACTGCAGGAATTCCATTAGATCACTGGAGGAGAAAAGTCTTCTTGTAAACTGTAGAGGGGGGAGAGAGAACTGCCATTTATTGCGAGCCTAGTATGCACTAGGCACACATAAAAAACTTAATAATTTTTAAGCCTAAGACACAAGGCAAACAAATTATAGACGAGACTGGAACAGGTCACCGAGGGCCTTGATATCACACGGAAGCGTGTGGCTTTCACGGTGCAGGTAACTGGAAGCCACTGGTGAATTTCGAGCAGCAGTCACGTGACCAAAACTGAGTCTTTGAAGGGTCCGTTGTAGTAATGAGATGGAGACAAAGGGGCCGGAGGAAGAACAGGAGGGAGGTTATTACAATAAACAGTCTAGGAGAGAAATGGTTGTGGCGAAGGTATTTTTAATCAATGATGCCTGAGTGAGCAGAGTGGGTGGCGTGGTCTGGCGATGGTCCAGGAGATGAATTGCTGCATCTGCTCAAATGGTGGCTGTTATGGGTTAAATCGCACCCTCCGAAAAGACACGTTGAAGCCCTAACCCCCAGAACCTGCTAATGTGACTTTATATGCAAATGGAACTTTGCATATGCAGTCAAGTCAAGTTGAGGTCATTTTGGGTTAAGGTGCGTCCCACTGCAATGATTGGGGTTCTTATTAGGAGAGGAATTTGGACACAGAGACACCAGGGAGAAGGCACCTCACGGCAGGGGCAGAGCCTGCGGCAATGCTCGTAGGAGCCAGGAAGTGCAAGGGTGGCCAGAAGCCGGGAAGAGGAGAGGAAGGAGCCTTCCACAGAGCCTTCGGAGACAGCATGGCCCCACTGACACCTTGATTTTGCACTTTTGGCTTCCAGAAGTATGAGAGAATAAATCTCTACTGTTTTAAGCCACCAAGTTTGTGGTGCCTTCTTACGGCAGCCCTAGGAAATGAGCATGATCAGGCAGAGAGAAGAGAATTCTCTCGACTTTTTCTAGCAGTTCCAATGACATTATACCTGTTAGAAGTGCCCCATGGGGTGGGCACTGGGAAGTGCCACCCAGGTCCACCCTCCGGGATGGAGGCGCTCATGACCCCTCCACTACCCTGCAATGCGGGCTGCAGAGAGCTCACAGGTGTGTCCCTCTCCGGGAATTGCCCACAGCTGAAAAGAGCTGCCTCAGCTAATATCTTACCTTGTCCTCTTCTTTAAAGCAGCCATATATCTAAGTACTGGTTGGTGTCGGGGTACTGAGACCCCTTGTCTCGATTCAGGATCCCCTGAAGCTTCTATTGTACCTACATCCCATCCCAACGTCCCTCTCCGGCCTTACTTCCTTGCAAATTTGCTCCTGAGAGCGATATACTCCCGAAGAGCACACAGCCTTCATCTCAGAATCTTCCTCCAGGGACCTTAACCTAAGATACCCACAAAATTATTTCCAGCCTCACAAATCAAACGTTGGCTTTTAGCCATCATCTCAGAGTTGCATCTGTAAGAACCTGGAAGGCATTCTTGAACGATAAAATGTAACCAAGGTATACACATTAAAAAGTCCCTCCACAAATGTAAATTTCCATATAATTTTTAAAGATTCTGATATGGAAATAAATCTTATTCTACCTACATTAACAGAATATTTGAAAATGTGTGTCACACTCCGGTCTAGGGCATGGAGTGACCCTGCAAGCCGTGATATTTTATCCGTCTGAACCACCGCCGTCCACAAACGTCATCACAACGAATCACAGCCCGTTGAGAGATGACGACCCAGGCCCACCAGAGAAGCTTCAAGGAACTGGAATTTATAATGATAATGAAAAACAGCCAAGTGAGAATGAAAATAAGAAAGAGTTTATTAAAGCCCAAGGACAAATAGAATTTGAAGCACACCAGGGACCAGATATGGAGAAATATATTAGCTCTATTCATCTGGACTGAGTCACCAAATCTCTTTATCAACAGAAATTTGATTTTAGAGGCAAGAGATAAGAAGACTAGCTGAAGTCAGCACTTGGCCTTTTAATTTGAAGGAGTCTAGGTATCTTTATACACATCCAACCCTCATGGTTATGACTTCTACATGCACCACCATAATTGTCAAAACTATTTATGTGGGACTTGATGTCGGGAACCATGATCAACACTTTCCGCGGAATAGCTCATTTATTTCTCACAGGACTCTGTGATTGGGGTCATGTTATTGCCCTCATTTTGCAGAGGGGGTACAGGAAGCAGGGGAAGGTGAGGCCCCTGGCCTGAGGCCTTCCTCCACCCCAGCACCCACTGGTCACAAGGGGCCGGGGTTAGATCAGGGCAGCCAGGCTCCAACTCTGCCTTTTTCACCTTCTTCACTGTCCGGCCTCTGTGCACAACTCCTTCCTGGTCTACCTTCTTCTTCCTCTCTCCTTCTCATTCATCTTGGGGTTTGAGAGGGTCTGTACAGAAAGTCCCTTTCCTCCCCACCAAGTCAGGAACCTATTAAATGAGAAATGGGTCCAGAACTCAGAGGCTTTCTCCCTGATTAAAGGTAGGCTAGAAAATGAGGCTGAGGCTGGAGACAGGTAGATTGGCAATAACTCCCCAACGGCATTTGTCTTCGGAACGGCAGGGTCAACGGTGGGAGGGCAGTCTTCCCTGCCAAGTTCACCGAAAAGCAGACGTCAGATAGAGATTGTGCCTTCTCTGCAGGCAGACAGATCCGAAAAGCAGAGAGAGAGAGAGGAGGGTTCCACCAGGCAAGGAAATAGGCTCTCGTCCAGACCCAGCCACGGAACACGTCTCTCGCACTTGCAAACTTTGATTGGCCCCCCAACCCTTCAAGATTGCGGTCCAGCCCCGTAGTGACATACTCAAGGCCCTTCCTCCCTGCGGTCACCCTCCAATCTAGTCACCAGTGTTCTCAGTTCCCGTCCCTTTGAGCCTGTGGGAGCCTGTACTTTAAGTCAGGCTTGGCCATGTGGCTGGCTTTGGCCAATGAAATGTGAACAAAAGTGACATGTGTCCCTTCTAGGCGGAGGCCTATCAAAGCCTGTTCCTCTGTCATTTTCCTGTCCCCTTGCCATAGTGAACGATAAGGATCCAGGTGGCAAAGGGGCCGTCACCCGGAGCCAGGATGACAAACAGCAGAGCCCCCCCGGGACCCATGACGGATCTGCGGCACAGGCCAGAAATGAACACGTGTTGTTTTAAGCCACTGAGCTTCGGAGGCTGTTTGTTACCAGCCCATCCCAACCCACGCACTGACAGCCTCCCCGTCCCTCCTCCACACGCCGTGACTTCCGAGCACACGGAGCGGCCTCTCGCCTCCAGGCTCGTGCTCATGCTGGCTACTCTCTCTGCCTTCACGCTCCCGTCCTCCTGCAGGGCAACGCCTCCTCCAAACCCAGACCGCAGACGCCTGTTCCAGGACGGCTCCTCTGTGCCCCGGGGCAGGAGCCAGTGCTCTCTCCTTCGGGCTCAGAAAAACATTTAATGAGACACGGAGTGAAGGTCTATGGCCAGACATGACTTGTCTGCAATCTTTTACCAGTTGAAGTATCCCCCAGTTGGGTAAAGCCTATAGCCTTTCCCTCTTCATTCGAGGTGATGTTAATTGTCCCTGCAGAGTAGCAGAGGCTCGCTAGGCAGTTCCCCCAGCTGCAGCGTGCCAGACTTGCCTGCAGCCCGAGGGAGGGGCCTGGCATCTCCAAGGCGCTCGGTGTCTGTGCCAAGAGTCTTGCTTGCTTCAGGAGCTCAGGAAGGAGCTGCAGAAGCAGCAGCAGAGGGAAGAGGAGGCACATGGAGCAGCGTGAGGTGCCAGTGGCACCTTGCCAGAGACGGCAGCACTTACGCTGGCCACGGGAGCAGCTTGCAGAACAAATTACACTCCTCCTTCCGGGGCACAAAACGAGACTGGGTGTTGTGCCCAGACCATGGTGGGATGCTGAGGACGGATGGGCCCTTCCGTCTCAAGCAGTGGTTCTTCACCCTGAGCGCGCATTATAATTGCCTGGAGAGTTTTTTAAAACTCCGATGCCAGGGCAGAATCCCAGACTAGTTAGACCCGAGTCTCTGGGGGCGGGGCCCAGGCATCAGCATTTTCCCAAAACTCTCGGTTCACTCACGTGCAGCCAGAGCAAACGAACACACTCTTCAGTACGGGAGGTGTCTGGTCTTCCCAGAGGACCCAGAAGGCTGGCGGTAAATGCACGTGGTTTATTCTGCTCCGTGTCTCACATCCTTCACAATAAGTATATCCTATAAAACTGACATTTTAAAATCAGGGAAAGAGGAGTTGGTTTTGCTCGGTGACCTCTACAGGGGAGAGCTTGGTGGTACGTATCTTACACGCATTGTTTCATTTCCTTGTCACGTCGACCCGGGGGACGGCCACCTGCTTTGAGAAATGAGAAAACTGAATTTTAAAGAAGTGAAATCATATTTGTGCAGTTAACAAGCAGCAGTCAGGATCCAGTTCATGAGTCCTTCTTCCTCTGCACCATGGTTTTCAAACTGCGGTGGTGTATTGAGGTGCTGCAAATGTCTGATTCAAATATCACTTTTAAATGCACACTTAATTTTCAAGATCTAATCTTAGAATTTCCTTGATTAACCCCCTTAGAGATGAAATTATTATATACTGGGTACTTTTTAGATGTTAGTGCTATGAAGGCAAAAATGCTTTCTACGTTGGCATTCCTATTATACCGGACACCAATGAATGGATGCTTGTGCTAGAAGTAGACTGAAAGGTACTCTTTCCTCACAGTACATTAAGCGAGTTTGTGCAGGTTTATTTAAAATCCTTTCTATATAAACCAGTGTTTGATTTTCTGTTGGGGTAGCTGTGAGTTTGGAAGAAAAGAAAGAAAGAAAGAAAGAAAGGAAGAAAGGAAGAAAGAAAGAAAGAAAGAAACAGAGAGAGAGAGAGAGAGAAAGAAAAAGAAAGAAAGAAAGAAAGAAAGAAAGGAAGGAAGGAAGGAAGGAAGGAAGGAAGGAAGGAAGGAAGAAAGAAATGACTGCAATTCCTTCTTCTTGCCAAAATCTCTCCTACCAAGATGGTGTTTCACTAATCTAGCTCAGCATGAGTAGGAAATAGCACAGCTTAATGCTAGTCTATCTGGCTTTGATTCAGAGCAATGTTTGGTAGAATGTTACTGACAGAAAACATGTATATCACACAGAAAGCAAGAAAAACATAGTACCTAGGTTTTTTTTTAAGTATGTCATTTGTAGCTACTGCTCTGTATGAATCAAAACTTTCTCAACACAGAACAACTAAAATATATTTTTAAAAATTCAGGACTAAGCAGGGCATGGATGGCCATACATAAGCATCAGTTCACATTGTAAATTCACTGCAATTTCCTTTCTATCTTCATTGACTGGCTTTAGCACTAGAAATTGTTATAATTTGAAATGGAACTTAATTTAACTAAAACATTTCTGCACAGAAAATAAAATAGCCAAGAGAGTAAATAGACAACCTACAGAATGGGAAAAAATATTTGTAAACTATACATCAAACAAGACCTAATACTCAGAATCTGCAAAGAACTCAAACAAATTATCAAGAAAAAAATAAATGATTCCATCAAAAAGTGGGCAAAAGACATGAACAGATTTTTTTCAAAAGAAGATATAAAATGGTCAGCAAACATATAAAAAATGCTCAACTTTACTAGTTGCCAGGGAAATGCAAATTAAAATCACAATGAGATACCACCTTATCCCTATCAGAATCCCATTATTATGTCAAAAAACAATAGATGTTGGCATGGAGGCAGTGAAAAGGGAATTCTTATGCACTGTTGGTGGGGATGTAAATTAGTACCACCTCTATGGAAAACAAGGTGGAGATTCCTCAAAGAAATAAAAATATACCTACCATTCAATCCAGTAATCCCGCTACTGGGTATCTACCCAAAGGAAGAGAAGTCATTATATCAAAAAGACACCTGCACCCAAATGTTTATTGCAGCACAGTTCACAATTGTACAGATGTGGAATCGACCTGAGTGCCCATCAACTGATGAGTAGATAAAGAAAATGTGGTATATATGCACCACAGAGTATGGCTCAGCTGTAAAAAGGAATGAAATAATGTCTTTTTCAGAAACTTGGATGGAGCTGGAGACCATTATCCCAAGTAAAGTGTCTCAGGAATGGAAGAACAAACACCACGTGTTCTCACTTATAAGAGAGAGCTAAATGATGGGTATATATGGTCATAAGGTGGTGTAATGGACACTGGAAACTAAGAAAATAGGAGGATGGGAAGGGGGTGAGGGATCAAAAATTACCTACTGGGTACAATGTACACTATTCTGCTGACAGGTGCACTGAAAGCCCTGATTTCTCCACCATACAATTCATTCATGTAACAAAAAACACTTGTCCCCCTAAGTCTATCAAAATAAAGTAATATAAAATAATATTAAAAAGTGTTGAAAATTGAAAAATCACCACCCTGTGTTAGGCTGCCTTCTCAAACAAAAATATTAATTCATAAGAATTGAAGCCATCCTACTATAGACTGAACACTTGTGTCCTCCCCAAATTCATATGTTGAAATCTAGCCCCAAGGTGATGATACATGGAGAGGAATCTTTGGGAGGTGATTAGGTCGTGAGGGTGGAGTGGCCCCTTCTGCCCTCATGAATGGGATTAGTGCCCTATAGAAGAGGCCCCAGAAAGCTCCTTCACCCCTTTCACCATGTGAGGCTATGGCAAGAAGATCAGCCACCTATGAACCAAGAGGCAGGCCCTCCCCAGATACTAAATCTGCCGGCAGCTTGATCTTGGACTTCCCTGCCTCCAGAACCGTGAGAATTAAATTTCTGTGGCTTATAAACTTCCCAGTCTATGTTCTTCTGTAATAGCAATCCAAACAGACTAAGGCACACCCTAGGTAAAGAAAAAGAAATAGTTTACTAAGCAGTTAGATTGTGAGTGAGTGTGTGTGTGTGTGTGTGTGTGTACATGTGCATGTGTACTCATGGGCTTACGTGTCTCCATTCATACGCACATGGGTACTGCATGCACTCACGACATTACAAATGCTGCTTGGATCTAGCAAACCCTTCTCCATGGGCATCGGTAATGCAGGAAGACCTGTGGTATGCCCAAGCTCTAGTTCTGACCTCCTTTTTTTGCCTGATTCTGACTTCCTCTGATCCATTTCTGCAACCCACTCTGATCCATGTCCTCAGACCAGACCAGTCCTTCAGACCAGTCACTTCCTTGTATGGAGCTGATCCATTAATTGTGTGGGAATCTTAGTCTCTGTTTTAATCCCTCAGAAGTTCTTCATAGACACCATCTACCTTGAAGCATAGCACATTCCTTCCATGATGTCTGTACTGCTCTACTGGCATCTGCTCCTGCATGTCATTGCACAAGCTGGGAGGTGAGAACTCCCCAGGTGAAGCTCCCCTTCGTGTTACCTTAATCTGATAACGCACCACAAAATCCACACTAGGAACCCAGAGCTAAGGGCAGGGTCTATTCCATGTGGCCCATACGATTTCGACCCAAACAAAGAGCTTAGCAAAAGGGCGTTTCAAGGACTGGCCCTGTCGCTTATTAATTATGCGTCCTTAGACAAATCACTTTGCATCTCTGAGCTACAATGTCCTCAACTCCAAAATGGAGAAAAAAAAGCCCTACTTTGAAAAATTATTATAAGCATTCAATGACTTATGGAGACAATGTGCTAGAATATAGAACTGCCTGATAAACATGTTGTCTTAAGATATGTGTTGATTTTTTTCTTAAATCTCAGCTCCTTTTCTTTCAACCATTGTCAAATCAGTTGAGATATTTTATGTCCTCTTCAAAGTTTTCACTTTCTTTCTAAAAGAGCAAGAAAAATCATTCCATGATTACTTACTAAAAGTTTCCTAATTTCTTTCTTGACAGATAACATTATCTAATGTCTTCTATTCTTGATGCAATATATAGAACACCTTGCATTTTTTTCTACCTAAAAGAGTAAATTTAAGGCAGCTTTCAACCTTTTATCATTCAATATCCCTCTTTGATCTTTAATAAATGCTTTAAAACAAAACATTTGTTTTTCCTATCTTTTCCATTGGTTCTTTTTCTTCAGCCTATTTTGGGGGTATAAATGTTTAGGTTACGTACATTGCCCTTGCCCCCCAAGTCAGAGCTTCAAGTGTGTCCATCCCCCAGACAGTGCACATCACATTCATTATGTATGTATACACCCATCCCCTCCTGCCCTCTCCATCTGCCCAACCCCCTATGAATGTTATTCCTATATGTGCACTTAGGTGTTGATCAGTGAAACCAATTTGCTGGTGAGTACATGTGGTGCTTGTTTTTCCATTCTTGGGATACTTCACTTAGTAGAATGGGTTCCAGCTCTATCCAGGAAAATACACAAGGTGCTAGATCACTGTTGTTTCTTATAGCTGAGTAGTACTCCATGGTATACATATACCGCATTTTATTAATCCACTCATGTATTGATGGGCACCTGGGTTGTTTCCACATCTTTGCAGTTGTGAATCGTGCTGCTATAGACATTCGAGTGCGGATGTCTTTTTTATAGAATGTCTTTTGTTTTTAGGGGTAGGTGCCCAGTAATGAGATTGCTGGATCAAATGGTAGTTCTACCCGCAGCTCTTTGAGGAATCTCCATCTTGCTTTCCATGGAGGTTGCGCTAGTGTGCAGTCCCACCAGCAGTGTTCTTACCTTGCAGCTTGAACACATACTTAAGCAAGTTTCTAGTTGCATCTCACACGACAAGATGGAAATCAAGGTGGGAAGCGTGGGCTTGACAGTCACAGACCCACTTCGCCTTCTACTCTCCCTGCGACGTGGCAAGTCTCCCACCTTCCTGCTGCCGCCAAGTGAGCAAAAACACCCCCCCCCCCCATCTCCCAGTGCCGGTGTGAGGAAGCCGACGACATTCTGAAGGAAAGATGAAATTTGGAAATTGGGATGCTCTGCACGGGTGCTCTCCTATACTTACCAATCTGCCGGGGCGGCCAGAGTCCCAGGCAGAGAAGAACAGGGCTTTGCACAGAAGCATGATGTAGGAGAAGCAGGGCACGTGTTCTCCGTGATTATTTACAGGTGTGCCTCTAAGGCTGGAGAGCTGGGTCTGCTCCAGAGACACCGCCTCTGCCGATGTCACTCTCGACACCTCTCCGGGCTGCAGAGCTTTGTGGAGAAGCAGCTTCCACTTAAACCAGTTAGGAAGGAGCCACTGCAGCAAGAAGTTCATCCCACAAACTTTTGGAGCCCTGCTCCGAGCCAAGCCCTGTGCCTGGCACGGGGCTACAGAGAGGAGACAGGTCCAGGCCTCAAGTCGTTTCCTCCCCCACATGTCTGGGGAACCCATTTGGGCACCTCCCGGGTGCCGAGACACAGCAGAGAGAAAAAGAGACAGGTACCTGCCCTCATGAAGCTCACATTTTCCGAGAGAAGCACACAAACAATAAAAGGGAAAATATTTAAAAAATAATTTTAGAAAATGAAAAGTGTTATGAAGAAAATAAGATGGGTTCGTGTGACAAAAAGGGATAGGGAGGTCAGTCATGATGGCTCAGGCCTGTAATCCCAACACTTCGGGAAGCCGAGGCAGGAGGATCCCTTGAGGGCAGGAGCTTGAGACCAACGTGGGCAACACAGCAAGACCCCATCTCTACAAAACTTTTAAAAAATAAAAAATAAAAAACAGCCGGGTGTAATGGTGTGCACTTGTAGTCTCAGCTACTGGGGAGGCTGAGGCAGGAGGATCACTTGAGCCTAGTAATTCAAGGCTGCAGTGAGCTATGATAGCGTCACCGCACTCCAGCCTGGTGACAGAGTGAGATCCTGTCTCTAAAAATACATAAATAAATTTTTTTCTTAAAAAAAAAATGGAGAGTCATTTTGATGGATGGCCAGGGATGTGCTCCCTTAGGAGGTAATATCTAAGAGATAAGAATGAGTATAAAAATGAACTAGTGGGGCTATTGAGACTTTGGTTAGAGGATGGAATGGAGGAAAGGAAAATGTCCTTTTAAAGCACCTACTATGTGCTACATATGGAGATTCCTCAAAGAAATAAAAATATACCTACCATTCAATCCAGCAATCCCGCTTCATTTCGTACATTGTCTTCTAGAATTTTTATGGTTTTATGCCTTATATTGAAGTCTTTTATCCATCTTAAATTAATATTTGTTAGTGGCCAGAGATAGGGGTCCTATTTCATTCTTCTGTATGTGGCTATCCAGTTTTCCTGGTACGATTTATTGAACAGGGCTTCTTTTCCCTAGTATATGTTGTTGTCTGCTTTGTCAAAGATCAGTTGGTTGTAGGTAGATAGTTTTATATCCTGGTTCTCTGTTCTGTTCCATTGGTGTATGTCTCTATTTTTGTACCAACACCATATTATATGTGTTATACTTTTATACACCTGGTAGTACAGTAAGTTTGTTTAGACCAGCATCACCACAAACACAGGAGTAATGTGTCACACTACGGACATGTTACATTACTAGGCAATTGGAAATTTTCAGCTCCATTATAAGCTCATGGGATCACTGTCAAATATGTGTTCTGTCATTGACTAAAACATCATTATGCAGAGCAAGATTGTATATAAATAACTTCTACAAGCCAATGATAACAAAAATAAACCAATTTTTAAATAGGCAAAGAAGTTGGATGGGCATTTCTCCAAAGATAATATACGACGGCCAACAAGTATGTTAAAAGATACATCACTAATTATTAGGGAAATGCAAATTAAAACCACAATGACGTATCACCCCACACTCATTAGTATGGTTTCTATCAAAACACACACACACACACACACACACACACACAGAGAATGACCAGTGCTGGTGAGTATGTGGAGATCCATGTCTTGGGATACTCGGGCACTGTTGGCGGGAATGTATAATGGTACAGCCACTGCAGAAAACAGTACCGCACTTCCTCAAAATTTTAAAAACTGAAATACCATGTGATCCAGCAATTCCACTTCTGGGTATATATCCAAAAGAACTAAAGACAAGATCTTGAAGAGGTATTTGCACACTCATGTTCATAGCAGAACTATTCTCAATAACCAAGAGGTGGAAGCAACATGTGTCTATCAGTGGATGAATGGATAAGCAAAATGCAATGTGTACAGACAACAGAAGATCAGTTAGCCTTCAAATAAAAGGCATTCAAGGTTCATCTACAACATGGATGAAACTTGAGGATGTTACGCTAAGTGAAACAAACCAGTCACCAAAAGACGAAGAGTGTATGATTCCACTCATATGAGGTATCTAAAGTAGTCAAGCGCATAGAAAGAGAAAGCAGAATGCTGGTTGCCAGGGGCTGGGGATAGGAAAATGGGAAGTTGTTGTTCAAAGGGTACAGAGTTTCAGTTTGGCCAGATGAAAACATCCTAGAGATCTCTTGCATGACCATGTGAGTCCTGAGGATCATGAAAAATAATGCCCTTGGGGGCTTCCCTCAGGCATTTATAGACAAGAATTGGTGATAAATATCCCTGCTCTCTTGCCCTTTGATTGAGCTGACTCTAAGGCATGTTTTACCTCCTTTCAGGATTGCCAGAGGGATTGTGCCTCAGTAGTCAACAGTGGTAACCAGTTCATAAACACATCCTGCATGAGTTCTTCCTTTCCGTCCCACTCCCTCACTCCCCTCCTGGTGCTTCCTGGACTTACCTTTCCAAAACTTTGAGTCCTCAAGTCCTTGTCTCCAGTTCTGCCTCCAAGACACCCCTCCCTGCCAGCTCCTTGCTGCCGCGGCGCAAGCTGAGAACGGTGCAGGAGAAAGTCTACCACGATTTTTAATGAAGTCATTTAGCTTGAAGCCAGAAAGACAGATGGCAGCTCAGATTATAATCAACTTTCTCAGGAAAAGCCTGAAAAGAGAAAAAATTCATTTGGGTAGAGAAGGGGGAAATTCAGCAACAGAAGAAACTGGGTCACCCTTGGCATTTGGGCGTTCATATCTCAATAGGCAGAGCTGACGTGACGACTGAGGAAATCCAGTCCCATCATCGTCTTCGTTACAGTAATGGTACTGACCTCACACGGCAAGCACCGTGATGGCAGGAGAGAGACTTTCCTCCAGTTACCGTGGCGTTACCTGATGTCTTCGTCATTCTGCAAGGCAGTTTGCATCTACCTCCCCAGTCCCCAACCCAAGACCTCGCTGCCTAATTCTGTGCATGATCATCCTATATCCAGGGACAGAGACAGGATGATAATTAGGATCCAAAACTGTAAGAATCCATTCTATCATCTCCTCTTTAACCACTTCGGTACCGCGCTCAAGGGCCGGAAACCTCGCCCACAGCTGGCACTCATAGTCCGCCCGATAGCTTGCGCTGTGCATTGACGACGAGTCCGTTTTGCTCTTGCGTGATGAGGAAAGCTTTAAAGCACCGAAAGCTTGTTTTACTTTACAGGCAGCTTTACTCGTAATGTAAATCAGAATAGGTAACATATGCATACATGTTTTCATTATGTTATTTTTAAGTGTTCACAATTTTATTTTGATAAATGAAAAATTAGAAAAGTCATATCACGGCTGTCAGATAAAGTTGACACTTGGCTGTGCGCCTTCATCTGTGGCTATCTCTGTCGACAGCCACAGATGAACGCGCACAGCGACTTTAGCCGACAGCCATGATATGACTTTCCTAACTTTTTATTTATCAAAATAAAATTGTGAACATTTAAAAATAATGTAATGAAAACATACATGTATTTGTTACCTATTCTGATTACATGACAAGTAAAGCTGCCTGTAAAGTAAAACAAGCTTTCAGTGCTTTAAAGCTTTCCTCATCACGCAAGAGCAAAACGGACTCGTCGTCAATGCACAGCGCAAGCTATCGGGCGGACTATGAGCGCCGGCTGTGGGCGAGGTTTCGTGGCTGGTGAGCGCCGTACCGAAGTGGTTAAATAAACTCTCATGCCCACGTGAGCGAATGCTGTGAAGTCATGAAAGCAAAAAAACTCTTGTCTGCAGTCTTCCCAGATCTGGTTTCACCAGATTCACTCTTTCTCACCCACTTCTTCAACGCATATTTATTTGTGCACCTGCTATGTTCCATCTCTGCGACAGAATGTGGCAGATACATTCCAAGGTGCCTGGCATGTCACACCCTTGGTGACCCCCTTGCCTTGAGTACACCAGAACCCGTGACTGACTTTCAACCAACGGGCCATGGCAATGGCAGTAGGGTGTCACCCCCTTGACCACGTAAGACGTCATCTTAGCACACTGGCACGGGAGAGACTCTCCTTTGCTTTGAAGAGGGAAGCTGCTATGTGGCAGGAGCCTAAATACAGCCTCAAAGAACCCCAGTGGCTCCTAGATGCTAGGAGCATCTCCCAGCCAACAGTCAACAAGAAAACGGGTCCTCAATTCTGTAGCCTCAAGGACATTATTCTGCCAGCAACCTGGGGAATTTGGGAGTGGATTTTTCCCTTTCAAGCTTCCAGACAAGAATGCAGTCCAGCCAATACCTTGATGACAGCCTTGTGAGACGCCAAACAGAGGACCCAGCTAAGTCATGCTTCGTTTTCTGACAGTGGAAACTCTGAGATGGCAAATGTGTGTTGCTCAAAGCCACTACGTTTTTGGTAATTAGAAAACCAATACACAGAATTAGGGATACTCCTTGGCTGTCTAACACCCTTTGTCTTGGGGTCAGTTTCCCCATATTCAACCTCAGTCGTCTTTCTTGACACCCCAAATCGGATGCATCCCTCAGCCCCCAGCGAGGCAGCATTTTTGGGTATCTGACAGACAGTGGGCAGGAGGACTCCAACCCATGGCCTGGAATACCAAACTGACTTGCCACAGAATGCACTGAGGGCTAGGGTTAGGGTTAGGGTTAGGGAACGGGACAGTTCCTAATCTACAGTCAACTCTCTCTGGCACTCTCTTGGGGGTCTGGCCAACAATCCAGTGTCACAGCACCTTAGTCTGCCTCTTGCTCCTGAGCACAGTGTCAGACCACACTTCCCAGACCCCTTGCTGGTAATAACACTGATTCTCGCCAACAGATCGTCCATTTCCAGAAGTGCTGTTGTCACCACTAGGACAAGAGTTCAGAGTGACTATGCTTTATTCTCTTCTCTCACTCACCAGCTGCAAAAATTCCGATGGAAAATTCTGAGGCCTGAGAAAGTGGCAGCAGCCCGTGACAGGAGGAGCTCAGGTCCCCGGGAGAGACTGCGTGCAGCTAAGTTCCGACCCTGCGCGGCCTTGACTGGACAGCTCTATCAGTCAGGCTTCGACCACAGACACAGAGTCAGTGGGAGACACGTATTAAAACATGCACAGCATGGAATCGGCTTACGTGATTGTAGGGCCTGCCTAGGCAAGTCTGAAATCCTAGGGCAGGGCGCCAGGCAGGGCAGGATGGAGCTCTCCAGCACAAGATGAAGCTTCAGTTCACAGATGCAATTCCTTTTTTTTCCTCTCTTTTTTCTTTTTTTTAATTGATACATAATCATTGTACACATGTATGGGGCATGTGTGATATTTTGATACATGCATGCAATGTGTAATAACCAAATCAGGACAACTGGGATATCCGTCATCTCAAATACTTACCATTCCTTTGTGCTGGGCACATTTCAAATCTTCTCTTCTAGCTGGTTTGAAATATACAACAAATTATGGTTCGGTAAAGTCGCCCTCCTGTGCTATCAGACACTACACAAAAATACAGTTAGATGTATGGAATTTCTTCTTCTATAGGAAATTCTCAGCTCTACTCTTAGGGCCTTTCAACTGATAGAATCAGGCTATCCCAGGGTGTCTAGGATATCTCCCTCGGTTAAAGTCAACTGATTATGGATTTTAATTATATTTTTAAATACCTGCAGTGCAATATCTAGATTCATGTTTGATGGAATAACTGGGTGCTGTACCCTAGCCAGGTTGACACAGAAAACTGACCATCACAACCGTGAAGGTAACTAATAAACAACTGTGTTAAGCCGCTGATGCTTGGAGTGTGTTTGATGAAACACTTAGCATCGAGTCTACCCGGACTAGTATGAGTGAGCTCATTCTTTCTTCAGAGTCTCAGTTTCTACTGCTGAAGAATGGAGATATTACTAATAATATTTCATTCCTCAGGCTATCTATATCCCTAATTAGTAAAGATTAGGGCCGCCAAAGTCTTCTGGGACCCCTTTACAGGACAAAGGTGGGTTTTCTTCCCATCAGTCCTTGTTTGCACAGAAAATCCCACTGAGTCTCTAGAGCATCAGGATCCCCGCGGCCACCACCCTTCCCAGATCAAGCTGCTTCATCTCTCACGTGTGCCATGTGCCAGTCTCCTAACTGGTCCTCCTTCGTCCAGACACCCTCTTCCAGTTGATCCTCCACACTACTAAGAATGAGCTTTCTATACAGAAATTTGACCGTGTTATGTCTCTTGTTAGTTATTTCTATCATTTTTTTTTTGCCTTTTTATGAAATCCAAAGCCCTTATTCCCAAAGACACTCAAAACTTCACAGCTTCCATATTTAGCTTCAGCTTCTATGACCTGCCTCCCCCAACTCTGGGTCGCCGTGCCTTAGGTTCATTACACCCACACACAAATCTACTCCCTGTGCCTAGGAACATCTAACTCGATTATACTTGTAAGCTCTTAGGAAAAGTGATTTTGGTTGTTTGCTTTGATATTCCTGGTGACAACTAATGTGCATTATCTCTTTTAATTTCACAACACCCCTTTGAAGTTGGAATACCACTATTACCCCATCTTACAGAGGAGGAGACTGAGGCTTCAAGAACTGAAATGATTTGTGCAAGCCTTCTCTGCTAGTAAATATCAGATCTGGCATTTAAGCCCAAACCAGTCCAACTCCAAAGTCTACTAAACCAAGCAGCCTCAAACTACCTCCCGCGGGCCACATGAGGGTGTTTTTGCCCGTTTGTTTTTTAACTTCAAAATAAGATATGTGCAGTGTGCATAGGAATTTGTTCATAGCTTTTTTTAAAACTATAGTCCAGCCCTCCAACGGTCTGAGGGACAGTGAACTGGCCCCCTGTTTAAAAAGTTTGAGGACCCCTGGTCTAAACTCTTGATCAGCACAGTAAACTCCATCCCAAATCTTCATACCTGTTGTTCTCTATTTGTGATTTCCAATATAACCTCCCTGATTCTTACCTCTTTCACCTGGGGAACTCGTCCTCCTTTAGGGCTCAGTTCAGACATCTCAGAGCCAGTATCTTGCCTTCACACCGCCAGGAACCTGAACTTCATCCTCCCACACTAAGAGCACCTGTCACGCTCAGGTGCTTCATGTTTTCCTGCCTGGATCTTGACTAATCTACAGTCAACCATTATAACAACTAGAAAGCAGTTAGAGTCCTGCTGTCTCCCTTCAAAAGTTGATCTATAAAACTGTCGATTAGGCCGTGGACGCTACAAAAATAACCAAGATCTTTGACATTTCGACACCCAGATCCTCCCTCTTATTCAAAAACAATAGGTATAATGAATACGTAAAGTAAGTCATGCATGTAAACCAAAAAGCAACACAGATACCTATGGCAGGGCAAGGGACGCAGGCCACTCCTGGGAGTGCCCTGTTAAGTGGATACATAAGTGAGAAGGTTCAACAGTTCCCAAATCCTGGTGGGGAAAAAAAGGTTAAGAAATGCTAGCCCAAACAGATGATTCCACCCCCTCTTTTAAAAGGAATCTTAGTCCTGCTTCCTAGGTTCCAAAAGCATATTGCTCAACAGAGATATTAGAGGGAGGGAAACCAGGTAGGGGGCTAACACACCTGTCTTAGAAGAGATAAAATGCCTTGTTCACCCTATATTCTGACTTCCTTCCTCATACTACCTGTTCCTGTAGCAGGAAGCATATCTCTTGTTGAACATAGGGTTGCCCGCTTAACTTGCTTTTGACGATGAACTGTGGGTAGAAGTGATGTTTGTCATTTCAGGCGGAAGTTTTAAGAGTCCGTTCATGTCTCTTTTCCCCTCTGCTACAAAACTGTTTCCGTCCTCCATGGAAGATGCTCCATCCGCGTGGGTATTGGAGAGAAGATGCAGCTCACCTGGGCCGGACACGTTTCAGGGACAGGTAACAAAACTTTCTTGTTGAAAGCCGCTGAGATTTGGAAGCCATCTTTTATCCTGCAGCATACCCAACTTGTTCTAACTAAATAAGCTGGTTCCAAAAGTGGAGTTTCTTCTATAGAAAGCAAAATGTTCAGCTTTGGAGACTGGAAGGAGGGAAGTCCATGTAGCACAGTGGGGAGACATTTGGGGAAAACGTCCACCTGCCCCGATGGCCCCAGTGAGCTTGCAACTTCGGACAGGAAAAGAAATGACATCGGAGAGAACTGGCCAATGTTTGGTCAAGACCGAAACACGACAGGGAATCCAGAAACTCACGGCCTTGTGTATTTTGAAGAGTGACTCCTTCTCACACCCAGAGAAACGTGAAACTGAGAAGTGGCAAAGGTTGATCAAAACCTGGGAAGGGCCGACTCAAGCTGGCCAGCCACAACGCCTTTTGGTAAACCCTCTGAATTAAGTTGGCACCTGTGTCTTCTGAAATGTTGGCATGTGTGTATATTCCTTATATAATTCCCTTCCCTTGAGTATGAGCAGAAACTGTAACTACTATGGGATGTCACTGCCTTGCTTATCTTATGCAGAAAAAGAGATTTTGAAGAAGCAATTAAAGTCTCTAATCAGAGGATAAGTCTCATCAAGAAAAAAAGAGATTTTCCTGGGTCATCCTAATAACCAGGTGAGCTCTTAAAAGAGGTTGGAGAGATTTGAGGTTCTGTAAGCTGTCAGGTAAGAACCTGAGGACAGCTTCTAGGAGTTGAAGGTGATCCCTGGAAAACAATCAGCAAGGAAACAGAGACCTCAGTGCCACAACTGCGTGGAAGTGGATTCTTCCAACACCTACACGTGTGTGAAAGGATCTCGAGCTCCAGAAAGGGACACAGCACAGGCAACACCTTGATTTCGGCCTCGTGAGACCCTGAGCAGGGACCCCAGCCACACAACACCCAGACTTCTGACCAAGAGAGCTGTGAGATGACTCCTGTGTGTTGTTTTAAGCCGGTAAGATTGCGGTCATTTGTTAGGTACCAATAAAACTAACTCAGCATCTAATAAATCTATCGGTTGGACCAAATGGCTCAGGGAAAAGATCCTAAGAGTATGGCTCACACAGAAAACTAATAAACTCAAGATTTCTACAATTAAATTTTGAGATAAAGTGTCTCAGAAAGAATTCCGGGTGTAGCTATGGGCATATGCTATTGACCGAAAGATACAAGCTAAGTTTTTGAGAGAGTGTTATGTCAAAAGAGCCACCGCTCTAGACAGGAAAAGACTGTGACCATCTTGACTGTGGGTCCCCAACCTTCTATGGAGGAAGCAAGTGAGAGAGACATTCAGGTCCCCATAAGGGCATGTTCTCCAAAGCCCTCTTCAGCTGCGGCTAGGAAAAGGAAAAGGAAGGACATCATCCCAGAGGGTTACGAAGAACAATAGACAAGGATCGTCACATCTTCAGAGAAATTGCTAGATGTCTGCCACAGAGGATCACAGAATTGCCGTGGACCAGTGACGGCTGTGTGCCTCCCATTCTTTCTCTTTCCAGAAGGAAGTATTTATTGAGATTACCCTACCCCCATTCTGACACTGCATTTTGGGTAGAAATAAACAGATTTTTTTTTTTTTGAGACAGAGTCTCACTCTGTTGCCCAGGCTAGAGTGCCGTAGCATCAGCCTAGCTCACAGCAACCTCAAAGTCCTGGGCTCAAGCGATCCTCCTACCTCAGCCTCCCGAGAAGCTGGGACTACAGGCATGTGCCACCATGCCTGGCTAATTTTTTCTCTATATTTTTAGTTGGCCAATTAATTTCTTTCTATTTTTAGTAGAGACGGGGTCTCACTCTTGCTCAGGCTGGTTTCGAACTCCTGACCTTGAGCGATCCACCCGCCTCGGCCTCCCAGAGTGCTAGGATTACAGGCGTGAGCCATGGCGCCCGGCCAGAAACAGATAGTTTGTATTTGTGGCTGATTTGTGTAGTGATGATGTTGGTGTCCGGTTCCTGTAACCTTGCCCTTCACTCTTCAACACACACCTCCCTCCTGACTTCCAACTACATGGCCTGAATTATGTTGCCCGAGGGTTCTCTCTGCCAACACAGAAGCCCAGAAGTGCCACGGAATTAACACGCCTGGGAGAATCCCCCCACCAATGACCGATGAGAATCAGTGCACGAGTACCCAGAGTCCTTGTCCCTCACGTGGAGTAGCCTGAGCTGTCTGTCTCACCGGCACCCGTTTCTCTCCGATGGGATCTAGCTTCAATTGCCCCAGCCTTTTATTGACTACCTTCTGTTCCTTGTTTCATTTCCCAATCCTCTGGCAGCATTTCCTTCACTTCTCAGATGAGTCATTTTTACATGGATGCCTATTGCAAAGTCCCTATTGCAAAATCCAACTATGACAGTTTCTCTCTGGATCCAGGTGTTCTACAGCTGGTAGAGACCGTGCTGAGGTTACCCACCTCCTGCAGAGCTCTTGAACTCTGACCTTGAAGCAGAGATGGGGTGGGGAGGTCTTAAGGGGACTCCCGTAAGGAGAGGGAGCGGTTGAGTGTTTCTACTTGAGGTAGGGTAAATGCACTCAATGTCTTGTGGCCAGGATGACTTTCCTTCTTTGGTTTCCCTGCCCCGTGTGAAGATAATACATCCCCATTCTATTGTATTTATAGGAGTAAACCGTATGACTTCTTTGGCCCATGACAGCAGGCCCAAGAAGTGATGATGCGTTTTCCGGGAAAACCTTTAAGATTTGGCACATGATTTGCCATATTTCTTTCCTGTCTGCTATAATATCTGAATATGTTTCAAAAAGAGGTTTTTCCATCAGCTGGGTCTGAGTGAAGACTTGAAAGTAGAACATGGCTGACTCGGGGTTGGTAGGAGTAGACCTTTGGTATTATAAGACTCTGAGATTTTAGGATTGTTTGCTACTCTGACCTAACATGGTCTGTCTTGACAAATACACTGTTCCAAAACAAGAATTTGGAGAAAACGAAGATGTAAATACCTAGTGTAAGAGCAGAACTTCAGCTACACAACTATTCGTGTTCTCTGAAAGTCAGGAGACCGCGAGAGGAGACTTTGGCTCCTGTGATTTGGAAAGAAAAATAATCAGTGTGGCTATTTAGAGGAGCAGTAATCATAAGAACAAGAGGGCAAAGCAAAATTATGCAAAGCCCATCACTCAAGGAATTCAGGAGGATTTTTTTTTCTCCCCACAGATGGAGTTGCAAACAGCCAGAATATATTATCACAGGCAATCAGAAAACTGTTGTCAGTAATTTTAAATGGAACTTTGGCAAGTGAAGTGTTGAAAGAAGAAAATACCATGCAAAGCTCCCGGTAATCTCTTGTATGATTTTTAGGGTGCTAGGATCAGGGAGCCCATATCAGGTACTGGCTCTCAGGAATTTTAATAGAAAAAAAATGATATTTTTATGTTGATATTGGATAGGTCTTGCATCTCAGAGAGGGTCGAGACCTGGGTTCAGATGCTATCCATCCAAGGGGAATGTCTCCAAATCACTGTACACTGTCGGCTCAGTAAAAACACGTTCATAGCTGCTGCTGACGGGGACGGACGCAGCAGCTTGCGTTGCCAATATCGTGGGTGGTGCTGTGGTTCAAACGTTTGTCCCCTCCAAAACTCACGCTGAAATTCAGTCCTCCACGTGGCAATATTGAGAGATGGAGCTTGTAAGAGGTGACTGGATCAGAGGGCTCTGCCCTCACAAATGGATTAATTCGTACATGGGTTAATGCACTAATGGGTGATCATGAGAGTAGAATCGGTGGCTTCGTAAGAAGGAAAACGAGAGGCCCGAGCAGCCCCTTGCTCTGATGCCCTGCACCACCCCGGGCCTCTTCAGAGAATCCCCACCAGCGAGGAGGCCCTCATCAGACGTGGCCCCTTGACCTTGGACTTCTTAGCCTCCTTGATTGTAAGAAATAAATTACTTCTTAAAATAAATCACCCAGCTTTCAGATATTCTGTTATAAGCAACAGAACAGGTACTAAGACCGGTTTGGGCGTCGAAGCTGGAACTTGGATGAAGCTGACACCATCGCCACACACAAAAGATTTGGGGTGGTGTGTGCTCAGGGTGCCACTGGGCTGCCATTCAAAGTCTGAGGTGGGGACGCCCGAAGGACAAACCCAGTGCCGTGTTCAGGGAAGCGTAGAGAAAGAGCTGGCATTTTCATTTTCTATGATGAAAAGCGGATTCTGCCTCCAAGATGGGGGGAGGCTTCAAACAGAGGAAGGGCGTTCAGATATTGGGTGAAGAAGAGTGACCGGCGTCTACCACCAGACGATGCCTCCCACGCGGAGAGACGATGAGGCGCAGAAGGAAGGACACAGAACAGGGTTCGATCCCTGCTCTTCTGCTCCTAGCTCTATGTGAACTTTCTCGTCTCTGGGCTTCGGCTTGTCACCCATCAAATGGGTGATCACCATCACTATGATTGCAATTTATCTCTCCATCTTTCCATCTCTCTGTTTGTAACAGAACCATCCGGGGCATTTCTGGGTCCGTCCTATCTGTAGAAGTCGTGAAAACCAAGGCGAGCCACAAGCGTGTCTGGATGGATCCACCATGCTTCTGAGTGTTTGAATTAATTGTCAACTCTGGAAAGATCATAAAAGATCCAGGTTTGTGTTTGTTCTATGGGTCGAGGCCAGACACTGTGACTGTTCTTTTTCTTACACGTGGAAATGATGCCGCCTTTCGCCACGCATGCCTCGTCCAGTTTCCCTAAAACGTCTCCCTGCTTCTCCTGTCTGTCAGGGCAACTTTCACATTGATAACACAGAAGGAAGCGTCCCAGACCTGCATCAGGGGCACTCGAGTTCGAGTCCCGGCTCTCCCACTTTCTAAGGTGCGTGGGTGGCTTTGGGGCAGCGACTTCACTTTTTCTGAATTTTGATCCCCATCTTTCAACTTCGTTCGAGAGGCACCCTGCACGAAGCACCCCATGTCCATCTAGGTTAAACTGGTTTCTCTTGGGACCTTCAGGGCCCCCTGATGCATTATGCCGTATGGGCGTTATTTCTCAGTTTTATAAGTTTTCTCTCTGTGACCCACTAGACTGAGCCCCCCTTTGATGGTGGGGTCTTGTGGCAATATCCTGGGGAAAATGAATGAGCCTGAACTACTTGGGAGAATCTCAGAATCATAATATGGAGCGAAAAGTCATGTTACAGAAGAATACATACAAAGTAAATAATGCTCACAGTAAAGTTTTTAAACATGAAAGAATATTGTACACATGTAGCAGACTCGCCATATAATTGTGTAGCTTAAGAATTAATCTTAGGAGAAGGAGTACGTGCCCAGCCCAGAGCGGCATAAGAGTCATACGTTCCGGCTTAGGTTTACCTAACAAACAGGGTTGCTGCTTGAAGGCATAACAAAGAGTTTGAGCTTCTGCACGTAAGCGAATGTTGCCCAGCCCCACAGCCCTGGGGGTCCGGAGGCCACTTGATAAACACCTTGCCCTTATGGGTACTGCCTGAGCTCATGGGATGACTGGTTAGCCCACGACGGGTAAGATCCTTCGTGCGGGGGACAACCTAAGACAGGCACAGCCGCAGGGGGCCAGGCCGAAAGGGATGGGAACAAAGTTCCCCTTTGTGGCTGCATTGCTTATCTGTGCTTATCATCAACCCTTTAAGACCCTGAGTCATGGGACATCTGTGTCCTTAGGCTACGTGTTCCGGAATCTATGGCCATTGTTGCAATGCCTGGGTGGTCACGTATAAGGAAGTAACTTTGATTTTTTGACTATAAGAATAAAGTGACTGGGGCATTCAGTGCTGCAGTCTTGTACCGTCTTTATGTGTGTCAGTGTCTTTCTTTGTCTGTCTCTTTGTGTTATATGTCCATCCCCCATCCTGCAAAGGGGCCACGTCATACACATTTTAGAAATATACACGTGTGTGGTAGAAGCAAAACATGCATGGGAAAAATAAACACAAAATTTATACCAATGGTTTCCTGGGGAAGGGAGATGAGATACACAGTAGGAGTGGGGGTGGAGGGAAGGAGGCTTTATTTTTAATAGTCTACTTTTTAAAGCTGGATGCTATGTTACCATTTATACTTTTGTGTGCATGTTTAGTATTTTAAAATAAGTTTTAAAAGGAAAGTAAAGAGCATGAGATTTGGAGTTAGAAAGATCTTGTCTCTGCCACTGTCGGTGAGAAACTAGAAAAGTTATCTTTTGCATCTCAGTTTCCTCATCCATAAAATGGGAATAAAGAATTATTCTCAAGTGTTTTGTGAAAATCACAAGAGATTACATCTATGACATGAGTGTCCAGTGCAAGATCTGGCACAGATCAAGTGTTCAGGAAATGTGTGTTGAGTAAATTAACAAGTATTAAGAATTATATAAGGTGCTTCCACCTGGGGATTAGACTCGCTTGAAGCGCAGGCATGTGGGGGGGAGGGGGGGAGGGGCAATGTATGTAACCCAAACAATATTTGTACCCCCATTACAAGATGGAATAAAAAAAAAATTAAAAAAAAAAAAAAAAGAATTATATAAGGTGCTTTAAAATACTTCCAGGGGAGCTTACTTGTCTTTCCTAACGGTGTTATGACTATGCTTCTTTATTATAACATATCACACACGCACACACCCACACACATTTTAAATTATCCAAATACAATAACAAGCACATAGTTAAAAAACAAAAAATATAAAAGGACTTATAATGAAAAGTAACAGTACTCTTCCTTCTTCTTTGAGTTCTATTTACCAGAGACAACCAATAAGTCCATTAGATTAGAATACTTTGCATTTAGATAAACAGAGACAACTTTAACATTCACATGTAATCCCCAGCTGGAGGAAAGGATGAAGAGTATAGAGAAATTGATACTTTCATATAATGCTGATGGGAATATTTGGCATATGTAATATTTTTAAAATACACACCTTACAATGTAGCATTAGAAGTTTATCCTAATTATATAGCTGTGAAAGTACTTTAAGAAATGTGTTTAAAGATATTCACTGCAGCAAAAACCTGGAAACAATTCAAAAGTCCTCAGTAGAACACTGGCGAAATACAACAGAATACAACACGGCCATTAAAAAGAATAAGGTATTACAAGAAAAAATAAAAGGACTTTAAACATTTAAAAAAAGAATGAGGCAAATCTATACATTCTGTTGCAGAGAGGTGTCCAAGATATAATATTAAGAGAAAGAAGCAGCCAGGCACAGTGGCTCACGCCTGTAATCCCAGCTCTTTGGGAGGCTGAGGCGGGAGGATCACTTGAGGACAGGAGTTTGAGGCTGCAGTGAGCTATGATCACACCACTGCATTCCAGCCTGGGTGACAGAGCAAGATCCTGTCCAAAAAAAAAAAAGCTTACTTATTTAGCACCTTGGTGTCTTTAAAGTGAAAACGTCATAATTGTAACTGTCTCAGTAGCAAATACTTGAGTGTTGAGAGTAGAACAAAAATGTCAAGACCCTGAAATATTCTCTTCTCTAGAGATCATTCTCAATATTTAAATACCCATCATGAAAATAAAACATGAGCCCTTCAGGGGAAATACCGTGGTCTAAGGAAGGGAAACGTCAAAGAGGAGGCACTGCCTCCCTGGAGTCGCCTCTTGCTGCCAATCATCACCCCCTGCTTGAACCAGAAGCTTCAGAAACGCACAGAGCCCCGGGTGGTCAATGTTTCGCTTTCTCTGTGTGCAGGGACAGAGACAGTCCCGCCGCGTCTTCCAGCCTTCCCTACGGGCTTGTCCGTCTCAGCACCGAGGACAGCTCCCAGGCACCTCCTGTATGCTACCCAAACTGGCTGCCACCCCTAGTGTTCTTCAGGGGTGTTTGGTCAGAAAGTAAGTTGAGGCAGCTGCAACTAACCTCTGCAGCTCTCTACTAGCTTCAACAGTAGGGTCTTCTTAGGGAAACTACTCACAGGTGGAGGCGGGCTATTTCTCAGCAGTTTCTCCTTGGAAAAACCATGGAACCTTGAATCCCAGCCATACTGAAGAGTTCTTTCAAATTTTTTCTCAAACCAGATTGTGTGCCGGGCAATGGTCTACTGGTGAAGAAAGATTTAACAAGGAAATGTCTAAATATATATATTTTTCAAGTGAAATGCAAGAAACAGCCCTGGGCTAGAGAATAACAGAGTTAGAGTAGCGGCTTGGCGTTGATTGCCCAGGGAAAGGCCCTCTGAGGAGCTGATATCGAGTGCGGATTAAAGGAGGTCGGCATGCAGAAAGCAGGGGAGCACAGCCACGAAGAGGTACTGCGTGCAAAGGCCGAGGAAGGCAAAGCATTTCCGTAAGAGGGAACAGAAAGTGCAAAAGCTCTGAAACCAGAAGGAGGCTGCCTTGTTTGAGGAACAGAACAAGAGCACTGTGGCTTCAGGGCTTTTGCAAGATGAAGAGGTCACGCGATGTGGTCAGAAAGGATGGTCGGGGCCACAACAAGTAAGGCCTTGAATGCCATAAGTAAAAGTGTTGATTTTTTTTTTTCAACAACTAATGAGAAGTAGTTTAATGTTGTAAACAGGGAAGTGAAAGAATCGTGTTTGTGCTTTTAAAAGACCACGGACGCTTTTGTTTGGAGACTAGGCTGAAAAAAGTCAATAATCAGGAATAGTTAAGAAGGCAATGATGAGCAACGAGCCTGATGCAGGCACGGAACGGGGCTGACATGGACAGAGGTGTGTGGATTTGGGAAACATCTTAGAGGTAGAACAAATAGACCGTGTTGTTTTATCGGATGTGAGGGTGGCAGAGAAAGAAGAAATTGAAGGTGAGTTTGAAGCTTCTCGTTTGAGCGAGTAAGTGAAGGGCGATGTCTTTAACTGCCTTGGGCAAAATTGACGCAGGGAGAACAAACTGATGAGGGACCAGGAGTCGCCTTTTGAGCATGTGAAGTTTGAGAGAGTTGAGAAGCATCCAAGTACAGGTGTTAAGTGACCAGCTGGTTGTATAAACTGTGAGCTCGGTTTGGGCTGGACACTCACTCAGACATCGTTTATGTATAGATTGTACTTAGAGCGGTGGTTCTTACTGGGGATTGGGGGCGTTTTTGTCTCCCAGAGGACCTTTCCAATGTCTGGAGACATTGGTTATCACAACTGGGAAGAAACGGATGCAGGTGGCATCCGGTGGGTGGAGGCCAAGAACGCTACCGCACACCCTGCGCTGCCCAGAGCAGCACGATCCCCTCCCTCCTCTGACCCTCCCCTCGGCCCAGGGAAACACGCTGTGCCGCTCCTGGTTTGCAGCTGCTATCAGCAGGCTCGGTTCAGGCCATGCACAAAACAACCCCAAACGTCTCCCTCCCCACGAAGCCAAATCAAGAGACAATCTCCACTCCACACAGCCTTTTTAAAAATTGCTTGCTCCCAGCCCTGGAAACCCAAACAAAGGAGCCAACTCCCACCCACAGCCAACTCTGGTATGTTTCACGGGACGAGGGCAGGCCAGCTCTGGGTTATTTCCGCTCAGCCGCCTGCCTGCCTGCCTCGCCTCAGGCAGCCTCCTTGGGAAGTCAGGCCTCTGTTTTGCTGAGACAGCTTCAGCCAAGCAACTGTGGCCTCTGGGCCCAACAGGCCTTAGCAGGGCTCAGAGCTGAGCACAAATTCGCTGAGCTCATGAGATCATACAAACGTCTTCTGAGGAAAAGAGTAAGACTGTCCAGGGCTCTGGCTGCTTAACAAAAAAGGGAGAGGGCTAGACAGTTTATCATCTGAGTCTCGAATGAAAAATTTAAAAGGAGTTGTTGAAAGACCACCAATTTTGAAAAGATTGTGTAGAGATAACAAATGACCTTTCTTCTCTAGCTTTTCCAATTCTCAGTTTCCTCCTTAAATGCATGAAAATAACGATCACTTCTTGGCAGGAACAGCTATGAGGCTTCAAGAGCAAACATATATAAAAAGCATATCACAAAAAAGAAAGGACTTGGTGACGTGGCCCCTTTGCAGGACGGGGGATGGACATATAACACAAAGAGA
>VBSM01000840.1:1371583-1382337 GCA_008086735.1 Cheirogaleus medius | reverse complement strand
CGGGGGTCTTGCTCTTGCTCAGGCTGGTCTCAAACTCCTGAGCTCAAACAATCCTTCTGCCTCGGCCTCCCAGAGTGCTAGGATTATAGACGTGAGCCACCACGCCTGGCCGTGAGATTCCTTATACATGTTTAATGCATGTTAATGTATCAAAGACAAAGCATGCTACGTCTAATTTTTAAAATAATTGTTTTAAAACATCCTTCTAGTTCTTTATAGAATCCTGTATCATCAGAGAGGAAAGGTCTCTAGAGTTTTCTTATCTAGTAATAACCTTCTGTTCCCAGAAGGGACTGTGAGCCCAAAGAGGAGAGGGGACTTCTCAAGGTCACAGAGCAGGAAGGTAAAGGCTCTGACCAGCATCCTCACAGTTACTCAAAGACACTAAGTCTTTGCACTCCAAGATAACACATTTTCAGAACATGCCTTTTTAAATCTTAAAAGCAGCATTTATAAGAAAATGAATCCAGCCATTAACTGTGGAGCCTTAATGTCTAATGCATTCTTCCTTGCCTCTTGGCTATAAATAATCAGAGAATGAATACACTCCCCACACCTTTTCTTTAAAAAAAAAAAAAAAAAAGTCCCTGTTGCATGTGGAATTATTTTTAATCTTTCAAACACAAATGCTGGCTTTGGAGTTTAATTAGCTAATCCTCAGTATCTCACATCAAAACGAGTTGTCTTTCCAATGTAGGTGTATAATCAGTGAAGTGTTTACCAGGGAGTGTCTTTCATCCATTTTAAAGCCATTTTTCTCTTATTTTGAGCATTTGAAGTAGAAAGAGCTTCTTAATCCTTCCACTGATTCTTTTCCCGTCCCTGCCAGGGCTGGGGAAGAAAACCTTGCGGGGTGAGAACCTGCCGGCTGCTCTGTTGTGGGCATTTTATAGACGTCGACTCACGTAATCCTCATCGCAGCTCTTTGAGGTTTTATTTTTATTTTGCAGATTAAGAAACAGGCTGGGAGAGATACATTTGATTTTTTTTTTCAAGGTCAGGGAAGAAAAATAACTATAGGATTTAGAATCAGACAAACTTAAGTTCAGATTTTAGCCCCAGATCTACCTAGCTACATGCCTGGGGGCAAATCGGTCCCTTCCCCTGAGCCTCCAGACCAGCGCTGTCCAGGAGAACTTCCTGTGATAATGGAAATGTCCTGCCTCTGTGCTGTCCAGTAGGAAAGCTGTGAGCCACACACGGGACAACCCAGACATGGTGACCGAGGCAAAGATCTCAATCAACGGAGGACGTTTATTAAGCCAGCGTGCCAAGACTGCCCAGGAAACACGCCTGAGACCTGTGCTCTCTGAAGAGGGAGTTGGGATCAGAGTTGAAGGGAGCACCCAGAACAGAGAAGGAGGGGTGGGCAGTGAGGCTTTAATTTAGTGCCCGGGAAATCTGCATTTTCCACGTTAGATAAGAGGGATATTCCAAGAGAAAAGGAGAGTGAGGGAAGCCCCAGCTATGTGGATGTCCCTAGGCCGGTGTAAGAGTGACTGATCTTGTCTTGGCTCTCTTCTGTACCTAGGAAGATGAACTAGTAACCGGCGTTATTGGTGTGGGATCAAACAGATTTCAGGTTTAGGAGCTAGATTTTGTCTGCACACCTAAAGTTACAGTTTGCACGTCCTGGTTTGTGGGAGGCCAGCAAAGAATTTCCTTACGAAACGAACGATCTGTGAGGATAGTCCCTGTAGGTGCCTGAGGCCTTTGGCCTTTCTGTGTGGATCTGGCTGGTGCATCGTGTTGGTAACAGCTATTTGTTTGGAAGTGGGTGTTGCATGACTCAGCCTCTAAACTTGACCTTCCCTTTTGCATAAGGAGTCGGCGGGGGGCAGTCCTGAGATTTTTAGTTTGCTTTACACATGCTATGGAGCTTTTAAAGTGTGGCTAATGAAACTGAGGAACTGGATTTTAAATTTCATTGAATTTTAGTTCATTTAAATGTATATAGCCATATGTAGCTAATGGCTACCATACTGGTCGTTGCAACTCCAAGCTGTACTCTCTTAGATCCTGGCAAGAGGAGCCCCACCCTGGGCCCTGCCTGCCCTTTAGAGGCCCTATACAGCTCCCTTCTAGCCACGGCCCTCCCCATGGGGTAAGGAGTTCACATGCCTACCTGGGGCCACACCTCTCCTCCGCTTGGACAATATGCTCTGGGTATCTGAAACCATGACCTGGAATACCTTCCAGACAGCCCAAGTCCACTTCCAGGGCTGCCCTAGTCCCATAGTTCCAAGGGTGCTCTATACCCGTGGCATGCAGACCCCCAGATCCCTAGCACGAGGGCTGTCCGAGAAGTGGCCATTTGCGGGAAGTGTGAACAGAACATAGACATATAAGCCGGTCTGTCCACATAGAAGTGTGCAAGGGCCCTGTGAGACTAGACAGAGCCCAGCGTGGGAAGAGAAGGGATGAGAGCTCAGGCTGAACACCAAGGCACCAACTTCCAGTACTGGGGGAACTCCCCAAGAGCCTCCCAAGATAGTCCCAGTGGCCTACACCTTGGAGTTTAATGGGCTAATCCTTGGTATCTCACATCAAACTCTGTTATCTTTCCAATGTAGGTATATAACGGTTGCTACCATTTGCAGCCAAAGAACACTATTATACATCCTTATCTCCCAACAACTGCTCCTAGCCCAGAAGGGTCTCACTGTAGTAAATTACTATGCCTCCCGCTTCCCAGTTTTTGGAAATCCTTGGGTTCTCCCTGTTTCCGAGGCTTCCTCTCCAGCCTGCCATGAAGGCGCTGCCTGACAGCCCCACCCCCTCCCTCACCCCTTGTCCTGTAAGTCTGGAAGTCATGCTGGGCCCTCCGGTCCCATTATCCCTCACATCTGGTCGCCCACGGAGCTCTGTCCACTCATCCTCGAACCTGTATCTCAGGTACATACCTGTGTCTCCGGGGAAGGCGTGGCTTCAATTATTGGCTCTGCCATTACCGCCGCGGCCGCGGCTGCTGTACCATAGAAGAACAAGTGGTTGCTGCGGTCACCACACACCCCAAAGTCTGAACACCTGCAAAGCCAGCTGCAAGGCCTGTGGTTGTTTCTTTTTGGTACAAAAAATGCTTTCTTTGATGTAAGCAGAAGTTAACTTGGAAAATCTGAGAATTATACTTTCCTCAAATGTTCCCTTCTGAAAGTTCATCCAATGTTAGTTTAAATAAAGTCTTATGCCTAAATCATAACCGCCTAGCCACTGGCTTCTCAAGAGGGAAATAAATAAGACTTTCATTTTACATCACCTGTCTCGGTGGTTTTCCATACCAAATCCAAGGGAAAGATGATTTTCCAATGAAAGGGAACCCAAAAAGGAATCAAACATGAACAAAATTGCCTGGCGACCCTCTAAATAGAAATGTTGTTGCCTAATCTATGCCTTCCTCCTAGTAAGCATTTTCCCCCTTATCTATGATGAACTCCTCTTCATCCTTCAAAACCCTGCTTGAATGCCATCCCTGTGCGAACTCTTCCCACAACACATCCACTGAGGCAGATGCTCCCTTTTGTTATCCCCCACGGCTTCTTGTACAGACCTCTCCTACCCCACTCCACATGCTGCATTGGAATTTGGGATTCACCCATTCACCTACACAAGGCAGCGAGTTCCCTCAAGTGGCAGATGTGGGAGGAAGGGAGGGAAGGACACTGTCCTTACCGTCCCTTAAATCATACTTAAGAAATGAATTCTTCTGTCAGCCTCGCTGGGTCCCCAAGAGCCTGGAGCCCGGGGAAGAGGGAGAGGAGGTGGAGGAGGACGAGAATGAGATGCAAAGTGAGACCATCGAGGAAGGTATTAATGACCACACCCTTTGGGGTTGTATACGACAGCATCCGAAGCCAGGAGGAGACAAGACTGGGAGGTGCTGAAGCAGCCAGGACTCTCAGGACCAGCCTGTGACTCTTGTGGTCACTTGAGCTGGTGCCCAGAGTCCAAGACCCAGGATGCTGAGGTCGAGGAGTGGTCTGGCCACGTGCCCGGACTTTGTTTCTAACAACATCAGCGAATATCCACCCTGTTCCTGGCCTTGTGCTGGGAGCGGAGAAACAGGATGAATCAGACATGGTCCTCCTCAAGGTCTGGAGTGACTCCCCCAAGACTGGTCTAGCAGGGCGTGGACACGTAACGGTGGCAGTGACGAAGGCGTGTGGTCAGTGTTGCGGTGGTGGAGTGGACGAGGCTTTGCGGGAGCCCAGGGGCAGAACTCACGGACTGTGTGAAGGCAGAGGTCAGCCCTCCAAACCCATGGGGAAACTGAGGCAGGGGCCCAACATCACAGGAGTTACCCATCCCCAAGGGCCGAGCAGAGTGGGAGAATGGTGGAGACATAAAGTTGACTGAATGGAGACAAGCAGAGAAAGCAAGAGCACGAATCCTAGACAGTGTGTCGGGAACAAAACACTGGCAGGAGCCAGCGTCCCCCCAAGCTAGCCAGCCCCAGGGGACAGCAGAGGCAGCTTGTTTCCAGAGACCCATGCAGTATTTCCCAGCCTTGGCTGCAAGTTAGAAACACCCAAGAATTTTTTAAGAACTGATGCCTGAGTCCTTCCCCAGACAAACTCCCACCTACAATCTTTCACAGTCACATTCTCTCCCCTCCCCTCCTTCCTGGCAGCCACTGATCCGTTTTGTGTCACCACAGTTTTGATTTTTTTGAGAACGTCACCTATATGGGATCCAGCAGAGTGCAACCCTTCAAGGATGGATTCTGTAAGCAGCACAGTGCCTTTGAGGTACAGCCACCATATTGTGTCTATACTTGGTTCCTTTTCATTGCTGCGTAGTATTCCGTTGTATGCAGGTGTCACAGTGTGCTCATCCATTCACCTGCTGGAAGACGTTCGTGTTGTGTCCAGCGTTGGGACTTATGAAGGCCACTGCTACAGGCACTTGTGCACAGGTTTTCGTGTGGACGTGAGGGTTTTGCTCCTAGTATTGCTGATGGGTGCAGTCCTGTTATATTTTAAGGCCTGCTTTTAAAGGGCACAAGGTTTTTCAAGAACGTATAAAATAGTATTGAAGAAAAACACGTTATCGGTCACATGGCATAAAATAATCTGTCTTTTTATAAAGCCTAATTACTATCTGTATTAGACTTAATTCTTTTGGTTACAAAGAACAGAAGTCCTTAGCTTAAGCAAAAAGAAATGCATTGGCAGGAAACAGATGTGTCTCGTGAAGCCCCAGGGCAGGAATACAGCAGGAGCCTCAGAAAGATCTAGAACAGGCCCGGGAAAGCCATCAGGAATCTCCCTGCCTGTCTTATATCTGCTTCTCTCTGTATATCTGTATATCAGCCCCTCCCATCACGACCCTGTGGACTGGGGTGCACGTCCCAGAGAAGCGCCTCTTGCACAGAGGAGGGCTGCTCTTCATCCCCTTTTTACCACGCCAGAGACGCCTCTGCCCAACCCTAACCCCACAAGAAGGAGGAGCCTTGCCAGAGAGTGAGATGAGGTCTGGCCTAGTTTTGTTTCAGAGTAGGGTTACTGTATCTCAAAGGTTTTCACTTCAGTCCCCTGGGGTGCCTGGTTCCTTAGGGCAAGTCCCCCAGCCTCTTTTCTCTTCCGCTTGGTGGGGCTGGGTGGAGAAGGGCCCTCCTCTTGGGCCCGGGTACCTCTTTCCTCCAGGTGCACCAGGGCATTCCAATCCCGCATTTAGATCTGGGGAAGGGGAAGTGGTTTGGGGAAACTTTTCCCAGAAAGCTACTAAGATACTTGCCCAGGTATTAACACAAATTACTAATATCAGGAATAAAGCAGAGGATATCACTACAGATCCTGAAAAGGTAGGAAAGTATACAATGAACAACTTTGCACACACAAACTGGACCACTTAGACGAAATGGACCCATTACTCAACAAATACAGTCCTAACTCACCCAATACAAAACAGATCATCTGAACATCACTGGTAAAGAAATTGAATTTGCAAAAATCTCCCCCAAAAAGAAATTTCCAATCATAGAGGAGTTTAAATATTTAAACATGAGTTAATACAAAGTCTATGCAGCCTACTCCAGAAGCGAAAAGAGGAGGTAGTATTTCTCAGCTTACTCAGTGAAGCCATTATCGCCCTGAATTCCACAACCAAAGACAGTACCAAGAAAGAAAACAAAGCTACAGACCAATACTCTTCATTAGTATAAGTGCAAAAATTCTTCACAAAATACTAGCAAAGAGATTTCAGCAATAAATAAATTATACAATATGACCTAGAGGAGTTTATTCCAGGAATGCAACAATGATTCACTGTCAGAAAATCAATCGGTGTAGTCCACCACATTACAGGCTAAAGAAGGAAAATCACACGATCATATCAATTGATATTCAACAAAATTCAACATTCATTCATAACTTTAAGAGATCTTTCAGAAAATTAGGAAAAGGATCCTCATCTATCTATATTTATATAGATTCCTTTATCTTCAACTTGATAAAGAATATCTACCAAAAAGAAAACCTACAGCTGACATCATAGTTAATGGTGAAACACTGAATGCTTTTTCTCTAAGACTGAATATAAGACAGGGATGTACACCTTCACCACTGCTATTCAACATATTATTGGAAATTTTAGCCGGTGCAATAAAGCAACAAAAGGAAATAAAGGCATACAAATCAAAATAAAAGAATTGTATCTATGTGCAAATGACACAACTAATGATTATCTGCATAGAGAACCACAAGGAACCCAAGAAAAACAAACCACAAAACCCTAGAACTAAAAAGTGAGTTTGGCCAAGTCACAGGCTGCAAGATAAACCTACAAAAGTCAATTCTATTTTTAATACTACCAATAAGCATGTAGGCAGTGAAATTTTAAAATTTCATTTATAATCGTTCAGAAAAATAAAACACTTAGATTTGGATCTTCCAAAACATGTGCATAACTTATATTCTGAAGACTACAAAACACTGATGGAAGAAAAGTCAAAGAAGGTCTACATAAATGCACAGCATACCCTTCTCATGAATCGGGAGACTCAACACAGTAAAGATGCCAATTCTTCTTAAATTGATATACGGGTTTAATGCAATTCCTATCAAGATTTTATGGATAAAGATAAGATTATTCCAAAATGTATATGGAAAGGCAAAGAACTAGAATAACTAAAACAATTTTGCAAAAGAATAGGAATCCTTCTACCTGATTTCAAGACATTATCTCCTTACAGGAGTCAAGACTGTGGTGTGGGGGGAGGGACAGACACATAGATCGACGTAACGCAATAGAGAGAGCCCGGAAACAGCCCCACACAAGTACAGACAACCAATTTTGACAATAGTAAAAGCTGTTCGATGGAGAAAAGATAGTCTTTTTTAAACAAAAATGGTGACTGGACTATTCACAATAGCAAAGATATGGAATCAATCTGAGTGTCCGTCGACAGATGGACGTATAGGGAAAATGTGACATATGTATGGAATGGAATAAAAAGGCATAGGAAAGAATTAAAGCATGCCATATGCAGCAACATATATGAAACTGGGTGTCATTATTTCATTTTTATTTTTTTAATTTTTTTTTCTGTTTTTTTGAGACAGAGTCTCACTCTGTTGCCCCGGCTAGAGTGCCGTGGCGTCAGCCTCACTCGCAGCAACCTCACACTCCTGGGCTCAAGCGATCCTCCTGCCTCAGCCTCCCGAGTAGCTGGGACTACAGGCATGCGCCACCATGCCCGGCTAATTTTTTCTATATATTTTTAGTTGGCCAACTAATTTCTTTCTATTTTTAGTAGAGACGGGGTCTCGCTCTTGCTCTCAGGCTGGTTTCGAACTCCTGACCTTGAGCGATCCTCCCGCCTCGGCCTCCCAGAGTGCTAGGATGACAGGCGTGAGTGTCATTGTTATAAGTGAAATAAGCCAGACACAGAAAGACAAACTTCGCATATACTCACCCATGTGCGGGAGCTAAAGAAGTTGATCTCATGGAGGTGGAGAGCAGGGTCGTAGCTACCGGAAGGGCTTGGTGTGGTGGGGAGCAGGGAATGAAGGAAGGTTGGTTAGCGGGAACTAACATACAGTTAGACAGAGGTATAAGTTCCAATGTTCAATATAGAGTAGGGTGACTGCAGTGAATAACAATGTATTATGAATTTCAAAGTAGCTAGAAGAGAGGACTTGAAATATGATCGACACATTGAAATGATAAACGCTCAAGGTGATGGACACCCCAGAGACCCTGGCTTGATCATTACACAGTCTATGCGTGCAACAAAATACCACATGGACCACATAAACACATAGAGATGCTATATATCAATAAAACATGTTTTTAAATAGTGCAGGAATAACTAGATATCCATAGGCAAATCACGTAATAAATAAACCTCAACCTAAGTCTCATATCTTATACAAAAATTAACTCCAAATTGGCCATAGATTTCAATGTAAAACACAAAACTATAAAACAGGAGAAAAACTTCAAGAGCTTCGCTTAGTGAAGAGTTCTGACATATGATAGCAAAAACATGAGCCATGAGGGAAAATCAATACACTGGACATCGTCAAAATTAAAAGCTTTTGCTTTGTGAAAGATCCTGAGAAGACAATGAAAAGAGAAGCTACAGACTAGGAGGAAATATTTACAAACCTCTTATCTAACAAAAATTCTTATCTAGAACCTACAAAGTCCTCCTAAAACTAAACATTAAAAAAAAAAATCAATCTGATTAGAGAATGGGCAAAAGACACGAAGGGCCGTCACGCAGAAGAGAATACCAGATGGCAAACTGTTACACAGATGAGCCAAATGCAGCCTCTGTATTGGCCCCTGGTTGTTTATTTCTTCACCGCAGGCTGAGACCCACTAGTCAAAAAGCGTGCTGGCACCAAACTCAAATTTTTACACATCGAGTTGTTTTAAACATAGCCCAAACAAGCAGATTTTTGGCCGTTTAGAGCTCTGCCTGCTCTAAACACACCCAGGCCAACCTCACCCACATCTGCCGACCATTGATGAGCCTTGTGGTTGTAAGACCCCAAAGTACTGTGGCCTTTCAGAGCTCTGTGACGCGGAGACTCCCTGCTGTGCTGCTGAATGCCATGCTCCCCCAAACATGGGAGCCCCTCTGTCCCCCGCTCTCCCTGAGAATTCCCCTACCCTCCCCTCTTCTGAGTAGGGGCCAGTGCTCCGCGCCGTAGCCTCTGCGCAGACCCCCCGCTCTGAGGGACTTCCCCTCCCATAAAGCTGTCTGAGTGCCGGCTGACAAAGCCTGCCGTGTGTCACCACCTCTCCTGGTCATGTTTTTGCCCTGGATCAGCCACACACCCCTCAAACCTCCAATGCAAAAATACGGGAAAAAGATGTTCCACATCACTAGCCATTTGGGGAAATGCAAATTAAGACACCGTGATAAGATATCACTCTACACCTAGTGGTACAGCTAAAATAAATAATATTGACAATACCAAATGCTAGTGAGAAAGTGGACAAATAAGATATCACATATATATTACTGGTGGGAATGTAAACTGTACAGCCACTCTGGAAAACAGCTGGAAGTTTCTTAGAAAAACTAAACACACGCTTACTATGCAACCCAGCCATTGCACTCCTGGGCATTTATTTCAAAAAAATAAAGACATACGCCTACACAGAATTCTGGACAAGATTGTTCATATCAGCTTTGCTGGTAACAGCCCCAAACTGAAAACAATGAAAATGTCCTTCAAACAGTGACCGGCTAGACAAACAGTGGTGCAGCCATACCCGGGAATACTACTCAGCAACAGAAAGGAACAAATTATGGACGCGTGCCCCGACTTGGGTGGATCTCAAAGGCATTAGTAGGAAAAGCAGCGGAGTGATAAAAGCCAGTCTCAAAAGGGCAAACATTGTGTTATTCCATTTAAATAATATGTCCAAAACGACAAAACTGTAGAGAGGGAAAGCGGATTAGTCGTTGCCGGGCTTAGTTAAGGGTGCTGGAGGAGAAAGGGATGGGCGTGAGCCTACGCGGGTAGCACAGGGAGATCCTCGTAGAGGTGGAATATAATAGTTCCGTATCTTGGCTGTTGCGGCTACACAAAGCTGTGCAGGACGTAAAACGAAACACACACACACGGTATCAATGTCCAATTCATGGTTTCGATCTTGTACCACTGCTATATAAGATATGAAGAGGGTTCATTTTAACCTGCACAGAAGTCTTTCTCCTAAACAACCCCCTTTAGCCGGGTCGCCTTTCTCTGTGTAAAGCAGACGAGCTGCATCGCCCTAGGTCAGCCCGGCTCACTGCCCGGATCGGCCCCTGCGCAGTGCCTGTCTGCTTACTAAGAGCGACTCGTATCTGTTCTCCACCCTCTTCGGTCCCTTGAGCTGTTTTTTTAAACATGTAATTAAAATAAATATTACGAAAACCAATTAAATAGAAGTGGGATAAACAAGAGAGTTTCTGTTTCAGTGAAAACTAAATTAAAGGCTTTGGAAAGGCTCAAAAAAAAGCAAATCACTCATGCAAAATGATCAATGTCGAATTAAGTGTGGGCGAGCCAACAGGGAGACATTCAGGGGAGGTAGGAATCTTAAAACTCCAGAAGGATGCTGCGTTCGCATGATTTTACAAGAAACTCTTAAGTTCTTGCTCCCTTTTACAGGCTTCTCAGCTGGAAATTTCAGACAATACAAAACCGCAAACAGAGGACACATACACAAAGGCTGTGGCCCTGCATCAAAAGATTAGCAAGGCCGGGCGCGGTGGCTCACGCCTGTGATCCTAGCACTCTGGGAGGCCGAGG